>CM035422.1:141507216-141512216 GCA_020310875.1 Ceratopteris richardii
GAAGCCATTCATTTTGTCTACTGAATTATCACTTGATCATTTCACTCCTGATTTAAATCAGTTGTTAGGTCACATGCTAACCTTTGAGCAGGATGTCAAAGGTGATGGTGACAAAAGTACAGGTCATGCAATGTATTCTAAAGACAAGAAGAAATCTAACAAAGGAAAGCAACAATCAGGTGAAGATGAAGGCACAACTAGTCAAGCCAACTTCCTAAGAGGAAGAGGAGGTGGCAAAGGTAGAGGAAGAGGCAGGAATAACAAAGATGGAGCTAAAGCTTGCTGGATTTGTGGTAAGACAAATCATTTAGCTAATGATTGTTGGCATAATAATCAGAGTAATGGTGGATATAATCAAAGCTTTAATTCAAGAGGAAGAGGTGGCAGAAATTCAAGAGGTAATTTCAGAGGAAGAGGTAGTAGGGGTTATTTTGGAAGAAATGCAGGTAGAGGATTCCAAAGTCAACAATACAATAATACTTACTACAACTATGCTTCAGATCAGAAGGAGGATTCAACATTGATAATGAATGCAACTTGTGAAAGGCAGAGTGAAGATCAAAGAGTCTTCTACATTGACTCAGGGTGTAGCAATCACCTGAGTGGTAACATAGCATTAATGATTGATTTGGAAAATAAGGTATCTAATCATGTTGTTCAAACATGTGACAATACAAAGCACAATGTGAAGTCAATTGAATCAGTGAAGGCCAAGGATGGTAGCATCTTGTTGAGTAAGGTCTTGTATGTTCCTACAATTCCTAAGAATCTAATCAATGTAGGACAAATTGTTGAAAAAGGTTATGAAGTTAGGTTCACTAATGAAGGAGTGTTTGTGGAAGACCCTAGCAATGGGTATAAACAAATTGTTTCAGGGAAGAAAGAATGAAGATTGTTCACATTGAAGATTCAAGGCAATGTTGGTCATGCCTTGTTCACCTATGGAGGACAAAAGATCTCTGAGTTAGATCTTTGGCACAAGAGGCTTGGACACTTCAATGAAAGAGGTATCAAAGATATGATAAATAATGGTTTAGTGCTTGGATTGCCTAATGTTGCAGGTCAACATATGACATACAGATGTGAGGCATGTCAATTAGGTAAGGCTCATAAGCAATCCTATTCCAAGCAAGGTTTTATGTATTCAGAGAAGCTTGAGTTGGTACACACAGATGTGTGGGGACCATCAAAGGATTTCAGTATTAATGGCTCAAGATACTATGTGATTTATGTTGATGATGCTACCAGATGGATCACTATCTATGTGATCAAAGATAAGTCAGAAGTGTTTAATACTTTTAAACACTACCATATGTATGCAGAAAGAATTACAGGTCATAAGTTGAAAAGATTAAGGTCAGATGGAGGGGGAGAGTATTTCTCTAATGAATTCAGTGATTACTTGTGGAATGCAGGTATAAAGAGGGAAATTACTTGCAGGTACTCTCCTCAATAAAATGGTGTAGCAGAAAGGAGGAATAGAACCCTTGTTGAATTTGCAAGGTCTATGTTGAAGGAGAAAAATTGCCCTAATTATTTGTGGGCTGAGGCTGTAAACACAGCTACTTATCTGGTCAATAGGCTACCATGTAAAGCCTTGCAGGGTATGACACCTTATGAAGCTTGGTGGGGTAAGAGACCTACCTTGGATCATTGCAAAGTATTTGGGTGTTTGGCTTATGCATATGTGCCATCACAATTAAGGCACAAATTGGAGCCTAAAGCTGAAAGGTATGTGTTCATTAGTTATGATGATAAGCAGATGGGGTACAGGTTGTGGAGTCCATCCACAAAACATTTCCTTGTATCAAAGGATGTTACATTTGATGAGCAAGGTACTTGGTATGCAGATACAATCAACATTAATACAGGAGATGAAGAAGTTGTGACTCAAAAGAAAGGTAAATCAAAGATTCAAATACTTGATGAACAGGAGAATAATGAAGTGCAGGTTGAAGTTGAAGAAATGCCTAGATTTGATCTTGAGTGTGATGAACCAGAAACCTCAAGAAGTGGAGAGCTCAGAAGGTCATTAAGACAGAAGTGGCAACCTACAAGGTATAGCTATGATACTTCTTTTCTGACTACAAAAGATTATGCTTACATGATAAAGGCAGATGAAGACCCTTCTACATATGAAGAGGCAAAAGGTAAAGAAAATTGGGAGAAAGCTATGCAGGAAGAATATGATGCATTGATGGAAAATCAGACTTGGGATTTGGTTCCTAAACCAAATAGCCAGAAGATTACTGGATGTAAATGGGTTTTCAAAACCAAAAGATTTGCAGATGGAAGTGTGTCTAGATACAAAGCTAGACTTGTTGTGAAGGGGTTTGCTCAGACATATGGTGTTGACTATGATGAGACCTATAGTCCTGTGGCAAAGATGACAACCATCAGGACACTCATAGCTATTGCAGCATGCAAAGGTTGGAAGTTATGTCAATTAGATGTGAAAAATGCTTTTCTGAATGGTTATATTTCAGATGATGTTTTCATGGAGCAACCTCAAGGATTCAGAGATGAAAGATATCAAGATCATGTGTGCAAGCTCAAGAGAGCATTGTATGGTTTAAAGCAGGCTCCAAGAGCATGGAACTATAGACTTGTGAAGTTCTTGAAAGAACTTGGTTTTCAAGTTTCTAAAGCAGATAATAGCTTGCTTGTCAAAGCAAGTGATGATGGTTTCATTTACATGTGCATATATGTTGATGACATAATTCTTACAGGTACAGATGAGAAAGGCATTCAAAGTCTAAAGAAGCAAATGGAGAAAGAGTTCAAGATCAGTGACTTGGGAGATTTGTCATACTTCTTGGGCATGGAGATTTCATACACTCAACATGGAGTGTATGTAACTCAAGAAAGGTATTTGAAGAACTTGTTAATCAAGTTTAAAATGAATGATTGCAGGATAGCACCTACTCCAATGGAGGTGAATCATAAATTGAGCAGATATGGAGGAGAAGAGTTCAAGGATATGAAGCTCTATCAGATTTTGGTGGGTAGTTTGATTTATGCTACATTAACAAGGCCTGATTTATCATATGCAGTTGGGGTTTTATCTCAATTCATGCATTGTCCTAGGAAGGAACATTGGATTGCAGGTCAAAGAGTGTTGAGGTACATTAAGGGTACACTCAAAGAAGGTTTGTATTATGGTTTTACATCAGATACAAACATCAAGATTTATAGTGATGCAGATTGGGCAGGTAATCCAGATGATAGAAGGTCAACCTATGGATACATGTGTTATGTGGGAGATAAGCTAATCTCTTGGTGTTCAAAGAAGCAACATACAGTTGCTTTATCATCTACAGAAGCTGAGTACAAAGGCATGGTTGAAGCTGCAAAGGAAGTAATATGGCTTAAGACTCTGATGAAGAGTTTTGACTCTATACAGTGTACACCTATTATATATGGAGATAACATGAGTTCATTGTATTTAGCTGCTAACCCTGTCTTTCATGCCAGGACAAAACACATTGAGATTCAATATCACTTTCTAAGAGAGAAGGTGATGGATAAAGAGATTGAAGTCATACATACTTCAACAAAAGATCAGATAGCTGATATGCTAACTAAAAGCTTGGATAGACCAAAGCTACACAGATTCAAGGACATGGCAGGCATAAAGAAGATAGAGAAAACCTCAATTGATGATTGAGGGGGAGCTGTTGGTGCAAGCCAATCAGCAATTGAAGTTTTGGATGAAGGAATGAAGTCAAGGAATAGAGAAGAGAACAAATTTAGAAGTATGAAGGAAGGACATACTCAGAAGTTCAAAGGAGTGTACACATATGTACATTAGTTCAGATATAGGTCACTTATCTTTTTGATTAGTCATAAGCTTGTACATATTTGCCTATAAATACTTTGAAAAATGTCGGGGAAAGTATGAGAGAGCATGAGGAAAGAGTATTGACAAGTTGTAAGTGTGATTAGTCCTCCTAGAAGTGAGTTGAAGTCTCTCTTATCACTCAGTTGTAATTTTCTGAGAAATAGAAGAAAAGTTGCGCCCGATGTTTCTGTGTTTGCTCGTTCTGTGGTAGATCATTTGTGAAATGGTTTTGTACAAGTCTAATTCTAGAGTTGATCGACCTGTGTACAAAGTTTTAGCTTCCAATTGTGATCAGGCTAAGAGAATTAAGTGTAGGAACATTTGTATGTGAAGAGTGTTCAATGGTTCTTGAAACAGGCGCATTTTTGATGGTCAATGTTTTGATCATTTCTCTCTGCACAAATTAAATTTTTGCATGAGTGAGGACTTAATCTTTAAGTTGGAAGGTAAGCTACTCATGGCTAAAAGCATTTGCTTAAACAAGTTCTAGATTGAGAGAACCATGTGTTAAAAGTTAGGGGTGTCTGAATCGACTTCTCAGAAGTACAGTTTTAGACATAGGTGTCTTGACAAGTTGATTTCTCAAGTTATACTCAATCTTTTGGAGTAATTCAACTTGCAGAAGGTGCGCAATCTTGAGACGACACCTTGTGCAAAGTTTCATAAAAAACTTTACACATTTACTCACTCAATGAGTGAATTATGTGCAGCAGACTTTTCTGAGTAACTTCCTTCTTCACAGTTTGTTCAAGAATTTGATAATTGAGCACTGATCTTGTAATATGGTGAAGGTTTTGACTTATTCTTGATATAGAGGTGCTCTAATTTCAAGAATAAGTTGTACTTTTGGAGATTAACACTCTCCATCACTAGCTACCGACGTACCTTCCTATCTATGTATCTATCTATCTATCTATCTATCTATCTATCTATCTATCTATCTATCTATCTATCTATCTATCTATCTATCTATCTATCTATCTATCTATCTATCTATCTATCTATCTATCTATCTATCTATCTATCTATCTATCTATCAATCTATCTATCTATCTATCTATCTATCTATCTATCTATCTATCTATCTATCTATCTATCTATCTATCTATCTATCTATCTATCTATCTATCTATCTATCTATCTATCTATCTATCTATCT
>CM035422.1:141529716-141534716 GCA_020310875.1 Ceratopteris richardii
TCCAAGCTCATTCAACGCGTGTGTGGATGTTAGGAAGTCGTGGTGCTGCATACATATGTTTCATTGAGCCATAGGCTCTCATAGATGCTCTTATTCTCTTGTATATCTCTCCTACCCTTTCCAAAGGGTGTTCCATTTCTGTAGCAGCCTGTTAGGACTTCAATTTCTCTTTGTAGGAAGCTCCATTCTGAGAGTTCGTGTACTTGGTGGAAAGCTTATAAAGCAAGGATTCTATTCCAAAAAGAACTTTGGCAAAACTCTTCTTGTACTATGAGATATTGCTATTTCTTTGTCTGCTGTTGTGTCCCGAAACCTGCTAGGAAAACAGGGCTGTTTTTTGTGACTCAGTTGACAGGTCTACAGGTGTCCAAATCCAATGATTGATAGCTCATTGGAAAGCCCTTACTGTCTAGTTTCTGTGGCTAAAAGGGTTTTGTGATTGGAGTGGGGAGTTGGGAGAGATACAAGTTTTAGTGAGTACTAGTCTGAGGGCAGATAGGTCTTGGGAAGGGTCCAAGCTTCTTGTTGTGCATTTGGAGGAGAAATCTTCCAACAGTGGTATCAGAGCTCCTTGTGGACATCAAGGAGGGTACAAAGAAGGAGGCCAAGCCAAGGAATCAACCATTGAAGCCTTTTCAAAGCTTGAAGGAGGTTGCAAACTTGGAACCAAGGGGGAGCTTCATCTTCATCATACAAAGGGACTTCATTTTCAACAAAGGAGGTAATCCCACACCATATTTCAATTTTAGGTGATTCAGGAAGATGGGAGAGGTATCCAACCAGATTGAGAAGTTGGACAAAGACAACTTTCAACCTTGGAAGTTTAGGATGACAAACTTCATCATGAGCAAGGACTTAGGAGGCATAATCAATGGAGGTGATGCCAAGCCAATCGCTGCGGATCCAACTAACCCTACCGACCAAGAAAGGAGAGCAATTAGAGAATGGGAGGTAAGAAATAGAAGGGTTATGTTTATGATATCTTAGCATGTAAGCAACACAATGATAGGTCACATTCAAAGCATGGAAACGGCCAAGGAGATGTGGGAATATTTGGAGAAGATGTTCACCACAAACACAAAGGCAAAGAAGGTACAACTAAAAAATGAACTCAACAACTTGAAGAAAGGAGGTAACCAATCCATACATGATTACATAATTAAAGCCAAAGGTATTAGAGATTCATTGGCAGCCATAGGACATTCAATTGATGATGATGACATGGTTGCATTTGTACTTAATGGTCTTAAAGATGATGACAAGTGGAGGAACTTCATATCCTCATTGTATGCTAGGGAAAACATGCCTGATTTTGATCAATTGAACACTTTAATGGTTAATGAAGAAATATTGCAAGGTGTAAGCAAGGGCAAAGGTGCCCAAGGTCAAATGCTATATGCAGGTAGAGGAAGAGGCAATGCATCAAGAGGTAGAGGAAGAGGAAGGCAAAGCCAAAGCAAGCAAAGTGACAACCAAGAGGACTCAAATGAAGGCTCATCTTCAAATGGAAGAGGTAGAGGTAGGAACAATAGAGGAAGAGGAAGAGGATCAAGAGGCAATGGATGCTTCATTTGTGGGAAGCTAGGACATTGGGCAAATGAATGCTACCAAAGGAGGAACAATGCTCAAGGTAACTATGCTTCAAATGAGTCTACTGATCAAGTTCTTGCCATGAGTCATGCATATGGGGATAGTAAACATGAGAAGGATGATACTTGGTACATAGATAGTGGTTGTAGCAATCATATGTCTTGTAGGGAGGACATGTTTTGCAATTTATAGGTTCCAAAGCAAAGAGGATGTGTAGAGACAGGTGACAACACCGAGCATGAGATCAAACACATTGGAGATGTCAAATTTCAGGATGGCAAGAAGAGCAAGACACTATCCGAGGTATTATATGTCCCTACTGTTACAAAGAATCTCGTTTCTGTTGGTCAAATGGTAGATAAAGGATACCAAGTGAAGTTCAATAGCAAAGGTTGCTTCATAGAGGATCCAAAGAATGGATTTCAGCTTGTGGCAAAAGGAGAGAAGCATGGAAGGATGTTTACTCTCAATATCAAGAAAACCCCAACAAGGTAATGTTCATCACTTCAGGAAATAGAAGAATTGCAGATTTGGATTTGTGGCATAAAAGGATAGGACATGTAAACATTGAAAAGCTAAAGAACATGGAGAAAAGTGCATTGGTCAAACGGCTTCCAAACTTCTCAACATCACATCTTCATGAGGTATGTGAAGCTTGTCAATTTGGGAAGCTAACCAGGTTGCCTTTCAAGTCAAGCAAGTATGTTTCTCCAAGGGTTTTGGATTTAGTGCATACAGATGTATGGGGACCTTCAAGAGAACCTTCACATGCAGGTAATAGGTACTTTGTTACCTTTATTGATGATTGTTCAAGGAAAATTTGGTTGTATATAATCAAGCAAAAATCAGATGCGTTTGAAGTATTCAAAAAGTACAAAGCACTTGTTGAGAATGAAACATGTCATAAGATTAAAACCCTAAGGTCAGATGGAGGGGGAGAATATTTCTCCAATGAGTTCACAAGGTTCTTAGAAGATGAAGGCATAAGGAGGCAATACACATGCAGGTATACCCCTCAACAAAATGGTATTTCAGAAAGAAAGAATAGACAAATTGCAGAGGTAGCTAGATGCATGTTGAATGAGATGAATGTACCTTTCTCATATTGGGCTGATGCAGCAACCACAACAACATATATTATGAACAGGATACCAACTTCAGGAGTTCATGATCTTACTCCAGATGAGGTATACTATCAAAGGAAACCAGATTTGTCTCATTTAAGGATTTTTGGTTGCATATGCTATGTTCATGTCCCACAGGAAGTAAGAGAAGGTAAGCTTGATGCTAGGGCTGAAAAATGCATTTTTGTTGGCTACTCAAATGAGCAAAAGGGGTACAGGTGTTATAATCCGATCACTAAAAATCTTAGAGTTTCAAGGGATGTTGTGTTTGATGAGTTAAAACCTTGGTATGGAGGTGTGAATGATTTGCAGGAAGAAGATTTTGTACATGCAGATCAGGTACATGTAGAGCAAGTGCAAGTTAGCACTACATTGAGTGGACCAAGTATGCCAAGTCCTTCGCAAAGCTCATCTTCATGGAAGGGAAAGCAAAAGGAGTTAGAGCATACATCAGAATGTAGCCACAATAGAGGTAATGGAGGTAACTTGGTAAGAGATTTTCATTCAAGTGAAGATGAAGATGAATTTGAAGAAGTTGTAACTCCTGAAGTACAAAAGAAACGGATATTGAAGAAATATCCAATCACAGGTAGTGAAAGGAGGTCAAAAAGGGTAAAACATCCTATTCAAAAGCTCACTTATGATAGCTTTATTGCAAAGCATTATGCTTATATGACACAGGTTATCAAAGATAAGGAACCATCAAGCTATGAGGAAGCTAGCCAACACAAGGAATGGAGAGATGCTATGGATGAGGAGATTCAAGCTCTCAAGGAAAACCAAACTTGGGAATTGGTACCTAGAGAAGAAGGCATGAAGGTAGTCACAAACAAATGGGTATACAAAGTCAAAAGGAATTCAGATGGATCTTTAGCAAGGTACAAAGCAAGGTTAGTAGCTAAGGGCTACACACAAACATATGGCCTTTGATTATGAAGAAACTTTTAGTCCTGTTGCAAATAAGAATACAATTAGGACTTTGATTTCAGTAGCTGCTTCTAAAAGATGGAGAATGTATCAATTGGACATTAAAAATGCTTTTCTTAATGGAAATTTGGAAGAAGTGGTTTATATGTATCAACCCATAGGTTATGAAGATGAAAAGAAGCATGATTTTGTATGTAAACTAAAGAAGGCTTTGTATGGACTCAAGCAAGCACCTAGAGCATGGAATCAGAGATTGGTTGAGTACCTAATGAAGTGTGGTTATGTTGCAAGTGATTCAGATCCTTCACTTTACATCAAAAGGGTTGATGGAGAATCTATATACATATGCATATATGTTGATGATCTTATCATAATAGGTGATAATGATGCAGGTATCAAAGAAATTAAGGCAAAACTTGGGAAGGAATTCAAGATTTCAGATCTTGGAATCCTCAAATACTTCTTGGGCATTGAGGTTATGTACAAAAATGATGGTCTCTACTTGATGCAAAGAAAATATTTGTTGGATGTATTGTACATGTTTGGAATGAGTGGATGCAAACCACTAAAGCAACCAGTGAATGTAAATACCAAACTTAGCTCCACCCAAGGAGAAGAACTTGAGGACATTCATACCTATAGGAGCCTAATAGGCTCACTTATATATGGAACCATAACTAGACCTGATTTGGCATTTAGTGTAGGAGTACTTTCTCAATACATGCATGCTCCTACTAATTATCATTTGAATGCAACAAAGAGGATACTCAGGTACATCAAAGGTATAATAAATCAAGGACTTTTCTATGCTTATGGAGGATCATTAGAGCTCAAAGGATATGCGGATGCTGATTGGGCGGGCTCCAAAGATGATAGAAGAAGCACCACAGGTTATGTGATCATGCTAGGAAACAATTGTGTATCATGGAGTTCAAAGAAGCAACCCACGGTTGCTTTGTCTTCAACCGAAGCTGAATATAGAGCCTTGGCCCAAGCTACATGTGAGATAATGTGGATGAAAAAGCTAATGAAAGACTTGAATGTGCAGGTTGGATCAGTTCCTTTGTTTGGAGACAATATATCAAGCATATATCTTGCAAACAACCCTATGTTTCATGCAAGGAGCAAACACATCGAAGTCCACTATCATTTCATAAGGGAGAAGGTGCTTGAAAAAGAAGTGGATATTCTCATGTAAGTACAAGGGACCAGGTAGCTGATCTACTAACAAAGTTCTTGGATGCTGGAAAGCTTTCCAAGCTGAAGCAAGCCATACAACTCAAGGAACCAACTTCAAATGCAAAAGAAACTTGAGCTTGAGGGGGAGTGTTAAAAGATATGCATTTCTAGGGCAAGCTC
>CM035422.1:141549716-141559716 GCA_020310875.1 Ceratopteris richardii
CTTCATATCATCTTCTTTTTCTTCTACTCCTGCCATGCTTTTGAATCTGCTGGTCTTCACACCATCCAAGATCTTTGTCATTATGTCTGCTAACTGATCTTTAGTAGAAATGTACTCCAATTTAATCTCCTTCTCCATTACCTTTTCTCTGAGAAAATGATACTGTATCTCTATGTGCTTTGTCCTTGCATGAAAAACTGGATTTGCTGCAAGATAAAGTGAACTCATATTATCTCCATGTATTGTAGGTGTACCTTGATAAATGCCCAAGCTTCTGAACAATGTCTGCATCCATATGACCTCCTTAGCTGCTTCCACAAGTCCTTTGTACTCAGCTTCAGTTGATGATAATGCTACTGTATGTTGTTTCTTTGAACACCAACTTACAAGCTTATCACCAATGTATATCATGTAACCATGAGTTGATCTTCTGTCATCCTGGTTACCTGCCCAGTCTGAGTCACTATAGGCTCTCAACTTCAAATCTGATGTAAAAGGATAATATAATCCTTCCTTTATAGTTCCTTTGATATATCTGAGAACTCTTTGACCTGCAATCCAATGTGGGTCCTTTGGACAATGCATGACTATGATAAAACTCCCACTGCATAACTAAGATCAGGTCTTGTTAGTGTAGCATAAATCAAACTACCCACAAGAGATTGATACTTCCTCATATCTTTCTATTCTGCACCATCATATTTACTGAGCTTGTGATTAACTTCAAGTGGAGTTGAAGCTTCTCTGCAATTTTCCATATCAAACTTCTTCAATAGATTTAGAAGATACCTTTCTTGTGATACATATATGCCATGATTTGTATAAGTGACTTCCATTCCAAGAAAGTATGATCACTTGCCTAGATCACTGATCTTGAAATCTTTTTCAAGTAATCTCTTTACCTCCTTAATTCCTTCATCTGAAGTACCTATGATTATAATGTCATCTACATAAATACAAATGTAGATTGTACCTTCCTCTGTTCTTTTGATAAGTAGACTTGGATCTGCTTTTGAACTTTGATATCCAAGATCATTGAGATACTTCACCAGTCTATAGTTCCATGCTCTTGGAGCTTGCTTCAATCCATAGAGTGCTCTTCTCAGCCTGCAAACAAAATTTGGATACCTGGAATCTATAAACCCTTGAGGTTGTTCCATGTATACCTCATCTGATATGTATCCATTCAAGAATGCATTCTTTATATCCAATTGACTTAGAGTCCATCCTTTTGAAGCTGCAATAGCAATGATTGTCCTTATAGTTGACATCTTAGCTACAGGACTAAATGTCTCATCATAATCTATGCCATAGGCTTGGGCATAGCCTTTCACCACTATTCTAGCTTTGTATCTGGCTATACTTCCATCTGCAAGCTTCTTCACTTTATAAACCCATTTATTTCCAATTACTTTCTTACCATTTGGTTTGGGAAAAAGTTCCCATGTCTTGTTCACCTCTAGTGCATTGAACTCTTCCTTCATTGCTTCTTCCCATTGTTTCTTACCTTTAGCTTCATCATAGTTCTGAGGTTCTTCATCATCTTTGACCATATATGCATAGTTCTTCTAAGTTATGTAAGAAGTATCATAAGAATACCTTTCAGGTTGTCTTCTAGTCCTACTTGACCTTCTTGGTTCACATTCTTCATAAGTGTCTTGATACACCTCTTCATCAAATATAGGAGCTTCCTCATTCCTTCTTGTTAATCCACTTCTGGATGTACTTCCTTGCATATAGTCTTCATCTCTATTCACCTGCACAATAGATTTTCCTTTCTCACATCTTCTTACCTCTTCTTCAAATTCTTCATCTGTATGACTTTGATCTGCATACCAACTTTTCTGTTCATCAAATGTAACATCTCTAGAAACAAGAAATTGTTTGGTTAGAGGATTCCACAACCTGTAACCCATCTGCTTTTCATCATAACCAATGAACACATATTTTTCTGCCTTTGGTTCAACTTTATGTCTAAGTTGTGATGGCACATAAGCATATGCAATTGATCCAAACACTCTACAATGATCTAGTGTTGGTTTCTTATCCCACCAAGCTTCATATGGAGTCATTCCATTTAGAACTGCACATGGTAATCTATTCACAAGATATGTAGTTGTATTTATAGCCTCAGCCCAAAGATAATTTGGACAATTCTTCTCCTTCAGCATAGCTCTAGCAAACTCAACCAAATTCGTGTTTCTTCTTTCTGCTACACCATTTTGTTGTGGTGTATACCTGCAAGTTATTTCTCTCTTAATACCTGCATTCCAAAGATAATCATTGAACTCTTGGGAGAAGTATTCTCCCCCTCCATCAGACCTTAGTCTTTTAAGCTTTTGACCTGTGACTCTCTCTGCGTATGCATGAAAATGCTTGAAAGCTCCAAACACTTCTGATCTTTCCTTCAAAACATATAAAGTTATCCATCTTGTAGCATCATCAATGAAAAGAACATAGTACCTTGAGCCACTGATAGATCCTTCTTTTGTTGGTCCCCATACATCTGTATGAATGAGCTCTAGTAATCCATCATGTTTGAATCCTTTCTTCTAAAATGGTAACCTGTGTGCTTTTCCCATTTGACATGCTTCACATTTATAAACCATATGTTGAATCTGCACATTGGGTAATCCTAGTACAGACTGATTAGCAACCATAGCTTTAATTCCTCTTTCATTGAAATGACCTAATCTCTTATGCCAGAGATCAAGTTCTGTAATCACTACTTCACCATGTGTGAGCAAAGCTTGACCAATGTTCCCTTGCACTCTTAAAGTAAAGAGTCTACCTTCTTTCTTACCAGAGACAATCTGATTATATCCATTCTCTGGATCTTCCACAAATACTCCTTCATTTGTAAACCTGACTTGAAAACCTTTTTCAACTACCTGTCCCGCACTAATCAAGTTTTTAGGTATTGTTGGAACATACAAAACATTGGTTAGCAAATCTGCTCCATTCTTGCATTTCACTTTTCCGATTGAATGTACACTATGTCTTGTATTATCACCTGTTTGAACACTATGACTAGAAATGCCTTTTTCCAATTCTGACATCAATTCTATGTTTCCTGAAAAATGATTAGAACATCTAGAGTCAATGTAAAATACCTTTAGATCTTCTTTATCTGATGTGCTTATTGAATTCATCATCAATGATGTATGACTTTCATTCTGTGTGTCATTTGCATAGTTGTAGTAGGTGGTGTTGTAGGATTGATTCTGTCCCCAACTTCTTCCTCCACCTCTACCATAGCCTCCTCTTTGACTTTGTCTACCTCTTTGAAAATTACTTTGATATCTTCCACCTCGGCCTCTGCTATTGTTGTTTTGATTCTGGTTTGATCCTTGTTGGTTGTGCCAACAGTCATGAGCTAAATGATTACTCAATCCACAGATCTAGCAAGCCTTCTTGTTGTTATTCTGATTACCTCTACCAGTGCCTTTACCTCTTGCATAATAAGCTTGAGAAATCGAATCCTCTTCATCCTTTGCTTTACCTTTATCTCCTTTCTTCTTGTTCTTCATGTACATTGTAGAACTTTGTCCTTTATCTCCATCTCCCTTCAAGTCTTGCTCAAATGTGAGCATCAAACCAAGAAACTGGTTCAAATCTGGAACATAATGATTTGATGAAAGTTCTGTTGACAAGACAAAAGGTTTCCACCTTTCATCTCCTCTCAAACCTGAAAGTAATTGAGCAATCAATCTGTGATCTTCAACATCTTCATCTATGGATTCAAGACTATCTGCTAGATCCTTCATCTTAGTGACATAATCACTAATACTTTGACTTGGATTCTTCTTGAATGTTGTAAACTCTGACCATAGACTTGCTTTCCTTGCTTTGGTAGTACTTTGGAAATGATACTCCAATGCATTCCATATATCTTCAGATGATTCCGATCCTCTGATGTGTGGTAGCAAATGATCACAGATTGTATTGTAAATGTATGCCTTTGCACTTGCATCCTTCTTCTGCCAATGCTTTAAAGCATCTAGTTCTTCTTTCTTTGGTCGGCTTTCATCTTCAAATACTAGCTTCTCTTCTTCACCTGTTACATATACCATGAGATCCTTACTCATAAGTAAGGCTTCCATTCTCATTACCCATGTGGGGTAATTATCTCTGTCCAGTTTGTCAATGGAGATATGATCTGCCATACTCCTTCCCTTATGCTGCAACCTGAGAGATTAAAGGATAAAGGATAATACCTTTTGAAGTTCTTTGTGTATGAGGATACTTTGAAAGTAATCTTTTGATGCCTTGTGTCTTCAAATGCTTCACCTTTGAAAATTTAATGGAAAACTTTCCAAAACTTCTCGTACCTTTGCCGCCTTCTACTCTTTAGGACCTTTGTGCTCTAATACCACTTGTTGATGTATGAAACACCACAAGAAATGAATTAATGTGACACTAGAACACCTCTATGGTCACCATTAACTCATTGCCACTCCAAACTTTGAGAAATGATAGTCTAAAGTGACAACTTTGCTTCTACAGAAATTCCTAGTCACTGAAATGACATACCTTCAGTATTTTGCTAATTTCTCTTAGCTCAAATATTCTTTCTCCAATATCTTTTGGTGGATGAAACTAGAAGAGTAGAGCTTTCCAATGAGCTATGATATGCTTGAAACAGATCTCTAGAACTCAAGTTATGGCCTTCACAAGATCACCCTGTATGACTTCATAAAGTGGAAATTTTGCTTGTTTTAGTAATCGTGAGTGTCTAAAAATAAAAATTCGATGCCTAGCATCGACTTGCAACCAAAAGTCGATGCCGGGCATCGACTTTGAGCTTTTTTAGCCACTTTTTCAGTACCAGAATTAGCCTCTTTTACACACACATGAAGAAGACCACTTATATGTTAGAAGTTGATGCCAAGCATCGACTTTATGCTGAAACTCGATGCCAGTCATCGAGTTCCTTCACAAACTTCATCTTTTCAAGAAGATTTGGCAGTAGATAAAAATTAGATATGAAGACAAGGACTTATCAGGTGAGATTCGATGCCAGGCATCGACTTCTCGCATAAAACTCAACCTTTCAACATACATTCAATGCGAGGCATCGACTTGCTTGGAAAAACTTCACTTCTTCAAAACATTACAGAGAAGACAAACACTAGAGATGGAGGAAGAAGACTTATACACAGAAATTAATAAACTCTTTCCATAACTATGAAAACTCAGAAATGCACAGGTGCTTTCTCACGTAGAGAAGCCCGACTATTCTCAGTCATACAAAATGAGTTTTAACTCACTCTCTCATTGTCTTCCCCATCGCGTCAGTTGATACAAACTAACTTATATAGATTTTCTTATTCTCGTGAATTTCTAAAAAACTTCTAGAACTAAAGTGAACTAACTTTACAAATATGATACACTTGTGAATTTGTCCCTTCACATAGGCATATGGTTTTCTTCCTAAGATTTGACCTTCAAATATATGTCCAATAAGTGATTGTTTCTCCAACAATAGATAGATAGATAGATAGATAGATAGATAGATAGATAGATAGATAGATAGATAGATAGGTCGATAGATAGATAGATAGATAGATAGATAGATAGATAGATAGATAGATAGATAGATAGATAGATAGATAGATAGATAGATAGATAGATAGATAGATAGATAGATAGATAGATAGATAGGTAGGTAGGTAGGTACATAGATAGATCGATAGATAGATAGATAGATAGATAGATACATAGATAGAGACATAGATAGAGACATAGATAGAGAGATAGATAGAGAGATAGATAGATAAATAGATAGATAGATAGATAGATAGATAGATAGATAGATAGATAGATAGATAGATAGATAGATAGATAGATAGATAGATAGATAGATAGATAGATAGAAAGATAGATGGATGGATGGATGGATGGATGTGTTGGTGCAGGTCAATCAACAATTGAAGTTTGATGAAGAAATAAAGTTAAGGAAGTGAGAAGAGAACAAGAAGTTCAAAGTGATGTACACATATGTACATTAGTTTAGATATAGGTTACCTATGTTTATTGATTAGTCATAAGCTTGTACATATTTGCATATAAATACTTTGGAAAATTTCGGGGCAAAAAGAGAGAGCATAGGAATAGAGAAATGAGAACTTGTAAGAGTCATTAGACATATGAAAAGTTAGTTGAACTCTCTCTCTCATCAGTAGTTGTAACTTCCTTCAGTAATGTCAGAAAATTTGCGCCCGATGTTATCGTGTTTTCTCCTTCTGTGATTAATCTTTTGAGAAATCCTTCTGAACATATCTAAGTCCATAGTTAATCTATCTATGGCTAGAATTTGAGAGTTTAATTTTAATGAGGCTGAGAGAATTTTAATTAGGAACATTCATATGTGGAAATGTTCAAGTGTCTTCTGAAACATGCGCAGATTTCGAGTTCAGAGAAATGGATGGTGCTCACTGCACAGTGTAAAGTTTTACACAAATGATAGCTCAAAATCTAAGTTGAGAGATAAGCTATCTACAACTAAAAGCATTTGATCAAACGGGTTCGACATTTAGAGAACTGAAGCTAAGAAGTTACAGGTGTCAAAGTTGCTACTGCAGAGAAGTAGTTTCATACATAGGTAAAGTGTTTGAGTTATTTCTCAAAGTACACTCAATCTTTTGAGGAGACTTAAGTTGGAGAAGGTGCGCAATCTTAGAGTGAAACAGCCTACAAAGTTTAATAAAAAACTTTACACGAATGATTAGTCAATGAGTGATTAATCTGCAACAGACTTATTTGAAGAAGAAGTTTTTTCACAGTTGATCAATTTCTTGATAGTTGGATAATTAATTTCCAAAACTAAGTGGAGTCTAAACTTATTCTTGATATAGAGGTGTTCTAATTTCAAGAATAGGTTGTTCTTTTGGAGATTAACACTCTCCGTCAGTGGTATCAGAGCAGGAAACATCAAATTTGAGGAAAGGAGGATCCCGACTGCTGCAGTTGCAAATAATTCAACATCTGAAGGATTAAAAGGTGAAAGTCTCAAGGAAAAGCTTGAGGAAGAGATCATACGACATCAAGAAGGACAAAAGGAGTGTCATTCGAAGTAAAGGTAACCTTATACTTTATAAAGCTTGAAGGATTCAATACAAGGTGAAGAAAGGATGGGAGATTCTTTGCAGATAGAGAAATTGGCTAGAGAAAACTATCCTGCATGGTCAATGAGGATGGAAGCTCATCTAATGAGCAAAGATTTGATAGCTTACATTACAGGTGAAGAAGAGAAGCCTCAGTTCAGAGATCCTAGTGTTCCAACTAGGGAAGAATTAACAGAATTGAAGACGTGGATGCAGAAGGATGCTCAGGCAAGGAGCATAATCTACATGACAGTGAATGATTATTTGCTTCCTCATATTAGAGGACTTGAGAGTGCAAGTGACATTTGGAATGCTTTAGAAGAGCATTTCCAGAATACTACCAAGTCAAGGAAAGCTTCATTATGGGCAGAGTTTACAACTTTCAAGAAGAAGGCTTCACAATCAATATCTGATTATGTGACAAAGATGAAAGACATTGCTGATTCTTTAGGTGCAGTGGATGAAGACATAGAGGAGGATAAATTGGTAAGACAAATTCTCACAGGACTTAGAGGAGATGAGAAATGAAAGCCTTTTATTTTGTCTACAGAACTTTCATTGGATCACTTCACTCCTGATTTGAATCAATTGTTAGGACATATGCTAACTTTTGAGAATGATATCAAAGGAGATGTTGATAAGAGTGCAGGTCATGCAATGTACTCTAAAGATAAGAAGAAAGCTAACAAAGGAAAGCAACAATCAGGTGAAGAAGAAGGTACTTCAAGTCAAGCAAATTTCCTAAGGGGAAGAGGAAATGGCATAAGTAGAGGAAGAGGCAGAAATAACAAAGACAATGTCAGATCTTGTTGGATATGTGGTAAGACCAATCATCTATCTCATGATTGTTGGCATAATAATCAAAACAATGGTAATTTTAATCAGAACTTTAATCAAAGAGCAAGAGGTGGTAGATTTCAGAGAGGAAACTTCAAAGGTAGAGGTGGTAGGAATTATTTTGGAAGAGGTGGAGGTAGAAACTTCCAAAATCAGTCCTATAATAACACCTACTACAATTATGCATCAGATCAGAAAGAGGATTCAACTCTCATTATGAATGCAACATGTGAAGCATCACATGAGGACATGAGAGTGTTCTACATAGACTCAGGATGTAGCAATCATCTGAGTGGAAACATTGCTTTGATGACTGATCTCGATCATAAGGAAATTAATCACACAGTTCAAACAGGTGATAACACAAAGCACAAGGTAAAGTCAATTGGTTCAGTCAAAGCCAAAGATGGAAGCACTCTTCTGAGTAAGGTTCTGTATGTTCCTACAATTCCAAAGAATTTGATCAGTGTAGGTCAAATTGTGGAAAAAGGATATGAGGTAAGGTTCACTAATGATGGAGTTCATGTTGAAGACCCTAGTCAAGGGTATAAACAAATTGTTTCAGGAAAGAAAGAAGGAAGGCTCTTCACATTGAAGGTACAAGGAAATGTTGGACATGCTATGTTTGCATATGGAGAGCAAAAGGTGTCAGAATTGGATCTTTGGCACAAAAGACTTGGACACTTCAATGAAAGAGGTATCAAAGACATGATTAACAATGGTTCAGTGCTTGGGTTGCCTGACATTGCAGGTCAACACATGACATACAAGTGTGAAGCATGTCAGTTAGGTAAGGCCCATAAACAATCATATAATAAACATGGTTTTATGTATACAGAAAGACTTGAATTGGTACATACAAATGTGTGGGGTCCTTCAAAGGACTACAGTATAAATGGTTCAAGATATTATGTCATATATGTTGATGATGCAACTAGGTGGATCACAATCTATGTGATCAAAGACAAATCAGAAGTGTTTAATACATTTAAACACTTTCACTCATATGCAGAAAGAATTACAGGCCAAAAATTAAAGAGACTAAGGTCAGATGGAGGGGGAGAGTATTTCTCCAATGAGTTTAGTGACTACTTGTGGAATGCAGGTATAAAGAGAGAAGTTACTTGCTGGTACTCTCCTCAACAAAATGGTGTAGCAGAAAGGAGGAATAGGACACTTGTTGAATTTGCAAGGTCCATGATGAAAGAGAAGAATTGCCCAAATTATTTGTGGGCTGAGGCTGTAAACACAGCCACATATTTGGTTAATAGGTTACCTTGTAAAGCTTTGCAGGGTATGACACCATATGAAGCTTGGTGGGGTAAGAGACCTACCTTGGATCATTGCAGAATATTTGGATGCTTGGCATATGCATATGTGCCATCTCAATTGAGGCATAAATTGGAGCCTAAAGTAGAGAAATATGTTTTCATTGGTTATGATGATAAGCAGATGGGTTATAGATTGTGGAGTCCATCCACAAAGAAATCTCTTGTGTCTAAGGATGTTACTTTTGATGAGCAAGGCACTTGGTATGCAGGTACATCTAATGTGTATGCAGATGTTGAAGAAGTTATGAATCAGAAGAAAGGGAAATCAAAGGTTCAAATCTTTGATGAAGATGAGATTATTGAAGTACAGGTTGAAGCTGAAGAAAGGCAAAGGTTTGATCTAGAATGTGATGAACCAGAAACTTCAAGAAGTGGAGAAGTCAGAAGATCATCTAGGCATAAGTGGCAACCTACAAGGTATAGTTATGACACTTCATTTCTGACTACTAAGGATTATGCTTATATGGTAAAAACAGATGAAGACCCTTCTACATATGAGGAGGCTAAAGGGAAGAAGAATTGGGAAGAAGATATGCAGGAGGAGTATGATGCATTGATAGAAAATCAAACATGGGATTTGGTTCCTAAACCAAATAGTCAGAAAATCATTGGTTGTAAGTGGGTTTACAAAACCAAAAGATTTGCAGATGGAAGTGTGTCTAGATACAAAGCTAGACTTGTTGTGAAAGGATATGCACAGACATATGGAGTGGATTATGATGAGAC
>CM035422.1:141564716-141937216 GCA_020310875.1 Ceratopteris richardii
ATTCAACAAGGGCTTATCTATGGAGATCTCATTTTTTATATATATCAGGGAATTGGGACCAAAGGTTCTATTGCTCTTCATGCAATGAGTTGGATGATGAACTATTTTAGTTTGCATTGGGGAGTTATGCCTGCATCTGGAAGGTTACATTTGTCAGATAACCTTAGTCTTCGAGAAGTATTTCAAGTCTGTAAAGAAGAGATGGAAAGTAAAAATGAAAAGTATGTCCTTTATCGACATTTTACTCGATTATGGAAGGAAGAGTCTAACAATGTGATTATTCATCGTAAATTTAAAATGGGTGAATGCTCAGTTTGTGCCACTTTGAAAAACATGGCAAAAGGGGCCACAACACCACAAGAAAAAGATAATTTTAAAAGTCTTCTAAAGAACCATCGTGAGAGTCAAGCTTTAGAAACAAAGAAATCAATTCATCATTGAAATAAAGCACTCAGAAACCTAGAATGTTATATGTGTTTGTTGATTGATGGTATGGATCGAAAGAAAACATGACTGTCCCATTTTGCTCAGATTCCTAAGGATATTAGAGATGAAGTCCTTGTATATATGCATTTCCTTGGTGCTTTGGTATACACTGGAACCGTAAGGTGAAGGTTTTCTTAACATATCGCAATGTGCATAATGATCCAAGCCTCATGGTTATTGTGTTTCATAAGTTTTTGCAATCATGGGAAGGTCTTTTGCCACCAAATCTATATTTGTAGCTTGATAATATTGCAAAAAAAGAATACAAATTCTATAGTCTTTGGATATTTATGCATGCTTGTTGATAGACAAGTGTTTTAGAAGGTTAAGGTAAATGTCCTTTTGGTTGGGCACACTCATGATCACATTGATCAAATGTTCAGTACATTCTCTAAGGGGTTGGAATGCCATAATGCTTTTACTCTTCCAATATTATGTGTGTTGATTTCTAAAGCATAAACTCAAAAGCCTAAATCTCAAGACCTTACACAAATGTATGACATTAAGTAGTTTTTCTTAGCAAGCATTGATAAGAGTACTAAGGTTTTGGCTCCATTTCACAACATTAGTTTCAACCACATATTTTGATGAGGAGGCTTAATGACATTACTCTTTTATTCACAAAGCAATATTCATGTTCTCCAGGATGGGAGCCTAAAGATGGATGGAGAGTTTTATTGCATGTGCCTGCTCATATTTTATCTTTAAATGATAAAGGATGGTGAATAATTGTACATTATTCAAAACTTAGAATAGCAACTAGAAGATTCCAAGTAGATTATTAAAGAAGAGGTTCAAATTCCATAAGACAAAGAGGCTCATGTTTTGGAAGAAAAGTAGAAGCGGCTAGAGTGCAACAAAAAATGGAAGCCACAGATTTGGAAATTGTACAGCGAGAAGAGTAGGTACAATTGTTGCAAACCATTTGTCAAAAGTTGCTAAAGCAAATCAATGTTTTGTTGATTTACTATCTACAAACTACATTGAAGCCAAGTTAGTGGAACTGGTTTGGAAAGTGCAATGGGGACCTACCATGGACCATTTGGATGAAGATTTGTAGTCTACGATGGAAGTTGCTACAACCCAAATTAGCACAAGTTTGGTACCAAAAGAGGACACTTAAGTGTCCATTTTGGACATTTTTGAAAAAAATCCTACACCTTCTACAAAAAAACATTTGAAAAAGTCCTTTTAGATGTGGATTGAAAATAACATAAAGGTTTAAGAAAAAAATACAAACATGTTTCAAATCATGTCTTATATTGTTATTGATGGTGTCCAAAAATAGCATGGTAGTAAACAAGATGAAAAATCTCAATCAATCATGATTTTTGACCAAAAAAATGCCTTACGTGAGAGAAAAAATTGTATATCTTCCTTGTGACATAGTGCATAGAGTACAATAGACAATTTTAGCCAGAAAAATCATTTTCAACTCTTTAAAATTCCATTTTTAGGGATCTTCATACCAAAAGTAGCAAGTCAAATCTGCACTTACAATTTTGAGCAATTCAAGCACATACAATTTGGATAGTTGAATTCTTGGATGATTCGATGGATGGTTGGATGAATTGTTACATGGCTTGATGGATGGTTGGATGGATGAATTTTTTGATGGTTTGAGTGATGATTGGATGGCTTGATGCAATGGTTCAATGAATAGTTCATTGGCTCGATGCATGGTTGGATGGGTGAAGTTTGAATGTCTTGATGGATGGATGGATGGTAAGATGGCTAGATGGGTAGTTTCATGGTTGAAATTTTGGATGGCTAGCTCTATGGTTCAATGGATGGTTGGATGAATCAATGTATCATGGATGGTTGATAGATAGATGGCTTGATAGATGGATGAATATTTGGATGGCTGGATGGATGGATGGTTGGATGGTTTCATGCATGTTTGGATGGCCAACTTTTTTGGATAGCTCAAATTTTGAATGGATTGATAGATAAATGGATGGTTGGATGACTCGATAGATGATTGGATGATTGAAGTTTTGGTTCACTTGATGGATGAATGGGTGGATAAATTGTTGGATGGTTCAATGGATGCTGGAAGTAACTCTAATAAAAAAGAATACCTACAATAAGAACAAATTTCCTACGATAAAAATAAAATACTTATAATGAAATGTGTATTCAAATGAAAAATACTTCAATTAGAATAATGCTAATAAAATAAATATCCATTGGTAAAAAATAAATAACTATAATAAAATATATATTTGAAATAAAAATATTCCAATAAAAATGCTTGAAAGAAAATACCTTCAATGTAAATAAGATATTTGCAAATAAATATATACTTGAGATAAAAATAATCACAACAAAAGATCTGCAATAAAATATATACTTGAATAAAAAATAATTTCAATATAAATACTTGCAATCGAAACAAAATACCAAAATACAAATACCATACCTACAATCAAGAAAAATAATTTCAATGAAATATAATTTTTAAATAAAAACTATAATAACAATACTTGTTATAAAGAAACAAGAAAAAAACCATATTTGCAATTCAATCAATAGATGTGCAATATGATTTTGATGAGTAAACCAAATTCTCAAACTTCTAGACTATAACCTTTGATAACTTCCACCTACTAAAATCCTTTTGAGTCATGGTAATACATAAAAAACAACCATAAGATCAATGAACACATATGTACCTTCCAAAGGGGAGACACCTGATTTGTCTGTGCAAAAATATATGTGTGTGTGCATGTATGTCTATGCATAGAAGCATATACATTTGCACATGTGTTCAATGCATGCATCTGTGCATACACATAGCATCACACACATAAAAACTTATAGGAACATATATATGTGTGCACATATATAGTGTGTGTTGATTGGGGATGGTTCTAGCTCCCCAACGCAACAACGAAAGATGAAGATGGTTGCCCTCCACTAGGTCCACAAGGAGTGATATATGCTCACTCTTCTGAACTTTTCCTTGCATCAGTACATAGAATTACAATGAAATTTTGTAGACTCCTAGTAGACTATATGAGATACTCAAAAAGCTTTTAATCCTCCAAAATGGATATTCCATCTAGGAGAAGCACGCTGTGCAAAATAGGCTACCTGTTTGGAACAGTCTTTGCCTACATACAAAGATATACCTTCACAAAGTTGGCAATTTCTCACAGCTCACTTAGTCAAATGACTTGAAACTTCGGAAAATTTTAGGGCACTATATGAGAGACCAAATGAAGGTTGAAACCAATGAAAATGAGTAGAATGAGAGAGCAAACCATGCTTTGCATTGTATTACAATCAGATTTGGAAAAGCCTAACTACACCTCTAGATAGAGCGGAGCAAAATCATGAGAAAAATGAGGTAAGCAAGCAAGGGGGCTGCTTGCTGGAGTTTATGACTTCACTAAACTAAGTGGGAAACTCATGGAATGCAGAGGACACAAGAAACAAAGGCGGGATGATGCGTATATAGAGTTTTACTTTTCTTACAATCTAGCTAACCACACACCAATGAGTGTAGGTGCACTTTTTGGTGGATGATTTGATGAGATTTGAATTTGATTGATTTTGGCAGAGCTTGTAGATTTATTCCACGACTTTGGGTCCTCCCTTTTGATTGGTCCACTTGCAAAACTCGTGGTTGAGCCCTTTTGCATGATTGAGACTTGAGTTTCAACACTCCCCCTAAAGTCTCAATGCCTAGGTCCTTCATTCCAATGCATGCCTTGAAGTGTTGTTGCTTTAGTCCATCCAATGCTTTGGTAAACATATCTGCATATTGGTCCTTTGTATTGACATGCTCCACCTTGAAATCCTTTTACATGATCTTCTCTCTAATAAAGTTGTAATGCACTTCTATATGCTTTGACCTTGCATGGAACACCGGATTTGGAGCCAAACATATGCTACTTATGTTGTCACAAAAAATAGGTACTTGCTTAACCTGCAAATCAAGATCAACAAACAACATTTTAAGCCACATAAGCTCACATGAGACTTGTGCTAAGCCTCTATACTTAGCTTTGGTTGATGAGAGATCCATTGTTGGTTGTTTCTTTGACGTCCATGAGATGTTCTTCTTCTCGAGCATGATGACATAAGCACTAGTGCTCCTCTTGGCACCTTTGGAACTTGCCCAATTCGCATCACAATAAGCTTGTACATTTAATCCATCATCAAATGGATAATATAGACCTTCATTTAGTGATCCTTTGAGGTATCTAGGTATCCTTTTGGATGCAACAAGATGAGGTACTTTTGGTGCTTGCAAAAATTGAGATAACACTCCAACTACATGTGCAAAATCTGGTCTTCCCATAGTAGCATACAAGAGATAGCCAATTATTGACCATGCTTGCAAAAATTGAGATAACACTCCAACTACATGTGCAAAATCTGGTCTTCCCATAGTAGCGTACAAGAGCGTGCCAATTATTGACCTATACATGGTGACATCCTTCACTTCTTCACCTTCATGAGCACTTAGTTTAACATTTACTTCTAATGGATTTGAAATGGGCTTGCAGTCACACAAGCCAAACTTCTTCAAAAGCTATAGAATGTATTTCCTTTGCATCAAGTATATACCTTCTTCTTCATATAGTACTTCAATCCCAAGGAAGTACCTTAAAATCCCTAAATCAGAGATTTTAAACTCACATCCAAGCTTGTTTTTCATGTCATTGATGTTGGCTTCATCATCCCCTATAATGATCGAATCATCAACATATATACAAATCAAAACAATTTTGCTAACTTCCTTCTTCACAAAGAGTGATGGGTCTACATGACTCTGACTGTATCAACATTTTACGAAGTAGTCCTCAAGTTTTTGGTTCCAATATCTTGGGGCTTGCTTGAGTCCATAAAGAGCCTTCTTTATCCTACATAAAGGACGCGGAAACCTCTCATCTTCAAAGCTTTGGGGCTGCTCCACAAAGAGTACCTCTTCAAGCTCTCCATTTAGAAAAGCATTTTTCTCCAATTGGTACATCTTCCAACCTTTTGAGGCTGAAATTGCAATAAAAATTCTAATAGTGGACATCTTTGCTACTGGAGTGAATGTTTCCTCAAAGTTTATGCCATAGCTTTGAGCAAAACCTTTGGCAACCAGTCTTGCTTTATACCTAGAGATGCTACTATCTACATCCTCTTCACCTTGTACATCCATTTGTTGCCAATGAATTTCATGTCCTTTGTTCTTGGCACCAATGAACAAGTATCATTTTCTTGAAGTTCCTTAACTTCCTCCTCCATGGCTTAAATCCATTCCCTATGCTTATTTTCTTTTTCAAAAAAGTTAGGTTCTTCACAAGATATAGCTTTACTCATGTAGGCATAGTTTCTTGCAATGAATGAATCATAAGCTAACCTTTGAACATGGTATTTAACCCTATTGGACCTTACCTCACCATTAGGTGGTAGGAATCTCCTACTCCTTGGTTTAGATGCTTTGAATCCTGGAGTTTCTAATTTTTTCATATCTTCATCACTTGTAGATTCCATGTCTACCCATTGATGGTCTTCGTCATTTGCCTTTTCCTTTCCTTTTCTACTTCCTTCACTTGAATGAGCTTCATTCCTTGTCCTTCCATGATAGAATGATGAAGTACTCTCCTCTCATGGTGTGCTTGAAATAATTGGACCACTCATCTCCATGCTTTGTTGTTGCTCTTTGAACTTCTTCTCGGCTTCATATGCATCATCGACCTGTAACACATCTTTGCTAATATACCAAGGTAGCAACTCATCAAAAATTACATCCCTAGATACCTTAAGCTCTTTGGTGCAAGGGTTATAGCATCTAAAACCCTTTTTCTCTTAAGAATATCCAAGAAATATATACTTATCTACCTTCCGGTCTAGCTTGTGTGTTAATTCTTGAGGTATGTGAACATAACATACAAAACCTAATACTTTGAGATGTGAAAGGTTGGGTTTATCACCACACCAAGCTTCATAAGGTGTAACTCCATGTAATTTTGAGGTTGGACACCTATTCATAATGTATATGGTTGTATTTGTTGCATCAGTACAATAATAGTTAGGAACATTCATTTCATTTAACAAAGCTCTAGCCACTTCTGCTATATATCTATTCTTCGTCTTTGCCACCCCATTTTGTTGAGGTGTATACCTGCAAGTGAATTGCCTTTTGATGACATGGTCATGTAGAAAATCTGCAAATTCATTTGAAAAATACTCTCCCCCTCTATCCGATCTAAGAGTCTTTATATACTTCCATGTTTCCTTCTCCACTAGGTTTTTGAACCTCATGAAGTGATAAAACACCTCTGACTTTGACTTCATACATCCAAAAAAACCGTGAATGATCATCTATAAATGTGAGAAAGTATCTATTACCTCCAATGGATGGCTCCTTTGTAGGTCCCCATACATCTGTGTATGAGATTCAACACTTCATTGCTCACATGTGCTATTTTCTTGAGTGGCAATCTGTTTTGTTTCCCTAATTGACAAACATCGCACAAATGTTGCATATTCTAAGATCTAAGATCAGGTAGAGCACTCAGCAAGCCCTTCGTTTGCATGTCCTTCATCCTTTGTAAGTTTATGTGCCCAATTCTTTTATGCCAAAAGTCGATTTCTACAATCTGTTTATTTCCAATTCACAAGTAGACAGTGTGAGGGGTTGATGGCTTTGCATCCATGGCGAAGAGTCTTCCTTGTTTCTTTCCTTTTGCTATGAGCTTGTCATCCTACATGGGGTCTTCAACAAAACATCGTTGATCATTGAACCTCATCTCATAACCTCTTTCAACCATTTGACCTATCGAAACCAAGTTCTTTGTGATGGTTGGCACATGCAACACATCCTTCAACACCTTGGAGATTTGAGATCCATTCAATGCAACATCTCCCATGTGTATTATTGCAATTCATATGGTTGCTACAACCACTATCAATGTACCATGTAAAATTTGAATTGACTCTTTCACTAGACCCATACATCATAAGCAAGTCCTCATTTTCTAAATTTGATGAAGTACTAGCATAGTTACCTTGGTTCGTTTTGTATCCTTTATTGCCTCATCCTTTGGACCAACAATCTCATGCATAATGGCCCAATTTTCCACAATTGAAGCATTCTCCATTGGATGTTTCTCTTCCATGTGATGTTCCTCCTCTTCCTCTACTCCTTCCTCTTCCTCTTGATCCATAGCTTTGGTTGGAGCCTTCTTGGTTGCTTGATCTTGAGCTTGACCTTCCTCTCCCTCTACCTTGGGAGTCTTGTCCACCTCGTTTTCTTTTGCCTCTACTTGCATAGAGAACTTGGGCTTGGGTGCCCTTTGATTGTGAACCTCCTTGGTTCATTTCCTCATCCAGCATCAACGTGACTAATTGATCAAATTCTAGTAGGGAATCCCTCACATAAACTGATGTGGTGAATGCTTTCCACCTTTCATCCTCTTTGAAGCCATCGAGAGTGTGGGTGACAACATCTTTATCTTTGATTGGGCTCCCAATTGAGCCTAGGGCATTTGCAAGCTCCTTAACCTTCAAAATGTACTCATTTATGTTAGTACTTTGTGCTTTCATAAGATTATTTAGCTCATTCTTGAGCTGAATCTTCCTGCCTTGGTTGATGAAGAGTACAATATCTCCAAGGTCTCCCAAACCTTCTTAGATGTGTCCAAGTCTTGTATATGCCCTATCATGCTATTGCTTATGTGTTGGAATAGAATGAATATGACTCTCCTATCCCTTTCTATCCATTCATTAAGTGCCTTGACTTGCCCTTGAAGTGGTGGATCATGTACATGAGGCATTGGCTCTGTGCCGCTCATTAATCCCCACAATCCTTTGCCCATAAGGTAGTTGGTAACTCTAAATTTCCATGGTTGATAATTTCCTTTCTGTAACTTCTTTATTTGTGCATTATACTCAAGTGTTTAGAAGTGTTGGAGTTAGACATCTATTGAAGCATGCGAACAACACAAGGAAGAAGAAGAAGCTTGGAGCATAACACACAATATTGAATGTATTACCACTAGAATGTACAAAGATAAGTAGCGGATTAGGGAAATAGGCATATATACAAGCTAGGGGAAAAAAACCTCCTAAAGAGGGAAAAAAGTACCCCGACGGTCCTAGAGTGTTCACACACATCACTACCTAAATATGTCAACAAATCATCCCTAGGAGTGATCCGGTGAACAAGGAGCTGGCACTCATGTATAAGGAAGTGCGAAGCTATGTGGAATCAATCCACAAAAGGAAGTAAACCCAAAGCTTTGCAAAAAGCTTCAAACTTCTCCCTAGGTAGAGCCTTCATAAAAAGGTCTGCAATATTCTCCTGCATAATGTGCATGCCAAAGCTTTGCATGTGACATCGCCTGAGAATCATGTATTGCACATGCTAAATCAGTCATAGATTTTTCATAATCTATGATCTTATACAACCCACGAGATAAAATGCTAGAATCAATAATCACATCGCCATTAGACAGATCATGAACTATAAATCTATCATCAACAAATTTCACAACCAGGGAAATCTTGTCTAAAGCTGAAATTGATAACACGTTCTTCTTGATCCCTGACACAAATGAAGCATTTGACAAAGTGAAAGAACTACCATTAGAAATAGTCAAAATGATCTTACCAACTCCCATGATAGCATAAGAGGAGTTGTTGGCACATGTGATAGTATTCCCTGTAGGGGTAGATGCCAGTGAAGAGAAGAAATTGTGCTACGAGGTAATATGTTTGGTTGCCCCACTATCGAAGTACCAAACATCTGAGTCTACTAGAGACATGAACTGCTCATGAGAATACGGGTCAAAATGCAAACAATAGTAAACGCCCATTCTTCATCTTGCACAAGATTAGCAGACTCTATTTTCGGTGCGACGGCCTCTGCAACAACCTTTTCGGCCTCTTTCTTCTTTGCGTCTTTTGCAGCCAATTTTGGATAGTTCTTAATGACATGATCATTTGTTTTACAGTATCTGCAAAACAATTTCTACTTTTCTGAGTTTTTCTCATCTTTTTCTTCCTTCTTCAATTGTGCCGAACTAGCAGATTTTTGCTTGCTAGTTGAAGAGTTCCATTTTCATTTGCCCTTCTGACTAGCCATGAAAGCTTGATGTGCAACATGCATAGTAGACCTGTTTTGCCTAGACTCACCTTCGTGCAATAGAACAGAAACTAACTCTTCAAATGTTAAGGCATTTGGATTGCCTTTCATCATCAACTGAAAAGTAGAAGCAAAACTCTGATATGAGTCAAGAAGACCATTTAGAACAGTCTATACAAGTGAACTATCAGGAAGGACTTCATCAGTAGGAATCAATTGTTCCTTCAAATCCTTGGTGTTTGTCAAAAAACTGTCCGTAGAATCACCATCATTCATGTGCTCACTCTCCAATTGTTGTCGGAGGTAAGCAACACGATCCTCATTCCTAGCTTGGTACAATGTGGTACATGTATCCCAAGCATCGTTAGCTATCCTTAAAGAGCGAATGTGAGGAATAATGGCATGTTTGATAGACAAAGCTATCAATGCATGTGCCTGGGAATCTCTACCATGCCAACAAATTTTCTCTATAGTAGGTGTAGTAGAAACCACAACACCAATAGGAATCTGTAGAATATCACCATCTTCAACACCTTTTGCATCAGCTTCATTACCTGTATTTGTAACAGTTAAGGGTGTGATAGGACGTTTTTCAACACCCTACACAATGTTCCACAGTCGTTTTGCAATGAATACATGTCACATCATATAAGCCCATAATGGGTAGTTGGTACCATCTAACTTATCCTCAATAGACAACATATGGAATATATCACTTCTTTCACTCATGGCCAGTGACTAAAATACCTTGGTAGAAAATTGATTGTATCTCAAGAAGTTGAACATAACTGCCTAGACAAATTCTGCTAAACCTATAGCAGACTTCAAGATGCTTATATTGGCGAACCAAAACTAGTATATAACTTTGGCACAAAAAGACAAAATAGCCTCCACAAGTGGTGTGATAGTGCATTCTGAGGCTAAAATGAGCTCAGTGCAATTTTGAGACTGTAGCTGGAGAGGTGTTCACAATGCCCTAGATGAAGTTGCGGTCTACTCTGATACCAATTGTTGGAGTTAGACATCTGCGCAAGCACACGAACATCACAAGGAAGAAGAGGAAGCTTGGAGCACAACACACAATACTGAGTGTATTACCACTAAAATGTACAAGGTAAGCAGCTCGTTAGGGCAATATACATATATACAAGCCAGGGGTAAAAACCTCCTAACGAGGGAACAAAGTGCCCGGATGGTCCTAGATTTTTCACACACACCACTACCTAAATATATCAACAAGAAGGTGTGGATATTACCGTTTGATAGATTCTCCCTTGCTACCCTTCAACTAGTTGAGATCTCTATCAACATAGCCCCCTTTTGATGTCTTCTTGATTTGATAAGTGCTCCTTGTGCTTCCATGAGTTGCCTTGATCCCTTCCAATTTTCAATATGATGACCATTGGTCTCCAAGCCTCCAAAATGGATCTAATACCACTAATGGGGGATGATTCTCACACCCCAATGCAACAATGGAAGATGGCTACCCTCCACTAGGTCTAGAGGGACGGATATATGCTCACTATTATGAGCTTTTCTCTCCACCAGTAGTGAGACTTAAAATTAAATTTTGCAGACTTAAAGTAGAATAGAGCTACTCAGCAAGCTTTAAATCATCCCAAATGAATATTCCAGCTGGGGAACCACCCTCTGCAAAATAGGCTACCTGTTTGCAATAGTCTCTGCCTATGTGCAGAGATATACCTTCATAAAGTTGGCATTTCTGAGAACTCACTCAATCAAATAACTTGAAACTTTGGAAAAGTTTAGGGCAATATATAAGAGACCAAATGAAGCTTGAAATCAATGAAAATGAGTATAATGAGAGAGCAAACAATGCTCTACAATCTGCTATAATCAGATTTGGAAAAGACTAACTACACCTGTAGATAGAGCGGAGCAAAAGCATGAGAAAATGAGGTAATCAAGCAAGGGGGCTGCTTGTTAGAGTTTATGACTTCACTAAAATAAGTGGGAAACTTGTGGAATGCATACAATGCAAGACAAAGAGGTGGGATGATGCTTATATAGAGTTTTACTTTTCCTACAATCTAGCTAACCACCCACCAATCAGTGTAGGTGCACTTTTTGGTGGATGATTTGATGAGATTTGAATTTGATTGAGTTTGGTGGAGCTTCTAAATTTATTCCACAAACTTGGGTCCTCCCTTTTGATTGGTCCACTTGCAAAATTCGTGGTTGAGCCCTTTTGCATAATTGAGACTTGATTTTCAATATGTGTCTGTGTGTTCTAGTATGTGCATGCACAAGTGTGTATACACCTCTAGATGCACATACCAACACACACATACACACTTGCTTACATAGACATACACACATGCCCAAACAAATATATTTGTATGCAACTGGTGTGTATGTGTGTGTGCAAAGTGTGCATGTGTGTGTTGTTATGTGCATGCATGTGTATACACACCTCCACATGCATCCAACTGGACACATGCATGTGTGTTTACACATGTGCATGCACATACCAACACACACACACGCACACTTACACGCATACACACACATACACACCATGTGCATGCATATATATATATATATATATATATATATATATATATATATATATATATATATATATATATATATATATATATATATATATATATATATATATATATATGTGTGTGTGTGTGTGTGTGTGTGTGTATGAGCATGTGTGTACGTGTCTGAGAAAGTATGTGCGTGCGCTCGTAATTGCATGCACAAGTGTATACACACCGATGGATGCACATACGAGCACACACACACACACAGACATACCATGTGCATACATATATATGTATGTGAGCATGTGTGTGTGTGCAAGTGTGCATGTGTTGTGCTGGCATGTGTATTCACATGTATATACACACTTGCACATGTGTGCACATGTGTCCAGCTCGACACATGTGCATGCATATACTAGCACACATACACATGCACACGTACATACAAACAATGTAACATGCATATATATGTGTGTGAGCATGTTTGTATGTGTGTTTGCAAAAGTATGTATGTGTGTTTGAGCAAGTGTGTATGTGTGTGTGCTAGCATGTGCATGCAGTGTGTTCTCATGCACATAGTAGAACACACACACACACACAAACACACACACACACACACACACACACACACACACACACATATATATATATATATATATATATATATATATATATATATATATATATATATATATATATATATATATATATATATATATATACATATATATATATATATATATACATACATACATACATACATACATACATACATACATACATACATACGTACATACATACATACACACACACACACACACACACACACATATATATATATATATATATATATATATATATATATATATATATATATATATATATATATATATATATATATATATATATGCATACACATGGTGTGTATGTGTGCTTGTGTGTGTGCTAGTATGTACATGCATAGTGGTTACAAGAGTGCAATCCCATGCTACTACTAGGCTTTAGACAAATCCATCTAAGGAGAAAGGTCCATGTACAAGTGTGGCACTAGTTTATACTAGGAGACGCAAGATGCATCCCTGATAGAGAGGCTAGCCCATTGTGTGAGAGGCACAACTCGACAACATTCTCAAGAATGCACTAGAGGATCATGGTTTTGGAGAGATGGTTCCTATTGTGGATCCAAAGTATGATGATGAAGGGAATATCATTCCTAGAGACGATATTTCTCTTTCATCATCAGAGGAGTCCTTTGGCATAGATGATCTAGAGTAGATACTAGAAATAGACTCATGAGTCATGCCCACTATGATGTATTTGGCATATCACAAATATGACATTATAGATGAGGATTCAGACTTTTTGGCAGATGTTTATGATTTATCTTACCATGTATGATCATTGATGTCAGATGTATGATGTAGCATGTTACTTCTTGGATTCATATTTTTTGACATCGAACTGTATACAAGTGAGAGTATCATTTACGGATACTTATATTGTATAGGCTATAGCCCATGAAGTATCTAGATTCCAGTATGTATGTATGTTTTTTTACTTCACATATATCAAAGTTCATAATTTTCTTCCTAGATTATATTGTGTTTTATTCCACATGATTCATTAATGGTTGTAATTTGTTATGTGTAAGTTTTAACTTTCAATATGGATAATATATATGTATATACAATATCTTAGATTCTTACGAATATATTTGTATTTATAATGATGCACTTTATGCACCTTACCTTTGGATACCATTCGGTCTTTGCACCTTACATGCACCAAATTGAATGTGCCAAATGCATTTAACTGCCTTGGTGGTAACTAATGCAATCTCTTAAATTTTCCAAAGTGCTTCCTTTCCATAATATCCAACGCTACGCTATAGATATTTGTCTTTATAACATAGTTTATTTAGGACAATCAAAACGGGTTAACATTCTTGCCTATATTATTGTTAATGTACATCTACTTATGATAGTCATGTACTCTTAAATAGAAACATTATGGACCATTTTCAATACCATCATACATTTTTGGACTATCTTTCAATATTGTTTTTTTACAAAATAATATTTTTTCCTGACATGGCTATCTAATGTATCTCATTACTTCCCATTGATTTAACGTAAAACATAGTCCTATGAATTTCTCAAGGGATCAATACTATACATGCTAATAAGTTTTACCTTCACATCATTACATGCAGTATGATTATAATGAAACAACCATGGGTACATTTCCAAAACTTATCATTCTCGATCAATACTAGTAAAGTCTAGCCGGGACTCATTCCAAACCTTTTAGAGTCAAATTATAAAAATTTCCCAGCAATCAGACTGCAACCATACGTTTTATACTTTTGCATTATTATATGGATAATATAGAGATAGTAGTGATTATAAATTCTATGTAGAACGATTAAAAAAGAAAACTTTTCCTTTCTTTTGTAGAAAAAAGACAAAATATTTCTTGTGAACAAATAAGAAAGAGCCACTCATGAAAACTGAAAAATGCATCATATTGTTCATCCAAGTCCAATCATGCTTTCTATCAATAGGTTATAATGACACATCAGGATCATCTTCATACACATCGTAACACCTATTTTTTGGGAAACCCACATGTAACTACATTGCACCCATTTTGTCAAGTCATCGATTGATGAATCTGTATACGGACATCACATGCATAACATCCAAATAGTACAGAGACACCACATGTGTCTATATTTCACACACCGTATCAACATAACTTACATATCATTCCGTTGAACAACACAGCATGCACAACGACAAACCTCATATGAAGTCTGGGTTTAAGCTTTTATCACGGATCCACTAGCCGATCATGGTCGCGTTTGAGGGTCCGATAGCCCTCTAACATTGAGAGACATGATAATCATTATCCGAGGTTGAGATCTTTGTGGAGAAAGGCTTTGTCCCTCTTTCTTGTTTTTCTCCTCAACTTTTTTCTTCATGTTTTCGAATAGACAGTGATGTATCTAAGCTTCCACAGATGATGTGTAGCACAACGTATATGCAGAGATGTAACACTCCATGATACACACACACATACGGGAGATACAGCCAATACATTATGGTAGAAAAAGGGTTGCACAATGGGAAGCTAGGCTTTATATAAGCTTCTAGGTGCATCATACATGCAAAGGATGTGCATGGCTATATAGTTTGATGTAGCAGTCATTGGCCCACACCTAAATCAAGGAGGATCCCACACACTATTGTTACCGTTAGCATCCATGTGAAAGGCAAAATGGGAGGTGGACACTTTTGTATATGTTCTTTAATAAAATATATAGTGGTTTGATCAGCCATAGACTCTAAGTTAGACCACATTTGTGTGACCTGAGAACTTTGTGTTCATGGTGTGCGTATTGTGTGTTTTTTCTGTGTACTTTGCACCCCCTATGTGAAGTATTATGTATGGCACTGGATTTTAGGTTTTTACAACAAGGGTATCATTGCAGAGCTCTCGAAAATCAAATTCCACCATCCTGCATTGCCAAAGAAATACTTCAAATAACGGTGGATATCATGAGAACCTTAACCAACAACGCATATGAAGTGACATCCACCATATTTAATAAGTTACCTCACGTTCAAATTACAACAATAAAGCAATACAATGCTTGAATTTAGGACATTTTGCAAACACTTATCGCATAATTTGTGCAAAGTCATATGTTTAATATCACAACATAAAAAGAACAATGACCATGAAGGAATCAACTATCACCCAACTAATTTTATGGTACCTAACCGGTGTATATCACAACAAGATGAGTATGAATGACTACGCAAGCATACATCTTACCACACATAGTAACACACCCCACTATTTCAATCGATAAATGTATTTATTAATACTCACTCTATTGTAGAGGATACAATTCAATCTATTTTGAGATCAAGCATAGACATTGATGGCGATGAGGGCACATGGATTATCAATCTGTTATCAGAATTCCTTTGTATAGGCAAGGTCTATGTCTGAGGTACTAGTTTGTGCATTCAACAAAAATACAAGTTTGTATTGTCTTCCCTTATCCAGACATAATTTTAGACCAAAAAAACTCAAAGTAACCACGAAACAAACTCGTTAGATATTTAAAATGCACTTTCACATACAATACTGCATTTTTTCACTCATTTTAGTAAAACGAGGGAAAAAATTATTGATAATGGAAGTAGTGGCATCTTCATTAATTATGATTTTGTTTGAATCCACGATACGAAGAAAAACAACAAGCTAATGATCATCATCATCAAAAATGTGTATGTATGTATGTCTATATATAAGTATGTATGGATGTGTGTAAGTAAGTATGTGTGTTTGCCTATGTATATGTAACCTCTCTCTCTCTAATAACTCAATCTTACTGTCCCTCCCTTCTCTTATTATCACTCACTCTCATTCTCATTTTTAGTGACTATCATTATCACTCTCATTTTCACTCACCCTCACTCACTCACATTCTCTCTGACTCATACACACATGTGTATGTACTCTCTTCTTTTCTCTCTCTCTCTCTCTCTCTTTCTCGAATGCAAGAGAGCAAAAGAAGAGGAGAGATAAAGAATGGAGAGAAAAGAAGCGGAAAACAAAAAAGAGAGGAAAACAAGAGGAAGAAAAAAAGAGAGAAAAAAAGAGAGACTAACCTTAGTGTACATGCACAGAAAACATGCATTGGTGAGAGAATACACCAAGATAGTGGTCCGAGGGCAAGAGTACACCAAGATGGTGTTTAAAAGGTGAGAGTAAATTAAAATTCATTTGAATAGGGCAAGCTAATCTTACAATCAGATGTACTTTTGAGCTAGTGATGTATGAAGGAAGAAAGAAACAAATGAGAATTTCATATAGAAAACTATGACATGAGGGAAAAAAAACATCGTAAGAGGGCCATTATTGAGAATGAAAACCTAAAAACATAGATAGAAAATGGACCCAAATCAAAGTCAAACTATGAAAAGATCCCAATAGAAAGCTTAAATATCATCAAGCTACCTGTGACTCATTCATGTACCATTTATATGGAACTAACTCATCATAACACAAAACGAAATGAAAAGAACTTCTCAACCATGGTGACCATCCACAGTGAGAAAAGTAAGCTCACAATGTTCCAAGAACATCCATGATATTTACATTATGATAAAATAAGTATTCAGTCTGAATCATGTATGAATATTTATTTCAATCTTCTTACTATTTCAATTGAAACGGTAACTCTTTTCTAGTAGAAATTAAAATATCGCAAAAGTCCATCCACACTATTGTCTTATGGGTTAGACATCCTTTAATGGATTTATAACCAATCCAAGAGCATTTTCTACAATACCAAACTATGATTGATACGATAATGGTTTTTGAATGGTGGTGCAAAAAGTATAAATCAGATATGATTGAATCCATTTATCTAAGAAATTATGTTTGGTAATTATCAAAAAATGATGTTGGAACCTCTTTCTCCATCAAACATAGTAGCTCCTTGCATTCTCATTTTTTTGTGGGATTGAGGCTTTTTCAATATTTTTTGATGTAATCCACCTATTATCAATCATAAATTAAATTATAAAGAAATTTTTTTGTAAAGAGAAGAGATCAAATAGTCATATGTATTAAACAGAAAAGTATGATAATTATCTTATAAGCGATCCAAAACAATAGATCATGTTCCATAATCGTTTCATTGCACATCCATCGATTACAAGAGGTAGAATGTGGTTCAAAAAGATATGCCAATCATGTGTCTTTAACCTAGATAAACTTCTATCATCCAAAGTAAATTGTAACCAAATCTTATAGACACACATACGTAGAGATAATACAATAATGAAATCTCACAAGAACACATGCAAAATAGAGAGAGAGACAAGACTAAACAGAAGATTGGGTACACTCTCCCCCCACATACTCTCATGGATGAGTCTCTCAGAGTATGTGTATTTATAAGTATTTTCATCAAGTCTTGAATAGAATGTACACTATGGCACTTTGAAAGCGTGTGTTTATGAAAAATCTACTTTATTTATAAAATGTTCCTTTCTAACTGATCTACTATTTTTACAAAAATATATAAAATACTATCTTTTAAATATCTTCAAAAATATGTGAGTAAATCCATGATCATTCACATCCTCATGATTCTTCACTTTCTAAATAAAAAAACAATCACATTAAAACCTCAAGACATTAAAAGCCATTTAATATTCCATTATTCCATAAGGTACTACATAAACAAGTTTTCCCCATACATCTGTATGGACGTGAAGCTCTAGGTAGTCCTCATGCATGTAGCCTTTCCTTGAGAAGGGTAACTTGTGAGATTTTCCAAACTAACAAGCACCCATATCCTATAGGTGTTCGAATTGACTGAATCCTATTGTTGATAGTTTGCATCTACTTTGTTGTAAGTATCAAAGGAGTAGGCTCATAGGTTGTCTCCTATTGATTTTTATAAAAATTTGGCCATAACCTTGCTTTTGAGTTTTGATCTTTTAAATCATTTCTTGATATTGTTGTGTCTTTTTATCTAAGAGGATATTGCCATAATCAATAACCAACATTCTTGAATATATGCATATGATCAAGAAGATGAGAGATCTTTAACTCTCTCTAATACACCAAAGAACATCATATCGCATACTCTCTCCTAATGATAATTTTCCTTTACCTCTAATCTTCACATTCTCATCATCTTCATTGTCACTGAGGGTTTCAAATTGTGGATCTATATAAGGCCCTTCTATCTGTTTTTTATACCAATCCATAATTGTCATTCATTTTGGACACTAACATATTTCAATCTTTCCATTAAAATATATTCACTACAACATATCGAGGGAATACCGACGGTCAGGTGTCGGCATCGGTATGACCCTCGGACAATTTCGGAAAGCCGCTTTGCCTCGAAAATGCAGCATCGGTATAAGCTTTGGTATATACGTATGTAATTTGCTGGAACTATTGACGCTTATACTGATGCTTATACTGACGTTCTCTTTTTAACCGGGCCCGAAACCAAAATTCATCATTCTGAGCATTTTGAATCTAGATCTTCTCCTGTCGGGTTTGCGTTGTGGTCAGGTTCACGCGCTCTTAGGGGTGCACACAGGGTGCCAAGAAAGTGACCTTGACTAAAATATAGTAGTCATGGAAAAGAGCGGTGACTAGGAATTTTGGTCTTTGTTAGATTCTAGCCACAAGTCAGTCCTTGAATAATAGAAATATCTTGCCCTAAGCTTTTATTTTCATGTATTTCCACCTTTTGGTCACGAACAATAGGACTCACTTTCAAATTGCTAGCTCTACAGTTTACTCACCCTTTGAATTCAAGAGCCAGAACATTGCTTGCATTTTTAGGATATAAGCTAAGTAGATAAGAGAACGAGTTCTGGTTCTTAAATCTTGATTTATTTTAGCTTCACCTCCGATGATAGAGCTTTTACTTATAGAACGAGGGTCAAGTAATTGAGATTCCATACGTACGAATGCCCACTAGTAAAAATGTTCCCATGATTTAAAAGCATTTAGATAAGCTGGCCAACAATCGCTCAAAGCTACTGTAAGATATTAGAGTTCATGCGTACTTATACAAAACGTTATCGTGTACTTTCAAAGTCTATAGAGTATCAATTCACACATATGACCAATTGAAAGAAAATATTTGAATTCATGCATTACTTTGCATCCTTTCAATTATCTTTTTTATCATAAAACAAAGGAAGCTTGCTCCTTTTTATGTAGCAATGCTCATATACATCAATTTCCTTGTTTTCCCTTGCGGCCGTCTTTATATCCATTTCTTTCCCTGCACAAAAATACCTTCCTTTCTCTGAACGCTTCACCAACCGAACATATATTTCTACTAAAAAGTAACACAAGAAATATAAATTTAACAGGGACCTAATATAAAGAAATTCTGGTCCTAAATTTCTTCCGCATGAAAAGGTTACACTTCATAAAATTCATTGACATGACTAACTATCAGGTGATATTCTAAACTAAGATTATGCACGCGTTCCTTCCAACATAAGCGAAATGCCAGAAAAAAAAAACCTTTCTTTATCGATTTTCTTTGTTAAGAGAGATCAGTATGGATGGTCTTTGAGACGTAAACAAATAAACAACATGGTTGAAGCTCGTTAACACAAAAACATGCATGCTCTTTGATTTAATATTCATGCATAACAAAGACATACGAGTTGAACCAGTGAAAAAGTCAAATGCATAGAGTTATTGAGCTAAGATGTATTACTTCATTTTTTTTGTTTGCTCACAGCGCTGGGATCGTTGGATAAATCCAAGGAGATAAAGGTCATTTCAATAGTTACCCACATTTCATGTCTAGGGCAAGCGCTGGTTGCCATCCACACATATCAGAAATATTGATTTCCATCACCATCATCTTGCATTAAATCAACAAGTCATACAGATCATAATATACCAAGAAAAAACTTCTTGAAAGTTCTAAGAATGTACCCTTTTTTTTTCTTAGAAAAATCTTAGCATGTCGGATTTCATAGAAGCAAAATACATCAACTATCACTCTCTTTAAGTTCTAAGATTAGTTCCTCCAAGTAAGAATGGTTACATGAAATTTTGTTGGACGATCTCTACAAAAGCACACTTCAAAACAAACCATTGCTCATGGGGTCCTCTTTTTCACAGTAACTTCTTTGCATTAAAACCATGCGCTCATAGCCTAGTAATGAAAGCAATGCCTTCAGATGAGCACGCATTCATTTCAGCTTTGATATAGGACTATGGTCATTATTTGGTCATAAAAAAACCATTTACGTGGATCACAGTCAAATACATTAGAGAATCATTGACATCGTCTTGGAAACAAAGGCGGATTTCAGTTTCTATTGCACATATTTGATTTCATTAGCTTGTTCATTGGATTCTTATCAATTAATCTAAACTTTTATCCCTGAAAGAGTTCTAGAAAGTACCGACCTAAATCAATGTCCGCACAAGAAAACATGTACACATGACGATCACTGCATCAAGAATGTTTATCATATCAAGTATCATAGCAAAAAAAAACGGTTATAGATGAAGTTTAGAGACAATCTGAGAATATACTGTTCAATCCATCAAGGATGATCTTTATTCCAGATACTACATGTAGAATGCGTTTATTGTTTTACATCAAATCTAACCTACCAATCTTAAACTTCAAAATAAGAAGCATAAGTTACGAACAGTCATTGCGCATAGTTGCAAAACATTGTTATAATGATTATAATCTCAGCAAACGATGTAACAGATAAGACTTATTTAAGAGGACAACGGGTGCATAAGGGAAAAGAAACCTGAAGCTATGTAAGAGTAGATGGCAAGTTCGAAAGTATGCTATGAGAATTATGCAGCATGCAACTGAATTGGCATGCTTAAGATGATACCTTTTCATATTATCTTGAGAATTTGTTGGAAACTGCATGCTAAAGTTCCTTCCACATCGTACACATACGAACATAGGTTGTTAGATGATGATGATGTGCCACTGAATTAATGAAGTCTGAAGTAAGCAGGTATCTCGGAGGTCACTCTCGACATCGAGAAAGCTTCCTCAAGTGCTCTTCTCAACCAACCACGATCAGTGATGTTCTTAGCAACCACTTACGTGCTCTCCTATTGAGGACCTCCCTGAGAGCTTCGATGCCTGTCTCTTTTCTTCTCTGATGTCATTTCCAGCAAGGCGCCACCCCCCTTTCTTTTCTCCCGAGAGAAAATAAAACGAGAGAGCTTCAAGTCCGCAACATTCCTCCTTTTTATGCGATCTTCCCCAAAATATCTCACCCCAAAAGCCACTGAGTGCGCGTCTCCTCTGTGGTATATCCCCCAAACCCTCCAAAACAGCTTGCATTTTCTGGATCTAATCAATCAAAACCCATGGGATAAGAGCTGCCCTTTTTGTGTGTAAGTCCTCAAACGCCACCAGGCATGTCTTCTCATCAAGCCATTGAAGATCGAATACATGACTCCACTCCTCTATGTCAACATCATATATTCTTTGTCAACACATGAAGAACTTGAAATGCCTATCCACTTTTCTTCAAAGAGTTTTGATACTATGAGTGGAATCACCACCACAGCGCGCACCAGCAACAGATCTTTGTTTGTCACCCTTTCTCTCTCTCTCTCTCTCTCTCTCTCTCTCTCCCTCCCTCTCTCTCACTCTCTCTCTCCCCCTCCCTCTCTCTCACTCTCTCTCCCTCTCTCTCCCTCCCTCTCTCCCTCCCTCTCTCTCTCTCTCTAAACAGACCTCTATCTTTATAGATCTGAAGTTTTGGTAAGTAGATCGCACATATTGCAGCACTCTTTTTTCTTTCTCTATGTTTTTTCTTTACTAATATGTTCTTTGTTTGGTTTTGCAAGAGATTTTGGGATCAAATCTTTGGAAATTTGATGAAGAAGAACTTCAAGTGGATTTTGACGACCTTGATTCAAACAATTCTCTCTCTCTCTCTCTCTCTCTCTCTCTCCCTCTCCTTCCTTCTCTCTCTCTAAGCACACCTCTATTTTTATAGATCTGACGCTTTGGTAAGTAGATTGTACATATTGTAGCACTCTTTTTTCTTTCTTTATGTTTCTGCTGTTATAATATCTTCTCTCTTTAGTTTTGCAAGAGATTTTTGAGATCAAATCTTTGGAAATTCGACGAAGGAGAACTTCAAGTGGATTTTGACAACCTTGATTCAAAAATTACATCAATGTAAGTGAGACACATATCACTCTTTTATCTTTCTTTATGTTTTTGCTTTTCTAATATCTTCTCTCTTTAGTTTTGTTTTTGACTAACAGAGAGAGAGAGGGATATGCATACACACATGCATATGCATATGCATACAAGAATGCATATGCATACAAGCATGCATATGCATACAAGAATGCATATGCATACATGAATGCATATGCATACATGAATGCATATGCATACATGAATGCATATGCATACATGAATGCATATGCATACATGAATGCATATGCATACATGAATGCATATGCATACATGAATGCATATGCATACATGAATGCATATGCATACATGAATGCATATGCATACATGAATGCATATGCATACATGAATGCATATGCATACATACATGCATGCATATGCATACATGAATGCATATGCATACATACAAGCATGCATATGCATACATGCATGCATATGCATACATGCATGCATATGCATACATACATGCATGCATATGCATACATGCATGCATATGCATACATGCATGCATACGCATACATGCATGCATATGCATACATGAATGCATATGCATACATATGCATATGCATATGCATACATATGCATATGCATACATATGCATATGCATACATATGCATATGCATATGCATACATATGCATATGCATATGCATACAAGCATGCATATGCATACATGTATGCATCTGCATACAAGCATGCATATGCATACAAGAATGCATATGCATACAAGAATGCATATGCATACAAGAATGCATATGCATACATGAATGCATATGCATACATGAATGCATATGCATACATGAATGCATATGCATACATGAATGCATATGCATACATGAATGCATATGCATACATGAATGCATATGCATACATGAATGCATATGCATACATGAATGCATATGCATACATACATGCATGAATACATGAATGCATGCATATGCATACATACATGCATGCATACATGAATGCATGTATATGCATACATGAATGCATATGCATACATACAAGCATGCATATGCATACATGCATGCATATGCATACATGCATGCATATGCATACATGCATGCATATGCATACATGCATGCATATGCATACATGCATGCATATGCATACATGAATGCATATGGATACATGCATGCATATGCATACATGAATGCATATGCATACATGCATGCATACATGCATGCATACATATGCATATTCATATGCAAACATACATGCATATGCATATGCAAACATACATGCATATGCATACATGTATGCATATGCATACAAGCATGCATATGCATACAAGCATGCATATGCATACACGAATGCATACAAGCATGCATATGCATACATGCATGCCTGCATACATATGCATATGCATATGAAAACATACATGCATATGCATACAAGCATGCATATGCATACAAGCATGCATATGCATACATGAATGCATATGCATACATGAATGCATATGCATACATTCATGCATATGCATACATGCATGCATATGCATACATTCATGCATATGCATACATTCATGCATATGCATACATTCATGCATATGCATACATGCATGCATATGCATACATACATGCATGCATATGCATGCATACATGAATGCATATGCATACATGAATGCATATGCATACATGAATGCATATGCATACATAAATGCATGCATATGCATACATACATGCATGCATATGCTTACATACATGCATGCATATGCATACATACATGCATGCATATGCATACATACATGCATGCATATGCTTACATACATGCATGCATATGCATACATACATGCATGCATATGCATACATACATGCATGCATATGCATACATGAATGCATATGCATACATACATGCATACATACATGCATGCATATGCATACATGCATGCATATGCATACATGCATGCATATGCATACATGCATGCATATGCATACATGCATGCATATGCATACATGTATGCATATGCATACAAGCATGCATATGCATACATGAATGCATATGCATACATACATGCATACATACATGCATACATACAAGCATGCATATGCATACATGCATGCATATGCATAGATGCATGCATATGCATAGATGCATGCATATGCATACATGAATGTATATGCATACAAGCATGCATATGCTTACATGCATGCATGCATACATATGCATATGCATATGCAAACATATGCATATGCATATGCAAACATACTTGCATATGCATACAGGAATGCATATGCATACAATCATGCATATGCATACATGATTGCATATGCATACATGATTGCATATGCATACAAGCATGCATATGCATACAAGCATGCATATGCACACATGCATGCATGCATACATATGCATATGCATGCATGCATACATATGCATATGCATGCATGCATGCATATGCATACTCGAATGCATATGCATATACATGAATGCATATGCATAGATGCATGCATATGCATAGATGCATGCATATGCATAGATGCATGCATATGCATAGATGCATGCATATGCATAGATGCATGCATATGCATAGATGCATGCATATGTATTCATGAATGCATATGCATACATGAATGCATATGCATACATGAATGCATATGCATACATGAATGCATATGCATATACATGAATGCATATGCATATACATGAATGCATATGCATACATGATTGCATATGCATATACATGAATGCATATGTATACATGAATCCATATGTATACATGAATGCATATGTATACATGAATCCATATGTATACATGAATGCATATGTATACAAGCTTAAGCATGCATATATATACATTGGATGAGATGAGATCTTCATATTGCATCAGATGGGATCTCCACGTACACCTTGGGGTGCGCATGATCATGACGACTCCAAGATATATCATATCCATAATGGATCTCCAGTTATGGATGCGGCCAAAAAGTCAATGTGTCAGTGCATATGAGAACTTTGGTCCATTGAATTGGGTCATTCAGTAATGTTAAAATGGACGGAACTGGATAGGGACTCTAAAAATCATATCACACAATGCATATATGAAGAGTACCGTCCAGCACCTGGGAATCCTATTGTGAGTTCCGAATGGATTCAACATACAACACATGAGATGATGTCTCATTAATGATCGAAAGCTCATGATTCTTTCAAAGCAGGCTTATCGAAGCCTGTATGGCTAGATGTCGAAGAATGGGAATCGATTCAGGATAAGCAGCAACATACTCCTGATCGGTATCGTCAACAGAGAGATGCAGCGGCCACATGTTTAGATACGGTTGGAATGTCGCATTTAGGTAGCGGCGGATACGAGAGTATGTGCTACCAATTTGTAAGTATCATGTTAATTATTGAAGTTGTTTGTGTTAAGTACATTATGTATGTTCATCTAACATTTTGCATATTTACTATAGGAGTTGACAGTGGGTCGTCCTCCGATGTGAACTGAAGAATCATATGGCTATCGACATGGACTAAATGCACTGTTACAAGACTTAGAGGGACGTGGTGCAAACGTCTCATGGGAGAATATTCTTGATTAGGATGTAAAGTTATATCTTGGTTTTGTGTTTTTAGTTGTTGTTTATAAAGGTCATGTTAATTGGTCTTATTTTACACATATGTTTTGTTGCAAGATTGTAGGTGTAAATATTTTGATCAATGCCACAATTTCGTATCACACTCGCATACGACAATGATGTAACATAATTTTGTATTCGATTCCTATATGGAAGTGTTTTGTCACATTGCCACAATTTTGTATTACACTCCTATGTGGCAATGATGTACCATAATTTTGTATTCGATTCCTATATGGAAGTGCTTTGTCACATTTTGTATTCGATTCCTATATAGAAGTGCTTTGCCATACTTTTGTACATTTTTCATTTATCGAATATACAACTTTCTGTACATGATTCATTGTTCATTTTTGCTCATATAAGTTTATGTTTTGGTTGCTATTAGAGTACATAAGACATGTACTCAGTTGGGCAGAATGTATTGTCTTTTGCTAAACAACATCATGCTGTAGCAAAAGACAACACACTCTGCCCAAAAAAATTTGTGCAGGTAGGGTTGTCTGTATACGCCTTGTCGGAGAGAAATACTCTCCTTACTTGGAAGTCAAAACACAAAAAAATAATTCCCTCTATTATATATGAATCTATTGGAGTAAGGTGCAGAGCAGAGAAGAGTATCTTCTTGGAGATCTTCAAAGGGCATGGATCGAATGGACATATCTTGTCTAATAAGGGTCTGGTTCCAACACTCAACCATCAATACTAGTTAATGTTAAAAACGACAGAGCTTAAGGGAAAGATGATTGTGATGATGAAGGTTCTGTCCTAAGAGAAGAGAAATTTATAGCGATATTCCATAAAATGGATGATGCATTCTATTGTTCATCACTTACATGAAGGAAAAGTAGAATGGAAAGCATTACATGTGTTAGTATGCATGACAACACATACTATAGTACACTTTCTGGATCGCTGATCAACGTGGAAGTTATCTCATGCAAGCTCTGACTCACAAGGAAAGGTACAACACCTTCAACTAACGAAAATCTCGAAGATAGAGGCCGACTTTGCATCAAGGAAAGAAGGACATCTAGAGATACGTGGGGAGGCATGCATGAAGGCCGACGCTGCCTTTGGTTTGGACTTATATAAAAGAAGGAGGTTGCACCAGAAAAAAGGGCTTCTCGTGTTCATCGGAGGGGGACAGTCGCAGCAGAGAGTAAGGGGCTTACTGTTATGCCTTGTTCTCATATCTGAATTCAAAGTTTAATACAAAGAATCTGCGGTAAGGGCATTTCAAAATTGAAATGAGCTTTATCACGGAAGCTTTTGATTGCTAAACAAAGAGGATTTTGAATGATTATCTTATGTGAAGAGAATTAATCTGTATGATTAAGAGAATTAATATGTATGATTGCGAGTGCGGACATAACTGTAAAGTTCCCTGAATTCATTATCTGAGAGTTGTCGATTGCTTGTTTGTGTTAGCTCATAACAATATGGATTGAATACTGATATGAACAAACATTCGTGTATGGAGAAGGCAACTGTCATTTCGATGCATGAGCAATCGCCTTTTCTTGCGCATAGCATTGAATGTGATTAGAACCATTGTTTATCGCTATGAAGTTTTTTCTTGTGGTTACTGTCGGAACCAATAACAGTTTGGGGGCGTCAGTACTTGGTTAACTCAACATATGTAGAAAAAATCTATTGAAAGCAAATCCGAATAGAGGTCAATAAAGATATGTGTTGCGGAAGTAACGATTGTCTATTGATAAAATTGTCAAATCAGAGAGCAAGGAAACATTGGCGCGAAGAAAAGACCAATGTAGAAACGCTGAGAAACGGAAGAGTTTTTTTTAGATTTAGTCATGTGAAGATTGAGCAATATCTGTTACTTCCTTCTTTATGTAAAACTCTCCATCACATTAAGTTTCAATTTTCTGTGTTATTATAAAAAATTGCTCCAACTTATCTGTTTTCTTTTTCGATCAATGCATACTGAACAAACGTTATATAGGTTGTCTTGCCTGCGTCCATTAGTGTTCACAATTAAATATTTAAATCGATGAAGTATTTTACTTTGATGTGGCAACATCAGTCCGAAACTATGAGTTTATTGTATATTTTACATCTGCTTCTGTCAACAAAAGAATAGATTAATTCGATTGGGAATGAATCTCCGTGTTGATTTTCTTGCATAGCTTAAAGCTTAGGGATTAGGGGCGTGTACTCTGCAAAACAATCTCTAAATGTATACTTCTATCATCTTCTGTTTCAAGATGTTTGCAATAGGTGCCGAGCTTAATACCATTGACTGCAGCTTTGAATATTATTAATCTGTATTGCTTTCAGACTTGAGGATTTCATAGTTATCTAATAGTTTATGCATAATTTTCATGAAGTCGAACTCGAAATGAAACTATGATCATTAGTTATGAATTTGAAGCTCACGTTTCTTTTGTAACTAAGCATATACTTTTGTTTTTGTGAAAATGAGTTCAATTCAAGACTTCTTTCACGGCTTTGACAAATGCAATAATAATAGGAGTATGCGGTTTGAATAAATTCTTGTACATTACTCGAGGATCAAACGTTTCTTGTCATTGACATCATCCATAAACTTGGCTGATCTATTAAACTTGTTTTGAGCATTGAAAATCAAGCTACGAATTGAACATGAATGATGTGTTAGTCCGTTGAATGAAAACTTCTTTGAAAGTATGTATGAAGAATTGTTTCTCTCAAAGGTTTTTGAATCGACATAATCAATCCTCTTGAGTTTCCCTTGAAAGTCTATTACCTTGCCTGAGATTGCTCCAAGCACCCTGCGTGCGCCGTTAGCGAGGCGACTGAATTGATCCGCCAGTCAGAAATCGCGCCCACACTTTGAACCCGACGTGAACAAACGGCATTGCAACTCAGGTACATTCGACGAGAAACAAATTCCAGGTATTTATGTTTAAATTTTGCTGGTTTGCACATAGTTAAAAGCAAACATGAATTCTAATGTCGAAAACCTTCTGCATGAAATGGAAGCACGATTAGTTTCATCTATAGAATTAAAGCTTAATTTCAAGTTTGAGTCCTTAAACTCGTTAATTTCAATTTTAACTACAGTAGTATCTGATTTTAATGCGAATCTTAAGTCAATAGATACTCAATTCGATCACGCGTTTAGGAACTTAGAAGGAATGCTTCATTACGACCTTTCAAATTTAACTGAACAGATGGAAACATTGGCAAATCATGTAAAAGAAATCTCTTCCTTCAAAACTATAGGTCAGGAAATTACAAGTTTAAACAAGAACATTGCAAGATTAAACAATCAAATACAAGAAAGTGCTACATGTAAATGCAAAGATAAATATCAAGTACAAGTTCAAAGTAGATCTATGTACCAAAACCCTTTACCCGATTACAGAAGAGTTGATCCTAGGACATTATATCCAAGACCAAAGAGAATTGTAAGATGCTTCTGGTGTGACCAACTAGGTCATACTTATAGGAATTGTCTGGCCTATGAGAAAGCATGTAGGCAACACTTGGTATTAGAAAATGAACACAAAATCTGTGATTATCATACGAATGATCCTTTACACTTGAACCTAGGTAGAGGTGGGATGGTAAAATACTTTGAACAAAAACAAGTAAGATCAAGATCAAACAAACAAGTGAAAAAACACTGGAGAGTAAAACGTGAAAATACCACAAAATCTAATGATCAAGACAATAATATGATGGATAACCCACAAGTTGAACTGATGATGCAAGATATTAAGCCAAATGATAAGCAAGAACATGAGAGATCAACTTATGAGAAAAAAGGACAATCTGAAAATTTCCATAATATTTCAATTGATTCTCATGATCAATCACTTGAAGATGGGAAAATTGAAAGGATGGAAGAACAAGTGAATCTTGAAACCAGCAATCAATCTAATACTAAAGGGAAAATTGAGAGATATGAACAACTAAGAAATGCAAATGAGCATGCAAACAATGAGACAAGTTTTAATGTAAAAGAACAAGAAGTTTTTGAAAACATTATCAAACAAATTACACAAAATATGAATAAATCAACTAAAACCATTAAAAGGAAAAATGAGTTATGTATGCAACAAATTTTTCATGTCTTGTATTAAAAGTAAAGTTATCTACTAATGTGTTTTGAAAAGTTATTTTGACAAAACAGGTACAAGAGGCCAAATTGATAAGAGAATATGTTATGATCAAGTTTATGATTGTTTATTGAATGTTTTTTATCCATGACTGGTATTTATATGGGAGTTACAACCTACTTCCTCAACAAAAAGGTATTTATATGGGAGTTGTATCTCTCCTTCATCAAAAGATAATTATGAATGGGAGTTACAACCTACTTCCTCAACAAAAAGGTATTTATATGGGAGTTGTATCTCTCCCTCATCAAAAGATAATTATGAATGGGAGTTATAACCTACTTCCTTATCAAAAAGGTATTTATACCGGAATTGTTTTACAAAATTAAAATTATGAATTTCATTAATGATTTAAATATTGCTTTTCTACTCAATGTTTTTGAGTGGTTTAATGCAGGTCAAGCAAGAAAAGACAAATTGATGGAAGCTACAAAATTTGACTTAATGTTACTTCGGGGGTTTTTACAGATGAATTATCTAGAAGTTTTGAATTGAAAAATTTGGTTTAAATGTGCTAATACTTATGTTTTTTCACGAGTTTGTTTTCAAGATGAATTATTTTTCAGGTTCAAGATGAAGAATGGGAGTTTATTGACAACTAAGTTTTTCTTCAAGAGTAGAATATGAAAAACCTTTTACTTCCAGTTTGCACCATTTTTGTTTAAGTTTGCATTTAAAATATGCATCATATTATGTACAAACACATGTTGAGTTTTCCCTTAGGTGCACATTCATTTGCACCAATCTAGATTGTAACATGTATGATGAAATCTGCGAGCAAATTCTAAGTATAGGAGATGAAAACCTCTTCATCAAAAGCTCTTATCCCTTATGCACCATAATTTTGGAAATGCACATAAAGTATGCATGTATTAGGGTCACACTACATGACCATGCATTTAGGCACGATCTGATCTATACCCATGCACATATGAGAGACTGTAAGGATGAATGTATAATCACATTACTATGTATGTGAGTGAGTGCACAAGCCTCACCATCCGAAACCTTTTAACCTTGCTCATTGCACCATATTTGTTTTTCTATGCATTCTAAAAGTATGCATACCATAGGGCTAATTACACAGCCGCGCATAAGGCACTTTGATTTTAAAACCCATGCACATATATTATGCTATGAAATTGACTTTTATCATTAACCAGAAAACAGGTCTTCGTTTGGCGCATCCGGAGGAAGCACAGGTTTGGTGGGGGTGGATGTCGGAGAGAAATACTCTCCTTACTTGGAAGTCAAAACACAAAAAAATAATTCCCTCTATTATATATGAATCTATTGGAGTAAGGTGCAGAGCAGAGAAGAGTATCTTCTTGGAGATCTTCAAAGGGCATGGATCGAATGGACATATCTTATCTAATAAGGGTCTAGTTCCAACACTCAACCATCAATACTAGTTAATGTTAAAAATGACAGAGCTTAAGGGAAAGATGATTGTGATGATGAAGGTTCCGTCCTAAGAGAAGAGAAATTTATAGCGATATTCCATAAAATGGATGATGCATTCTATTGTTCATCACTTACATGAAGGAAAAGTAGAATGGAAAGCATTACATGTGTTAGTATGCATGACAACACATACTATAGTACACTTTCTGGATCGCTGATCAACGTGGAAGTTATCTCATGCAAGCTCTGACTCACAAGGAAAGGTACAACACCTTCAACTAACGAAGGGGGTGCGATGAAATCTCGAAGATAGAGGCCGACTTTGCATCAAGGAAAGAAGGACATCTGGAGATACGTGGGGAGGCATGCATGAAGGCCGACGCTGCCTTTGGTTTGGACTTCTATAAAAGAAGGAGGTTGCGCCAGAAAAAAGGGCTTCTCGTGTTCATCGGAGGGGGACAGTCGCAGCAGAGAGTAAGGGGGGAGATGCTCGCAGCAGAGAGCAAGAGAGAGGAGAGGATCCTTACAGATGAAGAGGTGTGTTAGCGCCTGATACTCAAAGAGAGAGAGTTTGGGAGGAAGCTAGGAGTAATTGGAAAGAATTGGAGGACCACGACTATCTTCATCGTTCTACTTATGACAAATCTCTGATAGATTGAGGTGACCATGGGAATCGCCATATATGTTCATAATCTTTTTCATAGCTTGTCTTCTTCCTGCAGCAAGTTTACATAGTCCATGCGACGATCTGAGAGCTATTTAGATGCATATATATGCGTGTGAGTAAAATAGTATTTTGCGCACTATTTTTCAGTTAACATATACATTCATTAAGCTTTGGTTCATGTCTCATATTTGAATTCAAAGTTTAATACAAAGAATCTGCGGTAAGGGCATTTCAAAATTGAAATGAGCTTTATCACGGAAGCTTTTGATTGCTAAACAAAGAGGATTTTGAATGATTATCTTATGTGAAGAGAATTAATCTGTATGATTAAGAGAACTAATATGTATGATTGCGAGTGCGGACATAACTGTAAAGTTCCCTGAATTCATTATCTGAGAGTTGCCGATTGCTTGTTTGTGTTAGCTCATAACAATATGGATTGAATACTGATATGAACAAACATTCGTGTATAGAGAAGGCAACTGTCATTTCGATGCATGAGCAATCGCCTTTTCTTGCGCATAGCATTGAATGTGATTAGAACCATTGTTTATCGCTATGAAGTTTTTTCTTGTGGTTACTGTCGGAACCAATAACAGTTTGGGGGCGTCAGTACGTGGTTAACTCAACATATGTAGAGAAAATCTATTGAAAGCAAATCCGAATAGAGGTCAATAAAGATGTGTTGCGGAAGTAACGATTGTCTATTGATAAAATTGTCAAACCAGAGAGCAAGGAAACATTGGCGCAAAGAAAAGACCAATGTAGAAACGCTGAGAAACAGAAGAGTTTTTTTTAGATTTAGTCATGTGAAGATTGAGCAATATCTGTTACTTCCTTCTTTCTTTATGTAAAACTCTCCATCACATTAAGTTTCAATTTTCTGTGTTATTATCAAAATTTGCTCCAACTTATCTGTTTTCTTTTTCGATCAATGCATACTGAACAAACGTTATATAGGTTGTCTTGCCTGCGTCCATTAGTGTTCACAATGAAATATTCAAATCGATGAAGTATTTTACTTTGATGTGGCAACATCAGTCTGAAACTTTGAGTTTATTGTATATTTTACATCTGCTTCTGTCAACAAAAGAATAGATTAATTCGACTGGGAATGAATCTCCGTGTTGATTTTCTTGCATAGCTTGAAGCTTAGGGATTAGGGGCGTGTACTCTGCAAAACAATCTCTAAACGTATACTTCTATCATCTTCTGTTTCAAGATGTTTGCAATAGGTGCCGAGCTTAATACCATTGACTGCAACTTTGAATATTATTACTCTTTATTGCTTTCAGACTTGAGGATTTCATAGTTATCTAATAGTTTATGCATAATTTTCATGAAGTCGAACTCGAAATAAAACTATGATCATTAGTTATGAATTTGAAACTCACGTTTCTTTTGTAACTAAGCATATACTTTTGTTTTTGTGAAAATGAGTTCAATTCAAGACTTCTTTCACGGCTTTGACAAATGCAATAATAATAGGAGTATGCGGTTTGAATAAATTTTTGTACATTACTCGAGGATCGAACGTTTCTTGTCATTGACATCATCCATAAACTTGGCTGATCTATTAAACTTGTTTTGAGTATTGAAAATCAAGCTACAAATTGAACATGAATGATGTGTTAGTCCGTTGAATGAAAACTTCTTTGAAAGTATGTATGAAGAATTGTTTCTCTCAAAGGTTTTTGAATCGACATAATCAATCCTCTTGAGTTTCCCTTGAAAGTCTATTACCTTGCCTGAGATTGCTCCAAGCACCCTGCGTGCGCCGTTAGCGAGGCGACTGAATTGATCCGCCAGTCAGAAATCGCGTCCACACTTCCTCAACAAAAAGGTATTTATATGGGAGTTACAACCTACTTCCTCAACAAAAAGGTATTTATATGGGAGTTACAACCTACTTCCTCCACAAAGAGGTATGTATATGGAATTTGTTTAATTTTTTTTCAAGAGAAGACTTATGAATTTCATTAATGATGAGAATATTGTTTTCTAATCAAATGTTTTGAGTGGTTAAATGCAGGACAAGCAAGAAAAAGACGAATTGATGAAAACTACAAAATTTAGATGGTTTTACAGATGGATTTTCTAGACATCTTATTTTTTGAACTGATATATTTGGTTTTAATATGCTAATACTTATGTTTTTCATGAGTTTTTCAAGATATTTTTCAGGTTCAAGATGAAGAATAGGAGTCATTGACAACCAAGCTTCCTTCAAGAAGAGATCAGGAATAACTTTTTATTTCCAGTTTTGCACCATTTTGTTTCACTTTGCATTTAAAGTATGCATCAAATTATGTATGAACACATGTTGAGTTCTTTTCTTAGGTGCATGTCCATTTGCACCAATCTCCATTGTAACATGCATGATGAAATCTGCGAGCAAAGTAAGTCTAGTAGATAAAAAACTCTTCATCAAAAGCTCTTATCCCTTATGCACGATAATTTTGAAAATGCACATAAAGTATGCATGAGTTAGGGTCACACTACATGACCATGCATCAAGGCACAATCTGATCTATACCCATGCACATAGGAGTGACTGTAAGGATGAATGTATAATCACATTGCTATGTATGTGAGTGAGTGCACAAGCCTCACCATCCGAAACCTTTTACCTTGCTCATTGCACCATATTTATTCTCTATGCATTTTAAAGTATGCATCTATAGGGCTAATTACACAGCCCTGCATAAGGCAGTTTGATTTTAAAACCCATGCACAGTTAAAATATTATGAAGATGATCTTTTGAAAGCAGCACAGACATCTTGGTTTGGCGCATCCGGAGGAAGCACAGGTTTGGTGGGGCCGGATGTCGGAGAGATCCTCTCTCCCTAACTGGATATTCCATCCTTTAATTTTGACATAAGAATTGTCGAACTAGTGATTAGTATTATTGAAGACATTCAGATGGTGCAAATAAAAAGTCCTGTAAACATACGATTGAAATGTTCTTTCATACATACAATGTTTGAACATGGTGATTTTCATGGAGCAAGCAATGAAGCTATAAGTGGATATGAAGATATAGGCGGCAATAATGATGGATGCTTCGAATACGGGAAGAATCAAGAAGTAAATATTTCAAGATATCTTTTGTGAAGAATATTTTCCCTAGATCAGAAACGTTTTATTTTTTATGGTCATACTATTGTGAACTACAATATTTAGTGGATGCTTCATTCTGTTGTTCCTCACTTACGTGGAGGATGAGCAGAATAGAAACCACTACATGCGTTAGTATGCATGATGGCACATATTACTGCACTTCAACTTCTTGATCACTAATCAAAGTGGGAGTTTTTGCATGGAGAGGAGGACGGATGCACCCATTCACCACAAAAAGGGGGAGAAGAGACGAAAAACGGGGGGCATCACGACAGAAGCAGGAGGGCGATGTTCATAGAATTTTTAGATGGGTCTTGGGACGATTGAAGATTTGGTAGTACTCTGAAAGTCGCACAGATACGGAGAAAACGAGAGAGACCAAGATCCAGGGGGGAAGAGACAAGCTTGCGAGCAATCTGTTGTCCTTCACGTAAAGGGAGGAGTTTGGAGCGCTGTTCTGCTAAAGAGAAAGAAGACATGTTCTGAGAGCGCATGTATCAGAGGGAGTTCAGAAGATAAGAAGGAGGAAGCTGAAGATCGTGGCTGGAGAGAGGACGAATGGATGCTCGTTGCAGAGAAGAAAGGAGAATATCGTAGTACATGGTGATTATCGCCTCTGTGTGAAGAGAAAGATTCTGAAGATGCGGCAATTTGGTCTCCATCGCTTTGCTATTCTTGAAGAGAAGATCAATAAAACCTATGTCATGGCTCGTTTGCCTTATGCTCTGTGATTAACGCCATCAGCACCTGTCAGTTCTATTGAATTGTGTTTTCGTGGAAGGATCCTAATGGTTCTCCGACATTGCTCATTCATTCTGAAGCATTAAACTCCATTAATGATCCCGACAATGACTACTGATGCTTATTGACACTTTTCTGCTAAGTCAATTGAAAGTCTTGCTGTTATATGTGCAGGTTGAACTGTGAAAGTACTCAGAGTTGTGCTGCTTACATGCTAGGGATATGCTGCTTACATAATAGGAGTCAAAATTTGTTCAACATCGGAGATTGCGAGCACATTTGGTCTATGAGTATCTGCTGTAAACGAATATCGTTGATAGCACTCTATAGTTTGTGAAGCGTTGATAGCGCTCTGAGATTTCCATTTTCTCTGCATGTCGACAGTATACTCCATTATAATTATGATCATATATTTTCTTTGCTGCTAAAATATGCTAACATCTGCTGATTAGATGATAGCCGGATTAGTATGCTGAGGCTTAACCCGTCTGCAAAGGCAACATCGATTGTAAATTTCAAGAAGATCTAATTCGTATTGATATGGAACGATGAGGATGCTAGATATTTGGTTTAAGAAGCTTCATTCAACTAGCGACGATGTGGATTATATACTTTTAGAGGTTTGAGTGATTGCTATTTTATAACTTTATGAAACAATCATTACTTTTTGATCTTTGTAACAAGTTTTTCTGAAACAAAAAGGATTCATGTGCATAATCTTATCAATATGAATACGCTAAAGCAAGAACATGCATTCCATTGTCCAATCGTAAATGTTTTCTATGAAATCTTCTTATATCATATAAACTCTTGATGTGGTGGTGAACCTTATGTTTTAATGTATCGTGTGTATTTCTCTCTTATCTAAGGTTGTTTGATGTAATCTATAATTAAATCCGTATTGATGAACCCTGAAATAGTATGATGAAAATTTAAATAGTATGTTGAGGTTCACGATTAGCAATTGTAGCACAAATTGTGTTTCCTAATCTTTGGTCATAGGTAATATTAAACAGACTCACATATCAAAAGAAACAATAAATACGTATTGATTTTCACTGTACATAAGGATTTCAACAGAAATAACAATAAGCGTGATTGATCTGTTTGTGTTTGTATAAAGGTGAGAATGTATATGCACTTTACTTGATGGATCCAATGTGTATGCACACAATAAAATTATTATGTTACACACTACCTTCTATATAATGATGTATCTTTTGCTTAGATCATTGACTGTATTGAATGAGATCAGAACCTGAGTTTCGTAAACCTTTCATGCCCTCCCATCATTTACCATTTTTTAGAGGAATGAGTCCCTAGCTGATCCTCGCTACAACCTGTAAACTCCCTAGCCAATATCATAAAAATTATGAAAATCTATCATGGTGCGATTACATACTTTGACCGTACATAGAACCATTTGTGAATGTATTTAGCCCATGGATTGAATTCGAAAAGCTTATAGAGTAAATAGGAGGCATATAAGGATTCAAGAAAGTTCTAATTATTGCAAATCAACTTTCATGCGTGCTCTATATTAATCTTATCTTGGACTCGTGTCTCCAAAAATCTGTTTATAGTTTACCAAAACCATCTATACCTTCGACGGATTCTAAAGTTCAATTTATGCTTTGGGAAAGTATGAAGAGTTTCTTACTTTGATCTGTGAGATGAAAATGTGTGACCTCGCATGCCAAATTGCTATTCATTCTAAATTAAACTAAGCTTTCATTCTTGACAATATGATAAGCTTTCATTCTAAATTAAACTAAGCCTTCTTCTTGAGTTATCATCTATATCACTCTGCCTGAGATTGCTCCAAGCACCCTGCGTGCGCCGTTAGCGAGGCGACTGAATTGATCCGCCAGTCGTCAGAAATCGCGCCCACAGCGTCGGTAGCTCCAGTATGGACGTCGGTATAGGCGCCGATACACCCAGTGCGGATGTCAGTATGGACGTCAGTATAAGCATCGATAATAGTGATGCCTATACTGGCGCTTATACCAGCACCCATACCGGCACTTTCTTTCCGACGCATATACAGACTCTAACATCGGCGTCACAAAGAAATCACGCCCATTCATTTGCCTCGGTAGCAGCCTCAGTATACCCTCGATATGTTGTAGTGATTGCTTGTTCAGGCAAGAACCATTGATGTCAAAGATAAATATTTTTGTCGAGATTCTTATTATAAGTTGATCATGCATGAAAATAATAAAAAATATAATAAGATTAACTCACATACATTTGTATATTTATTAAATAAAAAAATACATCATTACTTGGTCGGAAGGTGTAGACCCTCGGTTGGTGGATCAAGTCAACTGCCAAATCCAACGACGCACATCGGGTGCTTGCAGCAAACTCAGGTAAATATCAGATTATTAGAGAATTTTGGAAACACATACATACTCAAAGCAATTGATAAAAAATTTAGCTTTACTCCACTTAAAATAATTTCAATCATTATTTCAATAGTTTTCATAATTTGAATATTTTGTCTTAACATGCTTCATACACAATGAATGAAATTCAAGGCGTTCTCTTTTTCGTGACATTGTAATTCCTCTTTCTATCTCGTAAGGGAAAAGTCAAACAAGGCAATATAATAAACTTTTTTTGTAGACCTCAGCAAGCGCGTAGTCTCAATTCCCTTAATTCATTACAATGATGTAGAGATGGCATTACGTTCAAATTTGATGTGATGAACGATGACATATTCTGACATTACAATCATGCGCCAAAAAACATGCAACTTTGTTTTTGAAATCGACAGAATTTAGTCATAAATCTTCAGATGGCAGAAGTACATTATCGCAGCTATAAATATATAAGAAGAATACTGTCAAAACAATAGATGTTCACGATGTCAACCAAAACATTATTTTTGCATTGGAATGAATACCTGATTCTTAACTCAAGCGCTAAATGAAGAGGATCGCAAAACATGCGGAGATCTACATAAAAGAAGAGTTCTACAATTTTCAACATGAAGAAAGAGTTTTTACGCAGTTTGTTTGCATAAAAATATACAGACCATCAAAAATTACAAAACCTGTAATCATTATGCTGAAATGTTTATAGAATTGTGCAAGTCTAAACGATGGTAGAGTTTGGATTACAGATTTCTGATCACAGCGGGTCTCATTGTGTTCTTCAGTTTTAAGGTGTTAGCAGATAATAGGAAACGATGTAGTCCATCAGTCGATCAGATAAGGCAATAAATAATTCGACTAGGCATGAGAATGATTTGAGCGCAGTTTCGCGAGGCTTGTAAGCATGATGTTATAGATAGCATTAGATCAATTGGAATAAACAAAGAGTTCACTTTAGAAAACATTCAGAATTTCAGAATACTCGCCTTTCATGTGAAAGCCAATAGAATTGTGATTCAGTCGAACAGATGTTGTATCTCTTCAGCAACAGAGCAAAGAAAACATCTCCGTCATCCTCTGAAGTCGAGCCAATCAGGTGCTTTATCGATTCTGATAACCTTCTCCTGAAGCCCTTCGTCGGCTTTTCCTAGTACGATTGTCAAATTGGCATCCTTAGAAATTATCAGCTTGTTAGACGGATGAGAAGGGAAATTCCCATAGTGTATATGAGCTTAGTAGCAATGAACAAATTGCATGACCGTGGATGAGGGCTCTGATGAGGACCATAGCCAAGAGGGTCATCAAGATGTCCAAAATCACTTTGATACTAATCAGTTAGCACTGAAACCATATCACGAGGGAGCGAATGATGTTCCAAAACTTTCTGCTTAGAAACACCATATCTGGTCAGTTCCGTACTTATGTACAGGTTCCTATATCTGTGTTGTCCACTCTCCCTTTTATTGGGGTCATATAGATTGCGGTAAGCAAAGCATATAGATTGCACGAACGAGAAATCAGACTGCAAAGTTTCTCGATCTCTAACGCATCAGAACTGCGCTCTAAACTGGCTGGTACGACTTGAGATGAGGGATTCAATGAAGCCTTCACAACATTGAGGCATGAGGCAAGATTGGGATCTCTAAAGGTCACCTCCCCCCTGTGACTCTTTTTACAACAGCTTATAATGATCTCTCTCTGTGTTTTTCTCCCCTTCAAATGCTCAATGCCCTGAGCATTTTCAAAACTGGTATCCTCGAAGGTTTTTTGTGCCGCCCCTCATAGACTGCTTTCCCCTCATGTAAATTAGGTCGCCAAAATTCGTCAGCTTTCAGCGTTTTCCAGCCGCTCCCTTCATCCCTCAACTGCACATACTACCAATATTTGATAAACTAATTCCGTAAAGAACATAATACATACTTTATTCAATCAAAAATAACCTGAACTATATAAGCTGCGCCTCATGAATTAGCCATCGGTACTCAGCAATGCACAAATGCTATATGACAAATGGACTCTTGATAGAAGAACCAAACACTTTAAAACACTATTCAGCATAGAAGCTATCTAACTCTGGTATGTAAGATATGGTACACATATAATTACATTGTTATTTTGATGTTCCCCCACAGGTTAACGGAGGAAAGGTGTAAGCATAGAAAGAAGCGACTGCTAATTGCCCCGTCCAAAGGTATCTCTTTACTAAGTTCTCTGTCACTTTCTCTCTTTGTCACACTACTAATTCATTTCTAGAATTGATGGTCTTAATCATTTGTGATGCTCTTTTCTCCACAAAAGTGACTAGAGTAGCATTGTCATGACAATGACCACACACGTCCTTCAAAAGCTCATTTATGAAGATAAGAGCTAGACAATACTCAGATGTGCATCATCAGTTCCATGGTGTACCCTCTATTTTTCTACAACATGCAAGAACAACTCCTCCATAGAAGCACATGGAAAACTGATCCTCCATATTGGCCATCAGCTCCAATGTCACTTAATGAAGCCCACACTCAAAATCTTAAGGTACTTGAATTAGGCTTAATCTCCTCATCCTTCATTCTGTCCTAACGTTCGAAAGCCTTATCCACAAAGCCTATATGAATTATTAGAGACCCCTCTAGAAGTTCCTTCATGGAGAACAACAACCATCTTGAGTATGAGAAGTATTTCATCTCACATAAAATAATGCGATGTCAATGTGCATCACATATGCCACAGTTAAATGTTGCATATGCATCACTTTTTAACATCCCATATGCGACACTTTTTGACATCTCACACTTCAATAAGTGTCTTTTATTCACTTTTGCATGCTTTAAGTTTTGATTCACACTAGTTTCATTGATTTATAGTTATAGTTATGATCATGATATTCATAGATGCTTGCTGAGATTGGTGAACATGAGCTAGAGTGAGAAAATTTGATCAGGATCTTTGAGAATGAGTGAATTATAATGATCATCATTCCTATGTGCCAAGGTCTTTATACATATGTCTATGTGTCTATCTCTCTCTCTCTCTCTCTCTCTCTCTCTCTCTCTCTCTCTCTCTCTATATATATATATATATATATATATATATATATATATATATATATATATATATATATATATATATATATATATATATATATATATATATATATATATATATATATATATATATATATATATATAATATATAATATATATATATATAGAGAGAGAGAGAGAGAGTTGTTGGAGACCTCTTAATCTCCAAAGACTTGATCTATACTGATCTAAGAGCACCTCCATATCAGTTATAGACCAAACTTTACACAAATGTTACTTTGATTTACCAAAACATTCATGAACAATTCTTTGAGTGAGAATTTTCCTTCTTCAATAAGTCTGCTTCAAAGATTAACTTCATTACCTATATCTTCAGATTTCTTCAATCTAATGATATACATACCTCCAAGCTACCTTTGTGCAATCATATCAACTATTAGTTCTTCAAAAGAATCATTAAAACTTTAGTTTGATCCTTAAGATCAAAAGTATGTTAGAAATGTCTTCCTGAACAAGTGACTTTGACATAGGTAACTTCTAAGGTTGATTTCTCACAGCACAGATCCCGTTTTGCTAAATGCTTTTAGCCATAGCTTCCTTATCTTCTAACTTAGATTTTGAATGCTCACTTATCAAAAACTTTACACCGTGCACTGAGATCTAAGCAAAACATTGACACCAAAAAGTGCGCTACACTGAAAAGTCTATCTGAAGACTTTACATACACATGCTCCTATTGATCATACTCACAACATGAAAGGAATTAGATCATGAAACTCTGAACATAGCCTCATTAGCTTCTAGATTAGATGTGTACAAAAGGATTTTTGATCCACATGATCAGACTGAGAGAACTCAGAGAAACACTCGTCGTTAATTTTCTGAGAAAAGACTCTCTACACATCTATCTCTATGACACTTGTCTTCTAATGACTCTCACATGTATTTCGTTACATCATTGAATTATATACACATAGTTCTAGACTTATCCTGCATCTATTACATTACTCCTTATCATCCTAAGGATTATCTATATGCAGATTACAAGAATTTCCAATTGTAATGTACATATGTATACAAGCTATCATTCTGAAATCTCTTCAATTTCTCAGATGACTTCTTTCACTTCAATCTGATCATTGACTTGCTTGAAGCTCTTTGTAATCATCAATTTGTGATTGGTTTGTTCCAACAATAGTGTGTGTGTGTGCGTGTTAAGAGTTTCTAACAAGAGGCTACATGCCACTTCTAGGATTTTTCCACACTCTACCCAATTGTGTATATATATGTATTTGGAGAACGTGATTGACACAACCACTATTAGTTGTGAAAGAAACTTGGAGAAGCTTGTAGGAGGTAGAAAAGTGAGTTGCAAAGTTACAAAGTTTGGTCCATCCAATCTGCACAATACCAACCCTTGAGCTTATGGAGACTCAAATAAACCTTATATGCATTTGGTAAGTGTAATAAAATGCACTATGTACTTTGGAGCATCAAGGAGAAAGAGTTGATACCAAACAAATAGATTTGCACATTGACTAGCTCAAAAAACTTATTATCTTTGGATGAGACAATCAACTTCAAATGCTCATAGCAGCCAACATCTTTACAATTGGAAGAAATCCTTTTGGAGTGATACACATAGAGTTGAGTGTATAAAATGCATAGGAGTACAAGAAATAAGCAAAGTATGCTTTTGGAATGAACCTGACACTCAATAGTGGTACCTCCTATTTTTCAGGAATGTGCAGAGATAGATCCCGAGATAGAAAAGCTGAGATTTCTCCCAATATACTAAACCAAATACTTTAAAAATTTATGCACATAAACTAGACACTAATATCTTTTCAGTGCTTATTGTTGTTGAAGAAGATGATGCAGAAAAATGAAGGAGTAAGATAATGATGGCCACAAGTGTATTGTACAAGTGATTTGAAGTCTTTATATAGACTCTTGAAGTGCTCCATGAATTCTACAAGTGAATTTTTAATTCAAATGAAGGGGGGATTAGTTGCTGGAGGAATCATTTCACTTTCCTACAATCTAGGAAAAGTGAAGATATAGTTTGATCTACTTTTAGGTGATTGATTGATTCATTGATTGCAACTCAACCACCTCAAAGTCGTGGAAGTTTAGCTCTCTTTTTCTCCTTTTACATGTGCAAAGCTCTAGGATTTTATAATGGTAAATGATCCATAAAAATCTTTTTAAAAAATACAATAAATGAGCATAGGTAAAACAATGTTTCATTGGATATTTTGGCCTAAACCAAACCATAGCTTTTTTGATGCAGATCAAATCCACCTCAAGCATAGTGTAAGATTGATGTTTGAATAGCTTCCCATCAATCTAAAGTATGCTTGAGTCTTCATTCTCTAATAGGTTGAATATCTACCATTGATTTAAATTTGCAAAGCTTTATTCCATCAAGTGCCTTCGTCATCATATCTGCTACTTGCTTTTCATTTGGAATAAAAGAAATGTCAATCTCCTTTGCCATGAGCTTCTCCCTGATGAAGTGGTAGTGAACCTCTATGTTTTTTCTTCTTGCATGGAAAATAGGGTTTGCTCCTAGATGCATGGAACTTACATTATCTCCAAATATGTGAGGTTTGAAACTCAGAAATCCAAAATCTGTATACAATTCTTTTAACCATATTTCCTCTTGAGTTGCTATGGTCAAACCTTTGTACTCTGCTTCAGTTGAGGATAAAGCAAATATTGGTTGCTTCTTGTAACTCCATGACACTAACTTTGAATCTGCAAATGCTAAGTAACCAGAGGTACTTCTTCTATCATCCTTAGCGCGTGCCCAATCTACATCTAAATAGACTTTGATATCCACATCTAAAGAATAAGGATAGGATATACCTTCATTGATTGTACCTTTGAGATATTTAAGTACTCTCTTAGCTGCATCCATGTGTGGTCTTCTTGGAGAGTGCATGAATTGTCTAAGCACTCCCACACTATATGAGATGTCTACCCTTGTATGAGTAGCATATATCAAGCTACCTACTAAGCTTTGATATTTTTTAATGTCTTCAATTTTCTCGCCTTCATAAAGACTAAGTTTATGACTCATCTCCAAAGGTGCACCTGCAAGCTTTGTGTTCTTCATTCTGAACTTGAGAAATAGATCTTGAATGTATCTTCTCTGAGTTAGACGCATCCCTTCATCTATATAAATCACTTGCATACCTAGGAAATATGTGAGCTCACCTAAGTCACTGATTTTGAACTCCTCTTGCATGTGTCTCTTGATCCTTTGAATGACATTCAGATCATCACGTCTCACAATAATATCATCTATATATACACATAGATAGATAACCTCATTGTGATCCCTTTTGATGAATAGAGAAGGATCTCAGTTGCTAGGTTTGAATCATTGATCTTGAAGGTATGTAACCAACTTGTCATTCCAAGCTCTAGGAGCTTGTTTCAATCCATACAATACTTTATTAAGTTTGAAAACATAAGATGCATGATTAGGGTGTTCAAAACCTGACATGTATACTTCTTCATTTATCCAACCATTTAGAAATGCATTTTTTTCATCAAGTGGGAGGAGTCTCTAATTTCTTGTAGTAGCTACACTTACCAATGTTTTGATTGTAGTCATCTTTGCAACCCGTTAGAATGTTTCCTCATAGTCTATAACATGCGTTTGTGAGCATCCTTTAGCAAATAATCTTGCCTTATACCTGCAAACTTATCCATCTAAGTTTCTTTTACCTTTATATACCCATCTGCAACCAATTACCTTTGGATTGGGAGGCATTGGAACCAAATCCTAAGTGTCTATCTCCTTCAATGCATCTATTTCTTTTTTCATGGACTTTTCCCAATTAGGGTTTCCCTTTGCCTCTTCATAGGTTGAGGGTTCCTCTCAAATTGATTCCTTTTGCCAAGTAGATTGAACACTTTGTAACAAATGTGGAATCATATCCATACCTTTTTGGTTGTTTCTTCTCTCTTGTTGATCTTCTACGAGCTTGCTTATAGCATTCTCCTTACTCTACATTGTTGCTTTGCCTCTTGACTTCCATAGTTTGTAGTCCTTTTCCTTTTCATTGTGGTTATCATCTATATCACTTCTTGGATCCTGGACCTACGTATCATACTTGCTTCCTAATTGATGAGAATCAAAATCAAGATCATATGGTAGAGTTACCTTTTGTTTGTCCTCATCATACCAAGACTTGTGTTCTTCAAATACAACATCCCTACTTGTAGTGAATTACTTGGTTGAAGGATTATAAAACCTGTAACTCATCTGAGTTGTGTCATACCCAATAAACACTACCTTTGTTGCCCTTTCATCTAGCTTATCTCTCATTTGTGATGGTACATGAACATAAGCTAAACAACCAAACACCTTGCAATGTCCAAGTCTAGGTATTCTTCCATGTCATGCTTCATAAGGAGTCATACCCTGAAGTGATTTGGATGGAAATCTATTGATAAGGTACATAGTAGTTGAAATAGCCTTTACCCATAGATAATGTGGTAATCTCTTCTCTTCAAGCATTGTTTTGACTGATCCATGTTTGTTTCTCCTCTCTTCAATTCCATGCAATTGAGGAGAATATCTGGTAGTCACATCCCTTTTGATACCTTTATCCTACAATAACTCATCAAACTCTTTGGAGAAGTATTCTCTCCCTACATCAGATCTGAGATTTTTAAGTGATCTACCTATATGATTCTCCACATGTGCTAGATACGTTTTGAAGCAATCAAAAACTTCATTCTTACTCTTGATAAAGAATATAATTAATTTGGTCATGAATAAATGAGACATAATACTTTGATCTTGCCACTGAAGGTTCTTGACTTGGTCCCCATACATTTGTATGTACTAAGTCCAATACGTTGTTGTGGATGTATCCTTTGTGGTTGAATGGCTGTCTTTGTGCCTTCCTAATCTAACATGCATCACACATGTTAATCATGTATTGCTTTGATATGTTTGGTGGTCATGGAACACTTTATACCCTATATATATCCTTCAAGGTTCTTTCATTCACATGAGCAAGTCGCTTATGCCACACTTCATACTCACTTAGGGTTTGAGACCCAAACGTGAATAGAGCTATGTTCCTGGTTTCTCCTACTTCAAAAGTAAAGAGCCTAACATGCTTCTCACCTCTGCCTATCTTCTTGAAGCCTTTATAGTGTGAACCTAACTTGCAAGTCTTTTTCAACTATTTGGCCTACACGTATTAGGTTTTAGTGATAGTAGGTACATAGATAACCTTACTCAAAATGTTTGTCCTACCATTAGAAGCTTTGACATTACCAATATTCTCCACATTGTGCTTAGTATCATCCCCTGTTTGTACTTCATGTCTATGCTTTGGACTTTCCTAGTTAGATAGAAGAGCAATTTTGCCTACAACATGATTTGAACATTTTGAATCTATGTAGAGTCTTCGTGTGATTGATCTTTTGAATAACTGTTGAAGTCCCTTCTATTTTGGCCTCTATTGTTATTGTTGAAGTTGTGTCCACTTTTGCCTCTATTGTTGCCATATCCACCTCTTCCAGTTTCTTTGCAGGTCTTCCCATTGAACGAGCAATTCTGAGTGGTGTAGTTGGTCATATCACAGATGGCACAAGGTTGAACATTCTGATCTTTGGCTTTGTCATGCTTTGGTCCTTTTGTGTTCCCTTTCCACTTGCTCTTGGTTGCAAAGTTGGCTTTGGAAGTCTCCTCCTCATCTTCTTCCTTTTTTTTGCCTTTCAACTTCTTGTCCTTCTTATCTGCATATAGAGCACTAGTTGAATTACCATGATAAGAGTTACCTTCCTTTATGCTATTATTGGCCTCTTGATTGAAGAGTTGTCCAAGAAAGATGTTGACATCTGGAGTTTGCACATCCATGATGAGACCATAAGCGGTGGTTAGGCTAATTTTCTCTCAAGGTTGGGGAGAGGGGTTCAACCCCTACAAACTGTAGCCAGACATCCAATCATGACTTAGGTGGTGATATTTTAAAGCCAGCCCCTTGGAGGTACTATTGGGCCTTAAGGCCACCTAGTTTAAAATAGTTATAACATCTCACCTTAGGATCATCTCTTCCCAAGCCTACCTTAGTGGGCCTTCAAGCTTCATATCCTTGTTTTTGTTAGGCATCAAGCCCCTACTTTATGGGATTTTGGCGAATCCCAAGGGTACTATGCCAACCTTTCACTGTACTTTCAAATTATCCAATCTTATTGAGAAGAGTAGATCTCAATGATGGAACTCCTTTTAAAAACAAATTCTTCAAAATGTGCATACATGAAGATGATTACCTCTAAATCCTAGAGTTGAAACATATGGGTTTGGCTAGAGGCCACTTCTCCCTTGAGAGATGCAAAAAATGATGTAGGACTTTGGTGGCCCACCTTGCATCAAGAAACACAAGAGGTTGTAAAAAGATGTGATACTTATCAACAAACGAAATATCAAAAAATGTGAGATGAAATGCAATTTTGACACATGGTAAGAGAGATTGGGATAAATTTTGTTGGTCAATCAATCCACCTCCACATGGATCTCATGTAAATTACATAAATGCTTCAATTGGTTATCTTAAAAAATTGGTCAAAACTGAGGAAACAATAAAGAATGATGCACACACTATGATTGAATTGTAGAGAGTACACACACAAAATAAAAATGAAAAGAAGAGTGTCCTCACAAAATGAAATAGTATGAGAGACTCAAAGTGAGTAGACCAAGAAATAGGTAAACTCACATGGATTAGAAATGAGCTTGCCAACAACATGAAGTAGGATTTGCAGGCTTCTAATCCATTACAACGTTGGGCAAAGATCCTCTTTATATAGAGTTGGAGGATGTCACCAAAATACAACACTTGTGGGATAATTTTTGCCAACGGAGAATGAATACAATGGTAGAAGCAAATATCAAGGTACCCAAATACAATGAGATACAACTAGAATAATGTGAAATGGAGTGTCTCCTAGATACAAAATGTAGATGCACTAATGTGAACACAAATGAAATGAAGTAGAAGAATTCATGTCATCAACTTCACCTATATTGCTCCATTTTGGGGTGAATCAATGCTACAAAGGTCTACCATAACTAGAGCAAAACTAGAGCAAAACTAGAGGTAGAGCCTTCATAAACATGTCCATCAAGTTCTCTGGATAGGTACACTACTCCAAAGTAATCTCTTAAGATATAATTTTCTTGCAGATGAAGTGATACTAGATCTTGTCTAGCTTTTTCCGAGCATGGAACATTGGATTCTTGGCAATTTCGAAGGTTGAGTAGCTATGAGTGCGTATGCATGTCAGAGTATCCTACAAAATACCAATTTCATGTAATAAACATATGGCCAAATGGCCAAAGGTGAGGGTTAGAAACCTTTGGAGAATACTATACGACTCTCGATAAGGTGTATATGCAGGAGGAAGCAATCATAGTAGCAATATCCAAGGGGCCAAATTCATTCAAAAAACTCTTAAAGACCCCCTCCAAATTCATGGAGCATCATCGTTAGGCATCCATAGGGCTTGCTAGCACATGGTTTTCTTGAGACGTTCACCCTCGATTGAGCGTGTGAGGATCCAAGGTGGGACAGTAAGAGCATACTTCCTAGAATCAATTTTAAGTTAGACTTCCAAACTAGGAAAGGTTCATACACACAATGGTTTATCTATCTTTGTGCATGCTTAGTGGAGTGTGTGAGTGAGTTAGAGTTGTTTTTATGACTCTTAGACTTCTTTAGATAGACGTCATGCTCCTAGAAAGATATAGGGTCAATGAAGTGGAACCTATCCTATTACATGTGACATTCAATTGAGCTGTCATGGTGGGAGGGTCATGTTGACTGCCTTTAACCATTAGATTGCCCAACTTGACGTATCACAATGCTCATGTACATGTATTTCATTACAATCTCTTTTAATTCAAGTCTCTTGTCTCTTGTGTCTTCAATCCTATGTGTTTTTACATGTCTCCTTTTAACTCTTTCTATGTGTGAGAAGATCTGCAATCTTGCATTGAACCAATGAGGATTATCTATTGAGATTGTGAGGAAAAGTTTCTATATATTCATAAATCATGATGCATATGCATGCATGCTATCCTGAAACACCCATGCATATGTTTCAATTTTAAAAGTGTATAAGGAGCTCCTTTTTTTTCCCATTCTTCATTTAAAATCGATTCATGTGTATGGTTTTCTTTTGTTTTCATCATGCATACATACCATCCATAAGTATCCATACATATGAATTAGATTTTGAAAGTGTACAAGAAGCTCCTTTTTTGGACCATTCTTCCTTTTGAACTGGATTCATGTGTATGGTTTTGTTTTGTTTTCATCATTCATGTTCATGGATTTATCTTGCATTCATACATTTCTCTTCACATAATCAAATCATCACATCTCTCCTCTCCATACCCAAATTCACTTTCACCTTCATATTTAGATCACATAACCCTTCCAACACTCACTAGCATCATACACTATGCGTGTGCCATGATCGGATCTGATCCACCTGGATTGGGATCACCTACACATTTGAACCTGACGTGAAATGCTTCGTGGTGTTTGCTTCTGATCATGTTGGGAGGTTGTGATGTCGTGAAGTAAACACATTTGTGAGAGATCTACAACATTGTCCATCACTTGCATATTCACTTAAGATGGAGGAAGGATTCAAAACCCTCATTGTTGAAAGACAAGGCCAAAGAGTATTCTCTTCTATTTTGAGAGAGAAAGAAAAATTCAATGGCATCAACGTCACAAGCTACTTAGATTTGTTTGAAGAGAAAGCTATGATTTTTGTTCTTTGCGAGGATCTTTTGATAACATTCTTTGAATGAATTGTTGATAGCTCTATGATAAACCATGCCATTCAATATGATAGTCTCTCTTGGAGTGATTATGCTCAAGGAATTCTATCTTGAGGACTATAGCAAACATACTCAGGATGGATTCTTATGATGGGTCCAACGCCTAGTAGCTCTATTACTCACTTAAAAAATTGACTATATTATATGTTGTGAGAAACTTCTTAATGAGGATAAGATAACTTTGGAACCTGATCTTGTGATCAATTTTCTTAAGCTTCTTCATTTGGCAAAAAGTGCGTAGAGTAGTAGAGGTTGTAGCCCATAGACATCAAAGAAAATCCATGCTTTATGAGAAAACTAGTCTTCCTCAAACTAGACTTTTACAAGGCAAGCAGCAAGTTTGAGAACAATCCCTTGCTATGAGTTTTGACTCTACTCCTATTCCTCAAATGATGGGGCTACCTACTCAAGGTTTTAAGGTAGAGCCAAATAAAATTGTAGCTAAACAATCTCAAGTGGAAATTCGTAGTAAGCAAATGGAAAGTCTTATGGCTACACAATCCAATCTCGCCGAGATTGTAGATGCCTTATAGTCTAATTACATCAAATCTTTCAAAAATAAAATGATCCCAATGTCTTTTCAATAGCCTAATCAAAATGTTGTAGCTCCCAATCAAAATCCACAAGTAGCTCCCACTCAAGTATATCAAGTTCGTCCATTGATGTGTGACTGACTAATATCTTCGTGCAACATAACTGAAGTAATGATGGCGGTAATTATACTACAGACACGTAAGTATTCCGCTTTGTCGGAAATATATGAAAAAATTTAACACCCCACATTTAAGAGCATTATAAGGAATGGGTCATCTTAGTGGAATTAAGTAGAAGTACTTGCTCATGCCTGTTCTTGCTTTTTGCTGAATTTCTGAATTATGTGTTAAGAATCCATAGTTGTAGCACTAAATGTTGTCAATATCTTGGTATGCTTATACTACTTGACCTTGTTATCCTATGCTACTAAGATAGATTGAAGATCGGCCCATACTCGAAAGGATGAGATGGCTTGAGGGTGTCTAACTACCACATACAAGAACTATTTGAGGCTTGACAAGATTTGATCCCCACATTTCCGATCCTGGAAACTCGAAAGCATTTGAGCTAGGAATGTCTTCTTGGTTTTCCAATTCTCCTGACTCTTTGAAGAATCAAGATCTTCTCTTGCGAAGGATTTAATGAGGATTTTTGGCATGGAACTGGAAGGAAAGGTTGACGATGGCCCTTATCCTTGAGACTTAGTATTGCTAACTCTTCCATTTAGTTTGTGGAGTTATCACCACCTTACAACACATGGTCGCTCATGTTGAATGGTTCTAGGCACTACCATTCCTATTGGAAGTTGTGTAGTTCTGTATGTTCACTTGTGCATGATAACAAGGATTGAAGTTCCCGGCTATTCTGTCTCCATGTGATTTGCTCTGCAGAACTTCTGAGAAAGATGGAAGCTTTGGGCGCAATAGGAGGATCTGCATCTTGTCCTTAGAACCAGGACTTGGAACGCAAGCTAAGAACTTTTTTGGTTGGTGTGTTTTTACTCTATGGGGAATAATGTCCACCCCCCATCACAACTAAGAGGAGGGTATGGAATGGGTCAGTCATTCAATGTTACATGGTTAGAAATACTCACTGAGAATGAATGAGCATCGTGTGTATCTGATTCTCTTTATCTGTCTGTGAAGATTGTGGCACTCCGTGTTCATATATCATATTAATTGAAAGAGACTGCACAAAACACCATCTGGCTCTCATGAAGAGTATTTTTATATGAGGTTTTTTTTTTTTTTTTGAAAAGTGTTTTGTCTGTCATATTTTTACCCCTTGTATTCTATGTTATTTTAACAAACCTAGTGCTACTGTTGCCTTAACAGTGATTTGTTTCTGGATGAGGGTAGGAAACTCTTGTGGGTATTTTTTCAGTAGGACTAATCTTTGTGTACTACAGGATTAAAGAAAGGATGATGGTGACTCCTAGGTTTTCTGTTGATCTTCATGTTGAAAGCTACTATTTGAGGATGATGACTTGCTCACATTCTTTATAGGTTCTGATGCGGTTGTTTTTTTTCACTTGTGATGAGACGATCGTAGTATGTTAGGGTTGAAATATGAAATTGATCTAGCTAGGGTTTTTTTTTTACCTCTTCTCCAAACTACTTGTTCTTCATGATGTCTTCCTTTTGGTTCTATGCGCACCATCTGTGTTGAATGGGGAAGATGGTTGGGGTATCATATGAGTAGGGCTTGGGATTTCCCTCGTATATGGTTGTGCAGGTTCTCAAATCGAAGCTTGACCCACACTTGCATGCTCTAAATCCTATGATTGATGTCTGATCTACTATCTCCTTTGATGGTTTGCGGATAACCCTTCATGTCATAGCAAGTTCTGGGATTTGCTTACAAAACCTTTGCATCTGGTGCCTTAAATATTACATGATTGCCAAGTTACATATATCTTTGGTGCTTACTTAGATAAAAGGACGAATGATTGGCCTTGTTTTTCTGCTTTGTGTGCCTCATGATGATGGCTTCAATGTATGGGAGGTGGGATGCATAATGCTTGTACTTTAAAATGTTCCTTGTGATGTGAGAATGTACTCTTCAAAGGAAATTTACAGGTAAACATGCACATAGGGGGTTGAATTTTTCTCAAACTTGTTATGAACTTAATTAAGTGTGAAAATCATAAGGGTTGGAGCAATTGTTTTTTGTTAGGGAAGTAACTCCCTAGTTCCACATTGCTCATCTAAGGATTATTTTGCATTACAGGCCAACACACTCAGAACTTCACCACTATTCCTTGTCACCTCTTATAGATGACTTGCTGCTGTGTTTAAGATGAATGACACTGGATAAGCTTTTTTGAATTTCAGGAGTGCTTGTAGAATGATAAGATTCATAGTGATGAACTAATGGCTAATCTTTTTATGAACGCATAATACTCATATTTATTGGCAAGTGTTTTTCATTGCCATGTGTCTCACACTCACTTGGGGATAACATATTTAGGAATGACAATATTGTTGGCGATACCTATCGGTCAGATATCGCAGATGATGGTCGTCACGGCAAGGCTTGAACCTTGTCAGGACTGCGGAAATTGTCGTGCCGCCGAATAGAGAGCTAAGCTAGAGTGATATAGAACACCTTTGTAATCAACAGTAGCTTAGCAGGATTACTGTCGCTTAACTGTGTTAAACTGCGACTTGAATTCCACCGGAACTTCACCGGACTGTCACTGGGTCGTCACCGAAATTTTACCGGAACATCACCAGAATGAACTTCAATTCTGCTCGTGATTACTTCAAATGAATTTATGTGAACTAAGGAAGTGATACGTGAGCTTCCTTCACTGAATGAACCTTTTCTTGAAGTTTAGGAAAAAACTTCACAGTTCTAAAGTGTCACTTTCCCGTTAGACTTTGTACTGTGTGTACATACCCATTCCATCCAAAACTGTGATCAGCTTAAAGTAGAGACGTCTAGCTACAAGATGAGCTATCTCTCATACAAAGCTTTGAATTCTACTACGAGATATACTTCGTTGTTCTACCGAAAAACTTGCTTTTCTGAGAAAACTATTAACTGACCGAAAAATGTGTTTACTGAGATATCTTTGACTGAGACATTCGTTTACTGAGAGAGTACCGAGGGACATGTTTAAGTAACGAACTGTAACTGTTAATGGTTAACGAACTTTAGATTCTTCACATGCGAACAGAGCGCGCAAACTTCCACATGAACATGTGTTTTCTATTAGAGAAGATGTGTACAAATTAGCTTGGCCTCTTCTTGCTCAAGCTGTAGAAACTCTCCTACACTAATAGTTTCTTATTACCATCTCTCTCAGATGAATACCTGACATTCTAGGTTTCTGTTATTCATCTGTACATATGCGATCTATGGCGTCTTCTGAGAACTTCTCACTCTCTCTTCACTCATACACAATCTTTCATAATCCTCTTCTTCTCATCATCCCTCATCATCTCATCATCCGAATCCTTCAATCCTTGATGTATATATACACCTTTTTCTTCTATGCTCTTCCACGCTCTCATTCTTTAATTCACGTTATGTGCACATTATGCGCCCATTATGCGCACACCGCGGTTTATTGCTCTATTACTCGTACAATTCTTGATTCTGGTTAACGGACTCATTTCGCATGTTGTACAACTAAGGATTTGCTTTTCTGAAGATTCTGCTTCTCTTTTTTTTCTCTTTTTATGTCTGTCTATATGTCAAATTTGTGAGTGATTCCTCAACAGCTCCCCCTCAATCACTAATTTGACCTCTTCCGGTCTTTCATATATCTTTCTTTCTTTTATACCTACCATTTCTTTGAATCTGCTTGTCTTTGTTCCATCCAAGCTTTTTGTCAAGATATCTGTTATCTGATCTTTCGTAGGAGTGTAGACTATTTCTATTTCCTTCTCCATTACCTTTTCCCTCAGGAAATGATACTGAATCTCTATGTGTTTTGTTCTTGCGTGAAACACCGGATTCACTGCAAGATATAGAGAGCTCATATTGTCTCCATGTATAATTGGTATACCTTGATCAATACCCATGCTTTTGAGCAAGGTCTGCATCCATATTGCTTCTTTCGTTGCTTCTACGAGTCCTTTGTATTCGGCTTCTGTTGACGATAACGCTATTGTATGATGTTTCTTTGAGCACCTGCTCACTAGCTTATCTCCTAGGTATATCATATACCCGTGTGTTGATCTTCTGTCATCTTGACTTCTTGCCCAGTCTGAGTCACTGAATGCTCTCAGCTTTATATCTGATTTAAAAGGATAGTATAATCCTTCCTTTATAGTTCTTTTGATATATCTAAGAACTCTTTGTTCTGCAACCCAATGTTGATCTGTCAGATAATGCATAAACTGTGAAAGAACTCCCACCGGATAGCTGAGATCCGGTCTTGTTAGCGTAGCATAAATTAAGCTTCCTACTAGCGACCGATACTTCTTTATATCTTTGAACTCTGCAACACTATATGTGCTTAGTTTATGATTTACTTCAAGCGGTGTTGATGCTTCTCTGCAATTCTCCATATTAAACTTCTTCAGCAAGTTTAGAAGATACCCTTTTTGTGTAACATATACACCATGATCAGTATATGTGATTTCCATACCTAGAAAGTATGATAACTTTCCCATGTCACTGATCTTGAATTCCTTTTCGAGCAGTTTCTTCACCTCTATGATTCCTGCATCTGAGGTGCCTGTAATTATTATGTCATCTACATAGATACAAATGTAGATCATTTCTTATTCTGTTCTTTTGATGAGTAGACTTGCATCTGCCTTCGAACTTTGGTATCCAAGTTCATTGAGATACTTCACAAGTCTATAGTTCCAAGCTCTTGGAGCTTGCTTCAGTCCATAAAGTGCTTTTCTTAGTCTGCACACATGTTCTGGGTATCTGGAATTTACGAAGCCTTCTAGTTGTTCCATGTAGACTTCATCTGATATATATCCATTTAGAAATGCATTCTTTATATCTAGTTGACTCAGCTTCCATCCTTTCGATGCTGCTATAGCAATCACTGTCCTTATGGTTGACATCTTTGCCACCGGACTGAATGTCTCATCATAGTCTATGCCATGCGTCTACGCATAGCCCTTGATAACCAGTCTCGCTTTACGTCTGGCTATTCTTCCATCTGCAAGTTTCTTAACTTTGAAAACCCATTTATTTCCGATTACTTTCTTACCATTTGGTTTAGGAACAAGCTCCCATGTCTTGTTCTCTTCCAGTGCACTGAATTCTTCTTCCATTGCCTCTTCCCATTGCTTCTTGCCTTTAGCTTCATCATAGCTCTGAGGTTCATCATCATCTTTGACCATATATGCATAATCTTTCTGAGTTATATACGATGTATCATATGAGTACCTTTTCGGTTGTCTTCTTACTCTGTTTGACCTCCTTAGTTCATATTCTTCGTGTGCATCTGAATACACATCTTCATCTTCGTTTCTCATACCTGATCCGGTCCTGGACGTACTTGCCTGCGTATAATCTTCATCTTTATTCACCTGCACAATTGATTTACCTTTCTCTTTCCTTTTTATTTCTTCTTCAAATTCTTCAGCTGTATGACTCTGATCTGCATACCAGCTTTTCTATTCATCAAATGTTACATCTCTAGAAACAGTAAATTGTTGGTTAGAGGACTCCATAACCTGTAACCCATCTGCTTTTCATCATATCCGATGAACACATATTTCTTTGCTTTCGGTTCAAGCTTATGTCTTAGTTGTGATGGTACATAAGCATAAGCGACTGATCCAAACACTTTACAATGATCAAGTGTTGGCTTCTTTCCCCACCAGGCTTCATAAGGGGTCATTCCTTCTAACATTGTGCACAGTAATCTGTTTACCAAGTATGTAGCTGTATTTACGGCTTCAGCCCAAAGATAATCTGGACAATTCTTTTCTTTCAGCATAGCTCGTGCAAACTCAACTAGAGTTCGGTTCCTTCTTTTTGCTACACCATTTTGTTGTGGTGTATACCAGAGGTTATTTCTCTCTTGATACCTGCGTTCCAAAGATAGTCATTGAATTCTCGGGAGAAATATTCTCCCCCTCCATCAGACCTCAATCTTTTAAGCTTTTTACCTGTGAGTCTTTCAGCATATGCATGAAAATGTCTGAAAGCTCCAAACACTTCTGATTTCTCTTTCAAAACATAAAGAGTTATCCATCTTGTTGCATCATCAATGAAAAGGAAATAATACCTTGATCTGTTGATTGATCCTTCTTTTGTTGGTCCCCATACATCTGTATGTATGAGTTCTAGCGCACCATCATGTTTGAATCCTTTCTTCTGGAAAGGTAACCTGTGGGCTTTTCCCATCTAACAAGCTTCACATTTATGAATCATATGTTGGTTCTGTACGTTTGGTAATCCCAGTACAGACTGATTTGCTATCATAGCTTTGATTCCTTTTTCATTGACATGACCTAATCTCTTGTGCCAGAGATCAAGTTCTGTAATCACCTTTTCATCATATGTGAGCAACGCTTGGCCGATGTTCCCTTGTACTCTTAAGGTGAAGAGTCTGCCTTCTTTCTTTCTAGAGACGATCTGATTATATCCGTTCTCGGGATCTTCTACAAATACGCCTTTGTTTGTAAATCTGACCTAAAATCTTTTCTCAACTATTTGTCCCACACTAATCAGATTTTTTGGTATTGTCGGAACATACAAAACATTGGTTAGCAAATCTGCTCCACTTTTACATTTCACCTTTCCACTTGAATGTACGCTATGTCTTGTATTGTCACCTATTTGAACAGTGTGACTCGAACTTCCTTTTTCCAGTTCTGACATCAGTTCTATGTTTCCTAACAAGTGATTAGAACATCCAGTGTCAATGTAAAATACCTTTAGATCTTCGTTATCAGATGTGCTGATTGAGTTCATCATCAATGATGTATGATTTTCATTCTGTGTGTCATTTGCGTAGTTGTTGTAGGTGGTGTTGTAGGATTGGCCCCGTCCCCAACTTCTCGTTCCACCTCTACCATAGCTTCCTCTTTGATTCTGTCTACCCTTTTGAAAGTTACCTTGATATCTTCCGCTTCTGCCTCTGCTATTACTGTTTTGATTTTGATTTGATCCCTGATGGTTGTGCCAATAGTCATGCGCCAGATGATTACTTAGTCCACAAATCCAGCAAGCTTTCTTGTTGGTATTCTGACTACTTCTTCCTCTTCCAAAACCTCTTGCTCTTCCTCTACCGGTGCTTTTACCTCTTGCATAATAAGCCTGAGAGTTCGACTCCTCTTCATCTTTTGACTTACCTTTATCTCCTTTCTTTTTGTTCTTCATGTACATTGCAGAGCTTTGTCCTTTATCTCCATCTCCTTTCAGGTCTTGCTCATATGTGAGCATCAAGCCAAGCAGCTGATTTAAATCTGGTACAAAGTGACTTAAATAAAGTTCAATTGAGAGTACGAAAGGTTTCCACCTTTCATCTCCTCTTAACCCTGTTAGCAGTTGTGCTATCAATTTGTGATTTTTGACATCTTCGTTTATGGACCCAAGACTATCTGCTAGATCCTTCATTTTAGTGACGTAGTCACTAATGCTTTGACTCGGCTTCTTTTTGAACGTTGTAAACTCGGACCATAAGCTAGCCTTTCTAGCTTTCGTAGTATTTTGGAAGTGGTCTTCCAATGCGCTCCATATGTCCTCCACTTTCTCCAGACCTCTAATGTGCGGTAGTAGATGATCTGAAACAGTGTTGTAGATGCAGGCTCTTGCCGTTGCATCTTTCTTCTACCACAGCTTCAAAGCTTCTAACTCTTCTTTTTCCGGTTGGCTATCATCTTAGAAGGTCGGCTTCTTTTCTTCTCCGCTGACATACATCATTAAGTCCTTAATCATAAGTAAGGCTTCCATACGCATTACCCACGCGGGATAATTATCTCTATCTAGCTTATCTATTTGGACATGATCTGCCATGGTCTTCTTGTTTGCTTTGGGTTGCCTTTGAGAGTCTTTTGGCTCTGATTGATATGCCTCGCTCTGATACCACTTGTTGGCAATACCTATCACTCAGATATCATAGATGATGGTCGTCACAGCAAGGCTTGAACCTTGTCAGGCCTGCGGAAATTGCCGCGCCGCCGAATAGAGAGCTAAGCTAGAGTGATATAGAACACCTCTGTAATCAACAATATCTTAGGAGGATTACTGTCGCTTAACTGTGTTAAACTACGACTTGAATTCCATCGGAACTTCACCGGACTGTCACTCGGTCGTCATCGAAATTTTACCGGAATATCACCAGAATGAACTTCAATTCTACTCGTGATTACTTCAAATGAATTTATGTGAAGTAAGGAAGTGATACGTGAGCTTCCTTCACTGAATGAACCTTTTCTTGAAGTTTAGGAAAAAACTTCAAAGTTATGAAGTGTCACTTTCCGGTTAGACTTTGTACTGTGTGTACATATCCATTCCATCGGAAACTGTGATCAGCTTAAAGTAGAGACGTCTAGCTACAAGGTGAGCTATCTCTCATACAAAGCTTCAAATTCTACTTCGAGATATACTTCATTGTTCTACCGAAAAACTCGCTTTTCTGAGAAAACTATTAACTGACCGAAAATGCGTTTACTGAGATATCTTTGACTGAGACATTCATTTACTGAGAGAGTACCGAGGGACACGTTTAAGTAACGAACTGTAATTGTTAATGGTTAACGAAATTTCTACCGTAACACGAAAAACTTTAGATTCTTCACATGCAAACAGAGCGCGCAAACTTCCACATGAACATGTGTTTTCTATTAGAGAAGATGTGTACAAATTAGCTTGGCCTCTTCTTGCTCAAGCTGTAGAAACTCTCCTACATTGAGTAGTTTCTTATTACCATCTCTCTCAGATGAATACCTGACATTCCAGGTTTCTGTTATTCATCTGTACATACGCGATCTATGGCGTCTTCTGAGAACTTCTCACTCTCTCTTCACTCATACACGATCTTTCATAATCCTCTTCTTCTCATCATCCCTCATCATCTCATCATCCGAGTCCTTCAATCCTTGATGTATATATACACCTTTTTCTTCTGCGCTCTTCCACGCTCTCATTCTTTAATTCACGTTATGTGCGCATTATGTGCCCATTATGCGCTCACCGCGGTTTATTGCTCTGTTACTCGTACAATTCTTGATTCTGGTTAACGGACTGATTTCGCACGTTGTACAACTGAGGCTTTGATTTTCTGAAGATTCCGCTTCTCTTTTTTTTTCTTTTTATGTCTGTTTGTATGTCAAATTCGTGAGTGATTCCTCAACAAATATGATTGTAGCATCATAAAGATATAAGGGACGTGGGATCTTGTTGGGTTACTTGCTCTTTAGTTGTATTTTTTGGATTGCAGGAACCACAAGATTTTGAGGACTTCTATCTAGAAGAAAGTCTTGCAAATAAGGATACCCCTGATATAGAAACTAAAGTTGAAGAGAATATTTATCACATTACTAGATGCAGTCTAGTTGCTTTTTGTATTTTGTTTCAGGTTTGGGAGCTGCTGAAGAAGGCATTCCCAGCCTTACAAAGGATTGCACAATGGGAATGCATGTTGGGTTGACTGCCCTCCCCCTTGGGGATTGTGTCGCCCAGCTGTAAAGAGTGAAGATTTGCAGATTGAAGGATGGACTGAGGGCTTGCAATATTGCTGATCTAAAAGATTGAAGACTGATGTGTTGCAGGTTCAAAGATAACTGAAGAGTATGGGGACCTGAGGATTGTAAACTACAGAATAAAAGATTTGCAGACCTAGAGCTCCTCAGAATTGAAGACTCAAACTTGAACCAGTTCAGTTGTGTATGATCCTTTCCTCTTAGCTTTGTCGAGGACGTCTAAGTCTAGGGGGGAAGAGTGTTGGGTTGTAGGGTATGCACATACCCACAATTGTGCATAGAAACCCTCCCTAGACCAAAATAATCTCTTTTTGTATCTACTTAGGATTTCACATAAGAACCCTCCCTTAGACACTTTTTAATATTTCTCATAAACTAAAGCTTTGGAGCCTTGTTGTAAATGGTCACCTTTTTCAAGGAGTCTAGAAATCCCCACGCGCACGTATTACATATTCGCATGAGATTTGGTTGTTAGAGGAAATTTGAAAAGAGCCTTTTTGAGTTAGGCATGTGCTCCTTTTTTACTAGTCAAAAGGAGCACATGGGGAATTGTACTGAGCCTATAAATAGAGGCTATTTCTTGTAAAGAGAGGCCCCTTGGCCAGGTCCCATGGCCTCCATGCTGATGGAATGAAGGAACATTTGGTTTCCACATTTCTCCTTGTGTGCTAGGCGTTGATCCATGTGTGTGGATTTGGCACTTGGGGTTGTCTTGTGTGTGAGCATTGCCCTCCCTTGTTTCTTTTGATGTTGGCCATGGTGCCATTGTTCATGGACGTGGGTGTGTGTGCGTTGCTTACACTTCTTGCAACTCCTCTTGGAAGAGCCTCTCACTTCCATGTGAGGCGGTTAGGGTCTGTTATTCCCCTTTTCTCAACAGTATTTACCACTATTTGCAGTTATGATCCATCTTCTCATGAACAGTATATCTCTCTGGTACACTCAGATGTTTGGTACTTTGATAGTGGGATGACCAAACATATTACCTCACCATGCACTTTCTTCACTTCACTTAAACCTGCCCCTATAGGGAATACTGTCACATGTGCCAACAACTCCTCTTGTCCTATTGTGGGGAATTCGTAAGATCATTCTGACTACCTTTGATGGTAGTTCTTTTACATTGTTGGATGCTTTATTTATGCCGGGGATCAAGAAAAATCCGTTATCAGTTTCAACGTTAGCTAAGATTGGCTTCATTGTAAAATTTGTTGATCAGAGATGTATAGTTCATGATCTGTCAAATGGTGATGTCATTATTGCTTCTTGCATTTTATGTTGTGGGCTATATAAGCTCATAGACTATGAAAAATCTATGAATGATTCAGCATGTGTAGTACATGATTCTCACGATTTGTCAGATGCAAAGCTTTGGCATTCATGCTTTGGTCACCTAAATTTTGCTCGTTTGCTACGCCTGCAAAAGACCAAAATGGTGTCCTCTAAGCCCAAACTTGAGGCACCTTGTAAACATGTATGCTGCATTTTGGGCAAAATGCGGCATTCCTCCTTCCCAAAAGATGATTCAATTTGAGCTACTTAGAAATTGCAGCTTGTTCATAGTGATGTCTGTGGTCATATGGAGACACCTTCTTTTGGGAACTATCTTTACTTCGTGACTTTCAGCGATCATTTTTCTAGGCATGTGTGGGCATATCCATTGAAAGCAAAGTCCGAAGTGTTTATGTACTTCAAATAGTTTGTGGTTTTGGTTCAAAATCTTTTAGCATGTAAAATGGGCACCCTTGATTCTAATCGAGGGGAGGGATATATGTCGTCTGACTTTAATGGGTTTGTTCTTGATCATGGGATAAAAAATTAGTGTACAGTGTCATATACACCTCAATAGAATGCAGTTGCTGAACAAAAGAACAGGTCACTCATGGACATGGCAAGATGTATAGTCAAGAGCCAGGCTTTACCACAAAGTTTTTGGCTTGTGGTTATCATGTGTGCAGCATTTGTACTTAAGTCTATCACTCCATACGAGGCTTGGCATGGTTGCAAGCCATCTATCACTCACCTGCATGTTTTTGTTCGCTTAGCATATGCATTAGTGCCTGAACAAACAATGCAAGAACTTGGATGATAAAGCAGTGAAATTTATTTTTGTTGGATATGTTCTGAAAGAAAAGGCTATCTTGTGTATCATCCACAGGCCAAACACATTTTGTTTATTCATGATGTTGTTTTTGAGGAAGATGCTATTCAGCCATTACTTTCATGTACTAAGGAGACATCAGTTACCTCCAAAGACATGTATGACACTTTGTTGCCTATTTTTATAGGTGGACAGTCTAGTGCTAGTCCTAATGAGGCAACTTCTCAGCCTTTACAAGTTTCATGTGATAATTTAGATCATTCCATTTTGATGTAGATTTACATGATGCACTTGTTGATGAGAGAGTTGATATTGAGGCAAAAACTATGCCAAAATGGCTAGTGTAGACTTTGTGTGATAGTGAATTAGATGCATTTCTATCATATCATACTTGTTCACGCTCTCATGGTGCCTCTCTTGCATCTCATTGCTATGTTATGGCTGCCTCTAGTCTCTATGATGAGAATGATCCTATTTTGTTTAATGAAGCACATAATTCTAAAAATTGCCTGGTTGTTATGGAATCAGAATATGATTCTATCATGAAAAATAGTACCTAGCCTTATGTGACTTGCCTCCTAGCAAGAAGGCCATTGTCAATAAGTGAGTATACAAGTTGAAGCATAAGCGTGATGAAATTGTTGACAGGTATATGTATATGCATACACACATGCATATGCATACACACATGCATATGCATACAAAAATGCATATGAATACACACATACATGCATGCACACATACACACATGCACACACACACATACACACATGCATATGCATACACACATACACACATGCACACATGCACACATGCACACATGCACACATACACACATACACACATACACACATTCATATGCATACAAACATGCATATGCATACAAACATGGATATGCATACACACATACACACATGCACACATGCACACATACACACATGCACACATGCACACATACACACATACACATGCACATGCATACACACATACACACATGCACACATGCATATGCATACACACAATGCATATGCATACACACAAATGCATATGCATACGCACAAATGCATATGCATACACACAAATGCATATGCATACACACAATGCATATGCATACACACAATGCATATGCATACACAAATGCATATTCATACACACAATGCATATGCATGTACACATGCATATGCATACAAACATGCATATACATACACACATGCATATGCATACACACATACACACATACACACATGCACACATACACACATACACACATGCACACATGCACACATGCACACATACACACATACACACATTCATATGCATATGCATATGCATACACACATGCATATGCATACACATGCACATGCATATGCATACACACATCCATATGCATACACACATACACATGCATACATGCACACATACACACATACACAAATACACAAATACACACATACACACATGCACACATGCACACATGCACACATACACACATACACATGCATATGCATACACACATACACACATTCACACATGCATATGCATACACAAATGCATATGCATACACACAATGCATATGCATACACACAATGCATATGCATACACACAATGCATATGCATACACCAATACATGTACACATGCATACATGCACACATACACACATACACACATACACACATACACACATACACACATACACAAATGCATATACATACACACAAATGCATATGCATACACATAGTGCATATGCACACACACAATGCATATGTATACACACATATGCATATGCATACACACAATGCATATGCATACACACATATTCATATGCATACACAAATGCATATGCATGCACACAATGCATATGCATACAAGCATGCATATGCATTTACACATGCATATGCATACAAACATGCATATGCATACACACATACACACATGCACACATGCACACATGCACACATACACGCATGCATATGCATACACACATACACAAATGCATATGCATAAACAAATGCATATGCACACATACACATACACACATGCATATGCATACACACATACACAAATGCATATGCATACACAAATGCATATTCATACACAAATGCATATGCATACACACAAATGCATATGCATACACACAAATGCATATGCATAAACAGATACACATGCATACATGCACACATTCACACATACACACATACACAGATACACACATACACACATACACAAATGCATATGCATACACAAATGCATATGCATACACACAAATGCATGTGCATACACACAACGCATATGCATACACACAATGCATATGCATACACACATATGCAAATGCATACACAAATGCATATGCATACACACAAGGCATATGCATGTACACATGCATATGAATACAAACAAGCATATGCATACACACATACACACATGTACACATGTACACATGCACACATACACACATACACACATACACACATACACACATACACACATACACACATGTATATGCATACACACATACACACATACACAAATGCATTTGCATACACAAATGCATATGCATACACAAATGCATATGCATACACAAATGCATATGCATACACAAATGCATATACATACATAAATGCATATGCACACATACACACATGCATATGCATATACACATACACACATACACAAATGCATATGCATACACATATGCATATGCATACACAAATGCCGTGTACACAAATGCATATGCATACACAAATGCATATGCATTCTCAAATGCATATGCATACACAAATGCATATGCATACACAAATGCATATGCATACACAAATGCATATGCATACACACATACACACAATGCATATGCATGTACACATGCATATCCATACAAACATGCATATGCATATGCATACAAACATGAATATGCATACAAACATGCATATGCATACAAACATGCATATGCATACAAACATGCATATGCATACACACATACACACAAACATGCATATGCATACACACATGCATATGCATACACACATACACACATACACACATGCACACATGCACACATACACACATACACACAATGCATATGCATACAAACATGCATATGCATACACACATGCATATGCATACACACATATACACATGCACACATGCACACATACACACATACACACATGCATATGCATACAAACATGCATACACGCATGCATATGCATGTGCACATTGGATCACATGGGATATTCACATTGGATCAAATGGGATCTCCATGTACACCTTGCAGAGTGCATGACCATGACGACTCCAAAATATATCACATATGTAATGGAGCTACAGTCATGGATGTAGCTAGGAAGTCAATGCATCAGCGCATTCGACAACTTTGCTCCATAGAGTTTGGACATTCTATAATGCTAAAATGGATCGAATAGGATAGGGATTTTAAAAACAATATCACACAATCGAAATATGAAGAGTACCGGCCAGCACCTCGGAATCCTATTGTGAGTTCGGAATGGATTCAGCATACGGCACGCGAGGTGATGTCTCATTGACGATCGGAAGCTCACGATGCTTTTAGAGCAGGCTTATTGAAGCCTGTGTGGTTAGATTTTGAAGAGTGGGAATGGATTCAGGATGAGCAAAAACATTCTCTTGATCAATATCGTCAATAGAGAGATGCGGCGGCCACACGTTTGGATACGGTTGGAACGTTGCATTTAGGTAGCGATGGATACGACAGTATGCGCTACCAATTTGTAAGTATCATATTAATTATTGAGTTTGTTTGTGTTCAGCACATCATGTATGTTCATCTAACATTTTGCATATTTATTATAGGAGTTGGCAGTGGGTCGTCCTCCGACGCGAACCGAAGAATCTTACGGATATCGTCATGGATTGGCTGCATTGTTGCAAGACTTAGAGGGACGCGGTGCAATCATTTCATGGGAGAATATTCTATGATTAGGTAAACTTATAGCTTGGTTTCATATTTTTAGTTGTTTTTTATAAATGTCATGTCAATTTGTCTCATTTTACACATGTTTTGTTGCAGGATTGTAGGTGTAAATGTTTTGATCCCCTTACATATATGCTTTGCCACAATTTTGTGTTACACTCCTATGTGGCAATGATGTACTATTATTTTGTATGTGATTCCTATATGGAAGTGCTTTTTGACATTGTCACAATTTTGTATTACACTCCTATGTGGCAATGATGTACCATAATTTTGTATTCGATTCCTATATGGAAGTGCTTTGTCACACTCTTGTACATCTTTCATTTATGGAATATACAACTTTTTGTACATGATTCATGGTTCATTTTTGCTCATATAAAATCATGTTTTGGTTGCCATTAGAGTACATAACACAGGTACTCGTTATAGATTTGGGTAGAGTGTATTGTTTTTTGCTAAATAACATCATGCTGTAGCAAAAGACAACACACTCTACCCAAAAACATTTGTGCAGATATGGTCGTCGGTATGGGCATCGGTACACCCAGTAGAGTCGTCGGTATGGGTGTCGGTACACCCGATATAGGTGTCGGTACACCCGATATAGGTGTCGGTATGGGCATCGATATGAGCATCGGTAATAAAGATGATTATACTGATGCTCATACCGACGCCCATACCGGCGCCCATACCAACGTTACGTTTCCGATGCGCATACCGACCATAACACCAACATCACGGAAAAATTGTGCCCGTTCATTTTCCTCGCTAGCAACCTCGGTATACCCTTGATATGTTGTAGTGGGAGGCCAAGAAGAAGCCACAATGGATGAATGCTATGGAAGAAGAGATTGAAGCCTTGCAGGGAAATAGCACTTGGGAAAATGTGCCCAAGACTCCTACCATGAAGGTCATTGAATCCGGATGCATCTACAAGGTAAAAAGAATATTTGACGGAACTATTAGTAGGTGCAAGGCTAGAATTGTGTCTAAAGGCTATGGTCAGGCCCAAGGTATTGACGATAAGGAGACCTTCTCTCCTGTGGCAAAGATGCCAACAATCAAAGTTCTTATCCATCCTTTGATAATACTTTTTTCCTAGAAAATTGTAATGTAGTTCAACATGTTTGCTTCTCACATGAAACATAATATTTGAAGCTAGATAAATCCTACTTATATTTATACAACTGATTGAAACCTATTTTACTTGCATATTAAGTTGTTCCAAAAATTTCTTTATCCACATAATTTTGCATATACCTTTATCCAATGCTCATTAATTGGCCTAAATTGATGATAATGCCATTAAGTGTTATTTCTGTGATATCCTTGTGACCAATCCTCTAGCTATGGTTATTACATCCCCACTAGTATTCCTTCTAGCCTCCTCTAGACCTACCAAATCTGCATCAACGTAAGCTTCCATCCATTTATTACATCCATAGGGGTAGAACAAAACTTAATTTACTATATACTTCAAATATATAAGCACCCTCTCTTGGCATGGATTTGAAATGAGCTTTCAAGAGCTATTCTTAATGAAGATTTTAAGAAGGAAAATTACCAAAATGTGTATTTTAAACATTGTAAATTATCCCAATTTTTGCAGAAATGAGGAAGAGTCTACTTCATGACCTTAGAAACCTAACAGTTTTTTCAAAAAATGTTTAGATATCTCTTAAGTATATGGTTTTAGCTTAGAAAGTGGAAGGGGAAAATTTTCAGTTTAAACATGGATACTTAAAATTGTATAAAAGACAATGAAAACCCATTTGTATTTTATAGATAGAAGAAGTAAGAAAGTTCTTCCAAATGAAATCTCATCACTATGGTTTATTGTTGAGTTTGAAGTGTTTTTGGTGAGTATTTCCATGGATATATCTTACATATTTTTTTTTAATGTGTTTATGAGACTTTCATTGGAATTTAGAAGTTTATTTTTTGCATTATAAAGTTGCAAAAATCATGATTCTCTCTTAAGGGGGTCAAAGACACAAAAAGTTAAAACTAATGTTATAAATTTATTTTTTATGAAAAATTTACAGTTTAGGCACTTCATCATTGCAAGATCTTATTTCAGTTTCAAGTTATCATCAAAAGAGGATCCATCAACAAAAAATGGTAATTTTTGAATTCCTTTCCTCAGATTGTCTAGATCACTAAATGTGTAGGTCTTTCTTCTTCTAGGTCCCCATTCAAGAAAGCATTCTTCACATCGAATTGATAGATGCTCCAATGCTTACTCACAATACTAGCTATCGAAGCTCTTATGGCTTGAAACTTAGATATTGGAATAAATCTCTCCTCATAATCAATACCATATGTTTGAGAAAATGCATTTGCTACTAACTTGGCTTTCTATCTAACAATTGACTTGTGTGAGTTCCTTCTGACTTTGTACACCAGTCCATTGCTAATAATGTTTATCCCTTTTTTCCAAGCCCTAATGTACATGGTTTTTCTATAGTGCCTTGAACTCTTGTAAGCACCATCCTCCATGACAAAAGAATCATATGTAAGTCTATCAATAGGTTACCTTACCCTATTAGGTTTTCTTCCTTCACACTTTTGGAGTATAAAAGTCCTTCTCCTTGGGTATTTGACTACTGATTTTGAGCTTTCTCCCTCCTCAAATGTCAACTCACAACCTTGTTCCTCATTTGTGTCTTCACCATCCCATCTTTTCGTTATCTTCACACTGCTTTTCATTCTTCCATCACTAATTTGACTTGAACAGAGTATCTCCTTGAACCTATCCTTGTTCCTGATTGTTGTGGACCTTTGAGGTTGATGTTCATTTGTTACTTTTTATCACTTATGACCTTCCTTTCTTCATTTTTTACCACCTACATAAACTCATTTAGGGCATACCATCATAAAAGCTCATTATATTGTACATCCTCAGATAAATTTAACTCTTTAATCTTTGTTTTATAGCAGCTTTACTTTTTTTCTCGCTTACATATCCAAAGAAGACATATTTATCTCCCTAGCATCAAGCTTATGCCTTAATCACTAGGCACATGCGTGTATCAAACACATAAAAAACTTTGAGATGGGAAATATCTAGCTTCTCTAATAAAACGCTTTAGAAGGGGTTGATGTATGTATGCATGAGTTTGATGCTTCATTCATGATGTATGCTATGGAAGAAATAACATCTCTCCTCATAGTTTTGCATATGGATCTCATTGAATATAACCCTAGCATAATTTATTATCTATTCTTCCTCTTTAATACCCCATTCTATTGGTGGGTATATTAACATATAAAGTTCCTTTTTTATTCCCTCATCACTCAAATATTAAATGAACCCATGGAAGAAATAATTTCTCCATCCATCTCACCTATGTTTCTTGATGTAGTTGCTTATTTCCTTCTCATTTTCTGTCTTTTATAAAAACGTATCTCTCATTTTACCTCCACATCACTCTTGTATAGTCATCATGAAATGTAAGAAATTGGTTATTACCTCCAAGTAATGGTTGCCTTGTAGGTCCTCACATAGAGTTTTGTATGAGGTCCAAGAAGGAATGTTGACTTATATATCCATGTTTCTTGAAGGCTACCTTATTTGCTTCTCAATTGATATGCTTCACAAAGATGCTATATATTTTGAAAGTTAAATCTCTCTAGACCAACCACTAGCCTCTTCTTCTCCATATCCTTCATAAAATAGATGTTGATATGGCCCATTATTTTGTGTCATAAGTGTGTTCGTGCTACTTATTCTCTAATGAATATGAAATATAGATTGATATAGATTTTGATTTATGTCCATGGCAAAGAGTCTTTCTTCCTTCCTTCCCTTTTCCACAACTTTTTCTCCATCACTTAATTCTTAAAAAATATCATGGTTCTTGTGTGAACCTAACCTGATAGAATCTTTCCACCATTTTCCCAAAAAAAGACCAAGTTCTTTGTTATTGTAGGTACATGTAGTACATCTTTGAGACACCTAGATTTGTGTCTTCCTTCAATCAACACATCTCTTATCTGAGTGATAGTATGTGGTGTATCATTCTCTATCTAAATATACGGATTATTGTCTTAGCTTTAAGTCTTTGCTAGATTTCAGATGCCTCAATTCCATGACACATCATGAGTTGTACAATGCCCACCACCAAAGGTTGCTCTATCTTGGAGAAGACAAAATGAACTTCAAGCTTCAAAAAAGAAGGATGAAGAAGAGTCCTAACTACACCCGAGGATCCAAAGACATGAGATCAACATGGAATTATTTTGCATTGAACATATGAGTTTTACAAATTTCTTACCGCAAATCAAAATTCGCTATCCACAAAGTGATGCAGATGTCTACCTAAGTGTGATAGAGTTTGAGCCTAGATACATTTACTAAAGGTAAAGACTCATCTTTTAATGTATCTATTGGGGTTGTTACTTGACTTTTCAAAGTCATCTTGTCAGATCCGCATCCAAGTATGTTTACAAAGCTCTTGAACATAGTAATTAATTTCTACAAGCTAAGAAGTTTTCTTTGCAACCAGTTCATTGTCAAAACTTGTTTACTGAGTCCTTCATATTCTTCCTCTCAATCATGTGGCTTGAAATATGATTCCTCTTCACGTTGGGCTTTCCTTCCTTTGGTTAACTTCCTAAACTTGGCCTTCCTTCATTTGGTTAGTTGTCTGAAATTTCCACCACACCCTTGCTTTTGTTCTCCAAGTCTTGGTTTCTCCCCAACTTGGAGGGTTCTATTCTACAGGAGGAATCTCTTCCATGAATGTTGCATTGCCCCCACCTAGTTCTTGTATTGACCTTGCACTTCTCTAGCATTACACTCCATTTTCCTTGTGAATCTCACTTGGGTGCTTTTTGCTTCTACTCATTTTGAAAGTTCTTGCTACAAATTACAGTATAACATGGAGGAGGTTCTACATATGCCATCCTTGGCAGGTAAGATTCTTCAAAAAGGTCAGTCAATCCTAGAGGATCTAGCTCTTCATCATTGGGTTTTGCCAATGAAGTAGTAGTACCCATTCTAGCGTGATGGAGACCTGAATCCATCTGTAGTTGCTTCAACATGTCTTCACCATGTACCCACATAAAGTTACATCTATAGCCATGGATGACCTTTGCATGTGTGATCCGATTGTCCCAAAAGCAAGGGAAATCTTTGAGATGCAATAGGATTTCATAAAACCACAAAGTCCAAGATGAATGAATTGTGCTTCTGAGGATGGTTGGATTCCTAACTTCTACATCATCGACTCATGAAACAGGTTGATACATGATTTCTACCATCTACATTGACTTTATTTGTGCTTTTTGGAGATCTCAAGAGGTCTATTTTGCACTCTTCAACTTGGTTCTGGATAGTGTGAAGTAGGAATTTGCAGTACCATCTCATCTCTAGAAGGTGTCCATCCTCTTCTCCAACAGTGGTATCAAAACAACATCAAGGTAAAATGGGAGACGGATTTCCATCATTCATTCAAAAATTGGACAAGGGGAATTATCCAGCTTGGTCCCTAAGGATGAAGGATCACCTCCAAGGAAGAAACTTGTATGGATACATATCGGGAGATGAAGAAATGCCAACCTTTAGAAGCAAAAGCAAACCGATGTGGAGGTGATCGCAATCCGGGTGGATCGGGTCCGGTCGTGGCACACACAGGGTGTATGAAGCTAATGAATGTTGGAAGGTTTAAAGATGTGAAGGTGAAATTAATGTTGAGTATGGAGAAGAGAGAGATGTTGAAATAATTATGGGAATGGGAATGTAGGTGTGCAAGTTGGATTGATGACATGAATGATAAGAATGAAAGAGAACCATACACACGAATCAAATTTGGAAGGAAGAATGGTCCATTAGAGGAGCTTCTTAAACACTTCTTAATTCTAATCCATATGTATAGCCTTCTTTGGATGATATGTATGCATGACGAGAATAGATGGAATCCTTACACATAAATCAGTTTCGAAAGGAAGAATGGTCCAATATTGGAGCTTCTTATACACTTTCAGAAACTAATAAATATGTATGGATTTGTATGGATTATATGCATGCAAGTGAATTATGATGATGGATTTTACTCACAAGCTCAAAGAAACATCCTCACTGGTTCAACGCAATACTGCAGAGCCTTCTCACACATAGAAGAAATAGAAGACATGTAAAAATACTTAAGAGACTGAGAGAGGTGACAAGAGACAAGTGACAAGTGACATGAATTAAAAGAATTTGAATTAAGTTACATGTAAAAGATCGTAGTGGTACGTCATGCTAAGCAGTCTACTGACCAAAGGTGGTTCCGACCCTCAAACCATGACAGTTCAACCGAATGTCACACGTAAGAAGGTGAGTTCCACTCCAGTGACCCTATGTCTGTCTAGGCTCGTAACGTCTAACTAAAGAAGTCTAAGACTCATTAAAATCAGCTCTAACTCACTCACACGCTCCACCGAGGGTGAGTCAAGATAGAGATGCTGGTTTCAAGAGCCTATCCTAGATTGGAGTTCTAACTTAAATTTGAAACTAGGTTCTATACTCATACTAGCTCACCTTGGATCCTCACTCGCTCAACCGAGGGTGATCGTCTCAAGGAAACCGTAAGCTAGCATGAGCCCTATGGATGCCTAACAATGATGCTCTAGGAGTTTGGAGGGGGGTTTATATAGTTTTTTGAATGAATTTGGGCCCTTGGATCTAGAGAAATCAACTCTCAACTCTAGGATCACTACTTTCGATTACAACCATTTGATTAATCAAATCAATGGCTTGGAATTATTCTTTCTATCAAATCTAGTGTAAAGGAGTGAAATTTAGGCGCCCTCATTCTCCACCATTGGATCTGGGGATGATCTGGACCGTCGGATCAGTGCTGACATCAATTCGGATAAGATAAGCCACTATTTTTGGAGAAATGCTGCATTATTGATCTTTGATTGTAAAAAAGGTCTTCTTTTATGGAAAAAATTCGTGGATCCTCCTTCCTGTATGCTTTAGTGCATCTCCACCCTTGAATATGAGCTCATCTTGACCGTACAACATGGTTCAATCATATTTTGACATGTGGCAGACATTCAAGCCTTCAATTTTCTTATTCTAGAAAACTGCGGTGACCTTGAAAACTGGACTTTGTGCTCTTTGACCCTCCAAAAAGTCTTTGATGAAGATGAAACATTGTAGGACTATGTTTCCAAAGATCTCCTTCAGGAATATGCAGAAATAACTCCCATCTGAATCTCCCTTGTACAAGTTTGACTACATTTGGAAGCTTGCAAGGTGGCATTAAGGTCTCTAGGAAGCTCTGATGGCCTTGAAAATTTGTACAAATATGTAGCCACATATGATCTTTATACATGCCAAACCATATGGCTAACATAAATTTCTATACAAGAATTTGTAGGGTCAAACTAGAAAAAATACATTTTTACAAAATGAACATAGCATATCAATGTGCTACAAAATCCATTTTCTGCTGAAATTTGGGCTATAGACTGCCTTTGACAATCTTTACAAGTATATGGATTTTCATCTAATTTGGTGACAATGAAATTTTTGCCCTAATTTCCCAACTTTGACCAACTTTGACCGCTACCATGGAATTTCTTGATTTCTTTGAAACTTTGTATGTGAGCTTCCTTTGACATCCTTGATGCATCCTGGACTTCTCGGGGAATTCCGGCTACCTTCACCAAATATGTTTTTTGTAGGCCTTCACAAGTGAGAGAGGAGAGAAAATCTCGACGACATTCGCCCCCACTAAACCTGCGATTCCTCCGGAAGCGCCACTCTAGCATCTGTGAAAAACAAAATGTTCCAGGCATCAAATTCTTTTATAGGCAACATAAGAAACATGGAAGGAAAATTGATTATATGCATGAATAAGTAGGTAACGTGACATGAAGCAAAATTTGCATGAAAGAAATAATTGAAACAGGCAACATGAATATGCATGAACAAATAGGCAACATATATGCAAATGAACAAGCAACATTGGCAACAAGAAAGAAAAAAAAACAAGCATCAATATGAAGTGGAAGTGGATGTATTGAGTCGTTTTAAGCATCAGTTCCTCTCATCTTGAAGAAAATTTTGTACCTTTTTCATAAAGCAATCTACCTTAAATATGATTATAAACAAAGATTTAGGATTTTCAAGAGACATCTTTCATCTTTAGCTTATTTTAGATCAACTCCTTTCCTACATAAATATGAATATGCTCTTTCTCTAATAACATGCAAGGAAATCTAACTAAACTCCACTAATGCATAAATCTGCCTATATAGCCCGTGATTTATTCTACTATGCCTCTTTATCCTCCTTTGGCTTGCTCTTTTTTTTTTTTTTTTTGATGATGATGATTCGGCAACTTTATGGTTACGATCACTTTTTTGGGGTGGAAGAAAGTGTAAACTTCTTGGTAACATGTAGCAATTTTTTTTTTTTTTTTTGATGACGGGGAAAAATTAAACCCCGATACAAGGTACAACCATTTTTGATGACGGAGAATAGTCGTTTAAACTCCGATACAAGTGCTGTGAGATGGACTAAGGATGTAGAAACATGCAATAGCAGGAGCTAGGATTTCAACAATTATGCTTTCGATACTGGATACATATGCATGTTTATATATGAAAGTCATGTCACCAAAATAAACCTCCAAATCTACATGCCCTATCTTTCCACAATCCTAGATTATAATCAATTTCTTAGTAGATAAGTTACTACTTAAGATACAATTTTACACAAGTAGAGAAATCATCATTTTCCTTTTTTGACTCAAGTGATGTGGATATGCAATGTGATGCAAAGAATGAAAAAAACATGCATGAAACAAGCATGGAAAAAAAATAGAATGAACTTGAAAAAAAAAAAAAACAAAGCAACATGAACTTGAAAATTAATGATTTTTTTTTTTTTTAAATTTATAACATGGATACTCCTGTTTATGAATCGGCCTCATTGTTGTCATCTTCTTCAATGTCCTCATCCAAAATGTACTCGTCATTATCACGCTTCTTGAATAACTTTATCCTTTTACCTGCAATCAAAGCTTTTAGTGCAACACCATTTAATTCACAAAGAGCATATGTACCATTGTTGCTGACTTTTGATACTATGTATGGCCCAAACCACCGTTGAGTGAGCTTTTTGCGTGCATCATATTGAGAGTCGAATGTACTATCATAAATGAGCACCCAATCTCCTACTTCAATTGGCTTAGGACGCAATTGATGAGTTTTATCAAAATAATGCTTGTTCTTCATTCTAGATTCTCTTAGTTTTTCAATAGCATCATCAAGTCTTAATTTACCTTGTTCTAACTGTTTAATACGCAAATTCAAAAAATCAGCAGTAGACATGTTTTCAGACCAAGGCAAATTTGACCATGCAGAAATATGACACTGAACTGGAAACAATGGTTTTTGACAGTACATGAGTTCAGCAGGCATATATCCAGTAGTACGTGTGCATGTCATTCTATCTGCCCAAAGTGCAAAAGGTAAGAATTTAGGCCATTGTTTGATGTCACCATTACATGCTTTAGATATGGCTTTCACAATAGGTGGATGCCTTCTCTCTATTTTACCATTGGCCTCTGGGTTATATCCAGTAGTGAGAGACAAACGAATACCGTGACGCTCAAATAACTCTTTAGCTTCTCTCGCATTTAACTCTCCACGATCGGCAACTACTTTCTCTATGTACCCAAAGCGACTTATGACATCTTCAAGCAAGAATTTGCAAACATTGTAAGTGGTCTTAGATCGTAGTGCACGTCCCTCTACATGATTAGTTAAGTCTTCTCTTGCAAGTACAATGTAACGCATTTTGTCGATACCTTTAGGCATAGTTACAAGATCTACTACCCACTTGTAGTGAATACAAGGTGGATACGTAGGATGCAATGGATCTCTATGTTTGACTGATGAATGAAGTTGACAAGTAGAACATGTAGAAACATAGCTACTAATGTCAACATACATCCTAGGCCAATAATAGGTACTTCTAATTTTTTCATATGTTCCAAAAAATCCTTTATGACCGGCCCATAATGTCTCATGCATTTCCTTCATTACTTGCAATTGAAGACCTCGTTTTCCTAGGACTCGTTGTGGATTCTTAACCTTACCCTTAGCATGTCTCCAAAGATAACCATTACATAGGAAAAAGTTATAAGCTCGTTTCCTAATGTTACGGAATCTATTCCTAGTCCAGTTAGGTAATGGTTGTAGTGTACTCAGATACTTTCCTATGTCTCTCCATTCATTTTCGTACTCAGACTCATGAAATTGCTCATACTCATATATATGTGGAACATAGTCAATTGAGTTCACATTCTTTATTAGATCACTTTCAAGATCATCATCAAATCTAGCTCTGGATAACATATCAGCAACTGAGTTTGACTTACCTGAAATATGAACTAACTCAGGATTTATGAACTTAATATATGAGATCCATCTAAGCATGGCTATATAAGGAGATGAACAATTGGCTATCATTCCAATGAGAGGCAAACAATCAGTCTCAACTTTGACATTTGCACCAATGAAATATTCTTTGTCTATTTTCAAAGCTGTTACCATACCCCATAGTTCTCGTTTGATCTGTGGATATTTTCGTTGTGTTTCATGTAGAATTTTGGCACCAAACCTAATTGCATATCTATTCCCTTCACTATCGTCTTGACTTATGACCCAACCTATACCAATAGGACTAGTATCAACAGTCAATATAATAGGTTTGTTAGCAGAATAGTCTACACGCTTAAGGATGGGAGCTTCAAGCAATAATTTCTTCAATTTACGCATAGCTTGAGTGTGTTTGTCAGTCCAAATAAATTTTCGTTTCTTCCTCAACAAGTCATAAAGACAATCAGCAACATGAGCAAAGTGAGGGATCCAAATAACATAAAAGATGCAAGCACCAAGAAATCTACGTACCTCACTCACGTTGTTACATGTTTCAGAAATCTTGCTAATGGCATCAACTTTTTGTGGGTATGGCTTTCGACCATAATGGCCACATAAATGTCCAACAATAAGTACCTCGTTGACACCAAAAACAGATTTCTCTATGGAAAATGTGAGACCTACCTCTTCAAATCGTTGAAATATTCTTTCACAATCAGAGATATGGTCAAGAACAAATTTACGACATCCCGATGAATCTAAAGTAATATCCTTTACACGTTCCTCACTCCCTTTAATTGGAATATCATCAATGAATGGCATAGTGTTGAAGCTCAAGGTCAAGGACAAAGCATGAAAGCACATCAAAGAAGTGGACATAGAAGAAGAGAGAGCAAGTAGGGAGCTCCAAGGAGTGTATGTCAATTTTTCACAAGAATTTCCTACAAAAATAGTGATTTTCATCACTAAAAGCCATTGTAAATACCATTATCTATTTTTAGTAACTCCATTTTGTTCAAGCCGAGGAGTCCTCGAGCTTGAGGAGTATTAGAAGTACTATCGTACCAATTTTCATAATTTTTAGACTTTGTTTGAGCCCTCAAATAAGCCCTGGAACCTAATTTTTAACTAGGCCGGACACTAGGTCTGGACAGGGCCAAAACTAGTCAAAAAACTATAAAAAGAGCTAGAGAGCTCATTTTTGGGGTTAGCTTGTTAGAGAATAGAACTTTTGTAAGAGAACTCTTTTGCAATCTAAGCTTTCCATTGTTCCTCTCTTTGATCTTACTTTGTGCGCGTGTGTGTGTATGTGTGTGCATGTTTGTGTGCTTTCACTCACGCACTTGTGCCTTCTCTTGCTCGTGGTCTTCATACCGGTCCTCACGTCTCCGCGGATTGACAAGTAAAGGAGGTGGTGCTTACGCTTGAGCTACACCAAATTTTGGCGCCGTTGCCGGGGAGAGAGCTTCGAGGACGAGCGTTGTGATGGTAACATCGTAGATTTGCGACGTTGGAAGGTAAAAAAACTATCATTTCAGTTCATTTTCTATTTTTTTCCTCTTCATCTTCATCATCATCATCATCTCCACCTTCTTCCATCTTCTTCTTCATAGAAATTTCTTGTTTTTTAGTGCATTTTCACCATCTTCATACCATTTTTCATGCATTATTGTGTGGGAAGGAGTTAGGAGAAGCAAGGGAGAGCAAGCGCTGTGTTTTTTTTCATGATTTTCTGCTCATACGGAGCTCGCCATAGCCGGCGCTCAGAAATTTGAATTTCCCGCCAAAAAACGCGATTCTGTGATGAAAATCGCGATTCTGTGAAAATTCAAAATTTTTTGAAAAATCTCGATTTTCAGTTTTCCCGCCTAAAAGTTGGTTGAAAAGAATCGCGATTCTGTGTTTTTTCTCAAAAAAAAAAAAAAAAAAAAACACGATTCTCTGCTCAAAATCGCGATTTTCAAAAAAACACGATTCTCTGCTCAAAATCGCGATTCTCACCAATCACGATTTTCAGCAAAAACACGATTTTGTGAAAAACACGACTTTCTGCTCAAAATCGCGATTCTCACAAATCACGATTTTCAGCGAAAAATACGATTTTGAGAAAAACACGATTCGCTGCTCAAAATCGCGATTCTCACCAATCACGATTTTCAGCAAAAACACGATTCTGTGAAAAACACGACTTTCTGCTCAAAATCGCGATTCTCACAAATCACGATTTTCAGCGAAAAATACGATTTTGAGAAAAACACGATTCTCTATGACAAAATCGCTATTTTCATGCCAAAAACACGATTTTCATGCCAAAAACACGATTTTGTGAAAAAGGCGATTCTGTGAAAACACGAATTTTTGCTCAAAATCGCGATTTTCAAAACACGATTTTGTGCTCAACATCGCGATTTTCATGTGAAAAATGCGATTCTGAGAAAACACGATTTTCAGTCAAAAACACGATTTTGTGAATCACGATTCTCTGAGTCAAAATCGCGATTTTCAGAAACACGATTTTGTGATCAACACCGCGATTCTCTGAAACACGATTTTGTGATCAACATCGCGATTTTCAGAAACACGATTTTGTGATCAACATCGCGATTCTCTGAAACACGATTTTGTGCTCAACATCGCGATTCTCTGAAACACGATTTTGTGCTCAACATCGCGATTCTCTGAAACACGATTTTGTGATCAACATCGCGATTCTCTGAAACACGATTTTGTGCTCAACATCGCGATTTTCAGAAACACAATTTTGTGATCAACATCGCGATTTTCAAATCACGATTTTCTGCTCAAAATCGCGATTTTCAAAAACACGATTTTGTGCTCAACATCGCGATTTTTTGACTTCACAGCATCGCGATTTTCAGAAACTTCACAAAATCGCGATTTTCTCCAAAGGTCCTGTTGGCCTGTTTTGACCCCCAGGAGCCTGAATTGGCATAACTTTTTCATCCAAAGTTAATTTTTTGAGCTCTATAGCTTGTTGGAAAGCTCGTTTCAAATCCTACACGATCTCAACTGTTTTTTTCAAGAATAATGCGTTGATTTTGAGATAGGATAATTTGAAGTTGACCCTCAGGTGGGACTAGGGAACCAAGGGGACTCCAAAGAATTTTGAACCATACCAAGGGGAAATTTTGGACTCTTGACTAAAGCTTATGAACCTGAGATCTGGTAGACACTTAGGTAAGGATAAACAAAGCATTAGATCTTCTGAGGCTAGTGTCAACCATACATCCAAGTCTTGGGCACAACAACTAAGTGGTCATCTTCTACTAAGTTCAGACACAAGTGATTCAGAAATGTCTTTTAGCATGGGAAAACCTGCAGGTGGCTCAGGGACTGCCCATCTACAAACACCGGAAGGTCCCTATAAGACACAGTTGGAATATATTCGGACCAACCAATTAAGTGCTCGCATCTATGAGGATGGTCTGAGGCGATCAGTGGTCCAACTCAAAAATCCAGATCAATCCTTTGGACTTGAACACCCGGTGGTCAAGTTCGAAGAGGGTTCATACATTGATAAGGAAGGAACCATGTATGTGGTTACCAACCAACCAGATAGGACCGATGAGTTTGGAAATATCATTCATGAGAATGAGATAGGAGACCTAGAACAAGGAAATATAGGACAAGGACCCCAGACTCCTAGAGGCAAGTCAGTTTTGACCCGAGTGATCACTCCAGACTGGATCCCTCAAGACAACAAAAGCATAGAACTATTTTTGAATAGAGAAACAGAGGAAGCCTTTTGGAGGTTCAAGCCAGATCAACCTAGCCAATTGGGCATAGTTATCATCTATGAATTCAAAGATCCTGAGATACCAGGCAAAGTTGTCTACCTGGATAACACATCAGAGAAAATTTTCTTGGTAACAGAACATGATAGACATGCATATACTTGGAAGAATGAAATGATTTTCCCCCCACCAAGATCCAATGTTTCCCATGGCCTCCAAGGGGTAGGATCATCCCAGGCTCATGAAGCCCAGAGAGAAAGAACTAGAGAGAGACCTGAGGTAAGTTTTGCACACACCGTGGGCAGGAATAGGTCAGGATTGGAAAATGAAAGACCTGAAAGAGAGAGATATCAAGCACATAGGCAACAAAGAAATGAACATGAATTTCCATTGCCTAGAACCCGAGAGCACCCAAGAACCCTCAAACCCACTCAAGTGATCAAGGCAATGAAGAATTATTTTGACGGGTCAAGAGATCCTTATGATCATGTGGCTGAGTTCAAACAAGTGTTAAGAGCTGAACAGGTTGAGGATTTGTTCACCTAGTACGAGGCATTTGGTCTGACTCTTAAGGGCACTGCCTTAGCTTGGTTTCAACCATTGAGTAGTCGCAACTACCGCAATATAGGTCAACTGCTAGACGAATTCATTGTAGAATTTTCCAAGAGTGGTATCAGGCATAACACATCATCCCTGATCCATAGTTTCAAGCAGACACCCCAAGAAACAGTGCAACTAGCAGGTAGAAGGTTCAGACAGTACCTAGAAAGATGCCCTGCTCCAGAGCTACCCACACCATCCAAACAAGTGGCTTTGTTTTTAGATGGCTTATTGAGCACAAAGTTAAGATCCTATGTATACTTGAAAGATCCTAGATCCATAGAAGAGTGTGTGCGGACGTGCATAGACATAGAAGATAACTTGGGTGAGGAGTTAGGATTGTCCAAACTCTACAAAGATTCGGATAGTTCTACTAGTCATACTTCAAAGATCTCCACAGAAATAGAAGAGATAGCTGAGCAAGTTGCCAAGAAGCTGGGAGTCCAAAATAAACAAACACAGAGAGTCACTTCATTGAATCGGTGCTATACTTGCGGAGGTGACCACATGACTAACGTATGCCCAATGCAAAACCAAAACATTAGAGAAAGGAATGCTCCATATTGCACTATTGAGAGAAAATACACAAACCACACGGCTCAAGATTGTCCCTACAATAGGCAGGCTGTTAGACAAAATTATCAGCAACCTTACCCACAAGGTAGGTATCAGAACCAATACCAACAGCTATATTATAGACCACAACAGCAATATCAAGCACCATATAGGCCACAACCAGTCTTGGGAAACCAACCACCTGCTCTTGCCAACGTGATTCCAGTCAAATATGCTGTGGGAGAGGAAAATCCAAATAGAGCATTGGTGCCACTAACCCCATTGATACCAGATAATGACTCTCATGCCCATAGTTCAGACTACTCCCATGAAGGTAGTCCACATGCTTATTACACAGAGTCACCTGAACATAGTGAGATTTACTCGTATCAATATGAGGCACCACCTATGGAGCAAAATTGGGAGCCAGAATACTCCAATGTCATGTACACAAATCCTAACCCTAGGCCCCAGTTGAGACAAATGAGACCACAAGCCCCTAGAGGATCTTGTTTTAGATGTCAAGGTGATCATTTCATTCGTGACTGTCCCCACCCACCATCTCCGAGTCAAGGACATGCTATCACAATACAAGCTTTTTGTCCTGATTGTGGCAAAGACCATCTCCCTAGAGATTGTCCAAGAAACCCCTCCAGTGCACCCAAGATTACTCCCATTAATGTGGTAGGCTTAGTGGCAGAATCAAGTGCCAGTAGCAGTAACGTGGCACCTGTACAGGCAGTTACTAGGGCACAAGCATTAAAACAAGATAAACCAGCAGAACAATCGGGGTCGAGTGAATCAGGAGAGCCTAGTAAGAGGAAAACATGAACATGGAAGGATACCAGAGAAAAGGCCAATCGTAAGTGGAATAAAAAGTTATCGGAACTAGAAGAAAGCTTGAAAGAAGCAAAAACAAAAATAGAAGACATTGCATCTCAAAGCCCCTCGCATGCCGAAACTCCATCCACTCCACCTCATCCCACCCCACCACCCATTGTAAATAGACCGCAACCAGGGTCTGTTCTTGCAGATCCAACCCCAGAAGGCTTGGACATGATGTTCAAGGCCTACCAGGCTCGACTTCAAGAAGGGCCTACAGCTGCAAACCTAGACAAGAGTTACCCTAGAGCAGATTTAGAGATTGAAGGGATGAAAATGTGCATGAAAATGGTAGAACAAGCTCAAGCCATACTTGAGACTAGTCAAAAGTTCAATCAGACAAACTCTATCAAATCGGATTTACATTTCCAGGGCTTACTAGAACGATTAGAGCAGTTGGTAAACAAACCACAAGTTTCTCTACCTCCACAGGCTCAACTAGTTATTGAAAGAGGAAGCTCACCACCAAGGGGAGCTTATGTTCCTAATTCCATGGATGCTGGAATACCTCCTTCTATTCAACAGTACTCTCAAGAGTTCTTGCGGGAAATACAAGAGGAGAAATGGGCCAAGGAGAAGGGTAATTCCCCTCCTATTCCTGAGATTGATGATCTTCATGATCAATTTCCCCAAGACATTCCATCTATTTACGAAGATGAAGCAGAACAAGGAGACGAAAAATTAGATTTTGAATCTAATACCTTAGAAGAACTGCCTCAATTTCCAGGCCCATGGGAATCGGAATCACTCCAGATTAGAGCTCCCACAATACTAGTAAGAAATGAAGACTCAGTGGTTCCAAGGAACACGGATGTCGTGAAGAACACTAAGGTTCAGTGTCATCTCACTGTAGAAGAGCTGCTCAAAGCAAAACCTGAGTTATGGAATCATGTGAAGGATCAGGTCCCAGAACTTGATTCCAACATGCCAAAAGCAGGCTCTAAGCAAAGGGTACCAGAGATACCTCTAGACAAAATAGGGGACATGTGTGAGGGTGAAGAAGGTAATACTTATCTTCCAATCACCTACCAAGGTTACACAACCAAAGCAATCATAGATTCAGGTGCTGGTGTTGCTATTGCGACCACCTCCTTGTGGAAGCAATGGGGCAAACCCACATTAAGACCAACTAGAATGAAGCTCCAAATGGCTGATGGTCATTTTGAAAGACCTCTAGGATTGCTAGAAGGGATCACTCTAACCACTTGTGGTGTAGAGTTTGAGCACACATTTGCTATATGTGACTTTGAGAAAAATAATGTCTATGAGATGATCCTAGGAAGACCCTTCCTACGACAACTGCAAATAGTACAGGATTGGGGAACTAACTCCTTGTACTTACAACACTTAGGGGTTACCACCAAGGTCAATTTGAAGGATTACACCTTCAGAGATGTACCACCCCTACAGTGGAATTCTATCCACAAAGTGAAAGAAGATTCCATCTCTGTGCATTCTGAAAGTTCACCTGATCCATCATGGCTGCATGAAGATACTCATTTGTGGATGTGCAAAGTCGCAAAGGAAGAGGAAAAACGTTTAAAGGCAAGGGAAGAAGGAACTTCGCTAGGAGATAGACCAGTTAGAGACCCAGCCTACACACCGATGATCTTTCTAGATGAGGAGTTTGAGCCTCATGGCTGGCCAGAAATCTTAGCCACCATGGACATTGCTGTCAATGAGGAACAGTGGACACCTCATTGTGATGAGGAGGGTTATGATATCTCAGTGTTCATGTGTCAACCCTTGCTAGAAGAATGTGACCCTAGTGATGTCATAAAAGAAAAAGAGAATGACGATGATCTGGAGTCTATTGTGATGGATAGTTGCTTTAACTCAGAGCAGCACTATCTAGAAGATATAGGAGTGTTCACCCAGAAAGAAGAAGAACCTCTCACAAGTATTAAAACAGTAAACTCAAAGGATGGAAGTGAGAGTAGTCAAAAGAAAAAGAAAAGAAAAGCAGTGAAACAAGAAAAGGAGGAATCATTGTTTGAAGTACCAGAAAACTTCAAGAAATATGAAGTTGACGACCGCAAAATTTTGGTACGAATGCCTAAGAGAGAGGCCATCATAGGAGAATCATATGATAATAAAGAAAAGACCAAGAAGATTGTAGTGACCATTGAAGAGAACGAAGAGAGATGCACATATATAGGAGATGACCTAAGTGCAAGAGAAGAAATGGAGCTCATAGCTCTATTAAGGGAATATAGGGATGTGTTTGCATGGCACTATAGAGACTTGAAAGGGGTAGATCCAAGAATTTGCTCTCATACTATCCCCATGACTGCTGATGCTATGCCCACCAAACAGAAGCCCTACACATATAATGATACCTATGCAGCCAAAATCAAAGAAGAAATTGATAGGTTGATTGAGGCTGGATTCATCTATGAGATTGAGCATACCGAATGGGTGTCACCCATTGTTGTGGTACCCAAGAAGAACGGGAAGTTGCGAGTGTGTATTAACCTTAAAAAAGTTAATGCCGCTACGATTAGAGATAGTTATCCACTTCCAATCACAGAACACCTATTGGAGCGTGTTGCAGGCAAGGAGGTTTATAGCTTCCTTGATGGATTTTCAGGTTACAATCAAGTAGCCATTGCCCCAGAAGATCAACACAAAACAGCTTTTGCTACAGAGTGGGGAATCTTTGCATTTCGGGTGATGCCATTTGGGCTCACCAATGCACCTGCAACATTCCAAAGGCTCATGTGTCATGTCTTCAAAGAGTTCTTGCGAAAGAGCTTAGAAGTGTATGTGGATGATTTATGTGCTCATTCCCAAGAAAGAAGGGTTCACATCCCTGAGCTCAGACAGATCTTCAACAAGTGTAGAGAATATCGAGTGTGTCTGAACCCAGAAAAGTGTGTGTTCATGGTGCATCAAGGTAAAATCCTCGGTCATATTGTTTCTAAGAATGGAATCTCAACGGATGAAGATAAGGTACGAGCCATAGCGGAGCTGCCAAGGCCAAGGAATGTTAAAGAGGTACAAGCCTTTATGGGCCATTGTGGATATTACCGTAGGTTTATCCACATGTACGCGATCATAGCTAGACCCCTTTATGCCTTGTTGTCTAATTTTGAGTGGAACGACGAATGCGAGAATTCTTTCAATGAACTGAAGAAACGTTTGTGCACAGCACCAATATTGACCACTCCTGATTGGAATAAGCCATTCCATGTCCATGTGGATGCATCCAATCATGCCATAGGATGTGTGCTAGCACAACCCACAGGTGAAGGGAATTTAGATTTGCCCATAGCATATGCTAGTAGACAACTAAACCCAGCCGAAAGAAATTATACCACAACCGAGCGAGAAGGGTTAGGCATGGTATATGCCGTAAAGAAGTTTAGACACTATTTATTGGCCAACAAGTTCAAGTTTTTCACTGATCATCAAGCTTTGTTATATTTGGTCAATAAACCTTGCAATACTGGACGCTTAGTAAGATGGTTCCTCTTACTAATGGAGTATGACTTTGAAGTTGTTGTCAGGAAAGGTAGAACCCACCTTCGGGCAGATCACCTTTCTCGCATTACTTCAGGAAAGTCACCACAAGGAGTGTCTGATGAACTACCTGATGCTTATCTGTTCAATTTGGAAGTTGTTCCTAAATGGGCAAATAAGTTGGTACCAGTCCTAACTTTCGGCCCTGCAAATAAGAATGTGAAAACATCACAAGAAGAAATTGTAAAATCACAAAAATATCACATATTGGCAGGAAGCATGTACAAACAAGATACTGAGGGTGTATTAGCTTGTTGTGTCGAGGATTATGAACATAGTAGTTGGTTGCAGCAAGCTCATGAGGGATTGCTAGGAAATCACTATTCTAAACAACGAACATTGCAGAATTTGAAACGTTTAGGAGTGTATTGGCCTAGCATGGACAAAGAAATACATGAGTGGATCAAGAATTGTCCAATGTGTAGAGAGAGACCACCAGTGGAGCATGCGACCCTTTATCAAGTATCATTAATTCCAGATTGGAGTGCTCCATTGGTAGAGTTTATGAGATCGGGAAGATTACCCAAAGAGGCCAGTCTAGCAAGAAGACGAAATATGGAGCAAGAGGCTCAAGGCTATGCCTTAGTAGGAGAGAACCTATACCGAAGAGGTAAAGATGGTTACTTAAGACTGTGCGTTCATGAATCGGACTATTTAAGGGTCTTAGAGACTGCACACAGTGGTGTTGCAGGTGGACATTTTGGTCCTGACCGAGTGATTAAGACCATTCTATTCTCAGGACTTTGGTGGCCCACTCTTCATATGGATGCACATACCTATGTGAAGAAATGTGACACATGCCAACGTGCACAATATCCAGTTAGAAAAGACGAGATGCCTTTGAGGCCAATGATGGGAGGGCGTGCATTTTCGAAGTGGGGCATAGACTTCATAGGTCCTATTAATCCCCCAGCTAGAAACTCCCATGCAGAGTACATCATTGTAGCCACAGATTACCTTACAAAGTGGGTAGAAGTCAAAGCCACAACAAAGAATGATGCTCAGACTACGGCTAAGTTCTTATTCGAGAATGTGTTCACGAGATATGGACTACCAATAGAGTTGGTGAGCGATAGAGGCACACACTTCTTGAATGAAGTCATTGAAAATCTTCTCCAAGAATTCTTGGTGATACATAAGAAATCCGCCCCCTATCATCCACAAGCCAACGGACAAGCCGAGAGTACCAATAAGATCCTCTGTAACGTATTGACAAAACTGGTGAATAATAAACGCTCTGATTGGGACAAACAACTTCATCATGCTGTTTGGGCTTATCGAGTTGCCTACAAAACGGTACTCAACGCCACCCCATTTCAGATGGTCTTCGGACAGAACGTTGTGCTACCACTAGATTTCTTAATCCCTGCCTTAAAAGTAGCACAAGAGTATGAGTGGAATGGGCATGAATTGTCCTCTAGGATCTTTGATCTCGAACGCTTGGGTGAAACGAGGCTACGAGCGGCAGCAGGCATCTACGCTGCAAAGAAGAGGCAAAAGGCATACTTTGATGCACACATCAAGGATAAGGGATTGAAAGAGGGAGATCTAGTGTTAGTATACACACTAAAACAACATGCTCGTAAGTTGGAAAAAAGAGGATATGGACCCATGATCATTAATAGAATTTCCACTAGTGGTGCAGTTCAGTTGGCCACTCTAGAAGGAGATATCTTGCCAAACTATATTAGTGGCTGCAGAGTCAAGCTATATCAAGAACCTCTTACTGAGGATATGCTAATGAGACTCAACACTGCTAAGAAGCGAAAAGAAGAAGAGTTAAGAGTGAGAGAAGAAGCACAGGTAGAGGCCAGAGAGCGTATTAGGCGAAATAAGTTAAGGCGATTAGGCTTAGATGTCAACTCAAAAGCCCCAAAATATCACATGGATATGTGTCAAAAGTCAGGCATTGCGACTTCTCAGGTCATTGACCGAAGACCCTTTGCGACCATAGAGATAGGACAAGGGAAGGGTGCAAGGACGGTGAAAGCATTGATTGACTCAGGTGCAGCAAGTAGTGCAGTTAGACTTTCCTACTGCCAAGACTTGGGGTTGAACATCAATCCCATAGAAGCTTATCTCATAGGAGTGGGAGGTGTGGAAACCCCTTGTTTGGGCGAGGTGGAACTTCCCATCTACCTTCAAGATGTTCCAATGAAAGTCAAAGCGCTAGTATGTCAAGATGAGAACCTTACAGAACCACTTGTCTTGGGTCAAGATTGGATCTATGACCATGCGGTTAACTTAAACCTAAGAAGTCAAATTCTTCAAGTTTGGGTACATGAACAATGCATTACATTAGAATTAGAGAACTGCATGCTCCTAGATCATGGCACCACACACTTTCTTAGTTCTTCCAAGACTAATCATATGAAAGAAGATGTTGTATGTGTCAAAAGCTCTATGATGCAGAAGGAGTCAATAGTGGAAGACCAGGTTCGAAGGCGGGTGGATCTTTCTTCTTCTCCAAAGAATCAAGTAGCCACAGTAGTGAGTCCACCACACAAGCAAACACAACCGTTCACGACAACTGCTACATCAAATAGAAAGACACCATTCGATAAAAAAGCAGTTCCGAGCATGAAGCAGATATGGGTACGCAAAGGAGAGCAACCACCAGCCTTGCCCCCACAAATCCCATCCATGCACACCAACCAGGCCAGAAGACGAAGGAAGCAGCTCAGACAAGCTCAATCACAAGGTATCCAACAAATTTGGGTGCCTAAGAAGTTAGCTGCAGCTCAACAAGGGCAATTACAGATGTGGGTACCTAAGAAGCTCTTACATCCACAACAACCTTTGTTCTCCCACATGCGAAAGGTCTCACCCACGAAGCCAAAAAGAGAAGAGGGTAAGAACCACGTACAAAGACCGAAAGAAGATCAAATCAGCTCTTCAAGCAAAGTAGGAAGACGTGCAAAAAGGATATGGGTTTGGAAGCCAAAAGTACAAGCAGCCTCCATCGCACCAAAGCATCAACCACACTGGATACCACAGTTTAGAAAGCATCCAAAGAGAAAGACGTCTGAAGTGACCTCTACAGTGCCAAATGATGTTCTAAAATGGACTCCAATAAGGAAGATGACATCAGTTCGAGACTCAATGGATACCTCCACCAAGGTCGGCCTCAACCTCTACAAATAACATCGAAAGCCTCGAACGAGCAACAACCATGTGCTCCTTGCACAACCCTATCTTTTGCACCATTCAGGTCATGCATTTCCAAAGTATGCATTAATATAGGGCCACATTACACGGCCATGCATAGACACACTTGCGAATCCCATGCACAAGAGCACAGTGACATATGTCGAACGTTTCTATTGATACTAACTTTTGTGTTCTTGTTTTGTGACATCCTGTTCCTCCCAAAAAAAAAAAAAAAAAAAAAAAAATGGAGAAAGAAAAATGGGAGAAGGTTTGGCTTATGAAACATGAATGAGTCATGCTTAGTTGAAGGTGGAACTGTTGATTACTAGGCATTTCTCAATTTGGCTAGAAGTGTGTCTCGGCCAGCAGTGAGATTATTGCTGCCTTATCTGGTAGAGGACAAGCATTTGGCATGAACATGGCATCTACAACTATGATTTTCTCTTACCATGGTAGGAATGAAGAGCTTGAAGGTCCGCAACTTGAGTGATGCTTAACTGCCTCAGGTACCAGAGCATCCAAGGAGATATCTGCAAAAGGTAGTTCTGGAGGAGAAGACTCCTGCATATGGTGAGCTAAAGGGAGTATGTGAAACTCAGCTTGGTGTAGTTACCCGATGTTGCTTGCCAAGGAATATAAAGTAATTCAATTCTCAGTATTTCCTGAACCAGTATGGAACAGTAGCACTGGTGAATGGTCTATGTCAATCAGCATGGTAATCTCTTAGAAACCGGCACGTGTCCAATATTCCTCTGCGTGTCAATATAGGGAAGTGAACGTGCATGAGCCCAAGCTCAGAAATGCACATTGTTAGTGACAAATGTTGCTTTGAAAAGAGGAGAGGGGATCCACCACTCAAAAGATCTCATCAGTGGACAATCAACATGGACATTCATCAACAAGGTTCCATCCCAAAGGCTGAGTGTACGACATGAAGAGATGAACATCCATCGACCTTCTCCATGGTAAGCATCTTTACTTTGGAAACATCATAGCCATAATAGCGTAGGAAACCTCTTCGTCGGCATACCCTTGAGCACTTAGCTCAAGAGCCCCAATTTTTGCACCATTCTTCTTCCAATGCATTTCCCAAGTAAACATTCATAGGGCTACATTACAAGGCCGTGCACAAGGCACATATTTTCCTCAACCCATGTGTTGCTCTAGCACAATGGTGAGGACCACGTTAAGAAGCTTCACCTCCTTAATGTCAATCCGAGGGAGAGGTAGGAGTGATATGAAGATCGTGAACGTGAGATGATGTGAGAGTGAAGGTGAGAAGCACAAAGATGCACACACACATACACACACACAATGAAGAGACAAGCAAGACACAATGGAAGGTGGGAAATTAGCTCTATTACTCAAGAATACTCTTACAAGCTCAAACTAGCTCTACTCTCTTCTTTACTCCAACAAGCTAACCTCAAAAATGAGCTCTCTAGCTCTTTTTATAGTTTCTAGACTAGTTTTGACCGGTTTCACATCTAATGACCGGCCTAGTTAAAAAATAGGTCCTAGAGGCTATTTGGAAGGGTAAACGATGTCTAAAAATAACGAAATTTGGTACGAGCATTCTACCTAAGCTCCTCAAGCTCGAGGACTCCTCGGCTTGCACAAAATGGAGCTATGGATTACAAAATGGGGTTTTCTATGATACATATGTTACAATTAGTGATAATAATCACTGTTGAATGTTTTGGGAAAATTAATAAGACATGTATTTGTTTAAAAGATTGATCCGCCTGGCTCCCTGCTTCGTCTTCACATGCTTCCGTGGCGTCTGTGCCTCTGACTGCTTCCAACACCCCCCTCCCTCTCGCTTCTGTCGTCCCTGACAGAACCTTGTTGTGAGGTCTGCCGGATGTAATTCTGTAGGAGGTCTTGAGCGAGGGTGTGCTCTGATACACGAATACCTCGGGCTAGATCAGCCTCGAGTTTCTCCCAGTCGATAGGTTGCGGCTCGTCTGGTGGTGGGAGCTGATAGTGTGTGGAGTACACCATTCGTTCACAGGCGAATAATTGCAATAAGTGTGTGGGCCTGCTTATGAATACTTCGGAATGGTACTCCCAAAAACCGGTGGTGAACATTTCTTCGAATGTTTGCTTGTAACATGCCGGTAGATATTTGATCCTGCAGTGCCAGGCGTAACACACCCGTAGCGATGGCGTTGTGCTCATATCATAGACTAAATCCAAGTTGCCATGCTCAAAGCCCGGGGTGTTGACATGGGGAGCCTTGATGCGCCGGAAGACTTTAAAGACCATCTGCATCATGTCAAAGATTTTGACAGTCATGTGCGCGGCAATATCATCCATAGGTTTTAATCGAGGGAGCCAGTGGCGGATCGTCGCCATCATGTAGCCTACTGTGGGTAACGCGACTGGTGGCTTGAAGTAGGGGTAGTTCAACCAGTCTTGGCACTGCTTATTGTTCTGTAGCTTTATAGCGAAGGCAGTCCAAGAGCGGCGTCGTGGTACTGGTCCCCAGCACGGATTAAATTTTAAGTGAAGAGGCGCTTTTACCCACGTGCTCATCATCTCTGGATAATTTTGCAGTAAATCTTTGCGCCAGTCTGGTTGAAGGATTTCACCTCTTTGCGCCCTTGGTGGCAAGTCCTCTGGCTCGAATTGAGTGGCATGCGTTGGTTTCATGCCGGTTTCTTTCTCGATGGTTAACTGATATTCTGCCATTAACATGAAGTATGGTTTATACTGAAGCTCATGGCCAGATATGTATCGTCGCGGGGCCATTTGAGCAAAGAATGGTGATTGTAAAATTTTCTCTTCAATTATGGCCATGGCATGTAGCTGTGCCTCTACTCGGGCCGAGTGTGTCGTTCCGAGTTCTTCAACTGTCTTCATCCACGCGGGGGTAGGTAATTCGTAGGTCATCTGGCCTTCGGCCGTGACACGTCCGCCTGGGATGGGTATCGGTTCATAAGCCTCTTCGAAGGTCTCCTCCACCGGGATAGTGACGGTTTCTTCCTCGGCTGGTAGCTCAGGTGGGGAGTCTGGCCTTGGTGGTGCTTCATAGATGGCAATCCTAGATTCAAGATTTGTTACCTGGGCCCGGAGTGCGTTGAGTTCCTCTAAAATTTCAGGGGTAGGGTCCACAGGTGCTGGTAATTCTGCTGCTACTTGTTCTTGTTGTGTTGCTGGTTCTCTGAGCTGTAGCAGTTTGTGATCTTCCTTTAACTTTTGATGTTCTTCGTTCATCCGATCATAGTCCTCGAGCAATCTGACATGGTCGTCTAGCAACATCCGCATCGACTCAGATGGGATTGCCTTGAATCTGCTCGGACTTAGTGGCTGTTCTGGATGATCTAAAGCCGCCTCCAAGTTCTCTCTGTTCTGCTCTTGGAGTCTCTGGTTCTCCTCTTTTGCTGCGGCTAAGTGTCTTCTTAGTAAGCCCATATTTCTAGTGAGCGTTGCATTGCGGATAGTCTGGGCTCTAAGTAGGTTATCTAAATCCGCGGTGGCTTCTTTGCTTTTTTCCTCACTTTCTATTTCTAACTTGTGATAAGCCTCTCGTAACTCTTGGTACCGGCTGTTCAGTGAGGCGTTCTCAATTGATAACAAATTAAGCTGCGTTTGTAAGTCGTTCGTCGTTTTCTGCAGCTGTTGATAGTTGGTGCCGAGTGATGCAAACTCATCGCGGACTTGCGTCATGCATGCGAACATGTGTTGAAATGCTGTGTCTATGGTGGGCGATAGTAGTAGTGAAGTGCTAAATGAGGATGCAGTGATAGTAGATGCAGTGGGAATGGGGAGCGGGGTTGGGACTGTGGATGCAGTGGTGATTGTGGAAAATTGTGAAGTGCCTAAATATGAGGGTGCTGTGAGTGGAGTGGGTGGTGGTGAGGTGGGTGGTGATATGTCCATGCCATTGGACGTGTTTAATGTTGTGACTGCGAAAAGTGGTGTGATTGTGGGTGGTTGCGTAGGTGTGAATACGGGATTTACAAACGTAGAGTAGTTTACAGGGGGGATGGTTGGAGCGGCTTGGTGAAACGGGGAAATAGGCGTTATGGTAGGTTGGGGAGGTGAGACTGGTGAGAAGGTTAGTGGGGTTAGGAAGGGGAATGGGGGTCTTAGAGGTGGGGGAAACGCTGGGAAGGATGAAGGGGCGAAGGGGTTAACATAGGGATGCAGAGAGTTGGGGGTGGGCCTGGTGGTATGAATGGGTAAGGAAGAGGTTGGGGCTATATTGCTTTGTACAGGTGTGGATGTGGGGAAAGCAGGTGGGTGTGCGGGTGATACAGGATGGGTTGGTGAAAGATGAGGTGAAAGAGGAGTCGAAGGGGTGGAGGTTATTTCGAGGATTGTAGTGGTATGTACAATGGTGGTACGGGGTGGCGAATCTACAAGAATGGTTTCTGCGGTTACTGAACGTTCAGGGGCGAGGCGTGTTTCTCTGGCTTGTGCTGAAGATTGGGCTCCTGTTGGTACACGAATATACTCCCCGGGTTTTGAGAGTAGTCGCACTCGGCGGGGATCAAACTGTGGTAGTTGCTTTCTTTGTAAAAACCTGAGTGCTTCATGGGAGCCTACTGATTGGACTAACTCTCTGAACCCTCTGATATAGGCGTCTTCGAATCCTCCGGAGATGAGTTCCTGTTCAATTAATGCCTGGCTCTCCTCTTCAGTTAACTTCTTTCGTGCCCAGACTTTCTCCATGGTACGATATAATTTCTTTATGGCCAATGTATACGCTGCGGCTTCGAAAGTTTCATCTTCATATGTGCTGGTGTCGCCGTGTGTGTCAGTCTGTTGGCCTTGGCCCTCTGTCTGTCCCTCTTGTGAGCCCTGGCTGGCTTCATCGTCGCCTTGATCGTCGTCTGTTTCGGTTCTTTCTTCTTCAGAGCCCGACACAGCTTGTCCTTGTGGCAAATCTCGCGGCGTAGTAGGGTAGCTGGGATGTTCATATTCCTGGGAGAACAGTTGCGCTTCTGAATACTGGAACTCGTTTGAGAATGCATCAGGCATCTCAAAATCAAATGTCGTGTTTATGGGGTCGGCCTCCATATGTGGTATCGGGAAAGAAAACGCTTCCGCACCAATAGTGGTGGGAGCTTCTGCAGTTGTGGTGGGGGGTTCTGTGACGGTAGCTGCCTGAGGTGCAGCGGTACTCGTGGTGGCCTCCGTAATTACTGGTCTGGACAACCGTATGCGAATAGGTTGTACAGTGGGAGCAGCTTCTGTCTGTGGGCGCTCGGGAGAGGGTTGTGGTGACGGCGACTCTGGCACTTGGAGGCAAGGGATGGTGCCTCGCATGCGCTTACCTGCCCGTGTCCTACTGGGCTTCCTAGCTTTCTTCGCTGTGCTCTTGAATGCCTTCAATTCCTCTCCTGTTAATGCACGCTCGATGGGCAAGTCATAAGCCAAACACATATACACAATTCTTGTGAGTGCACAACATCCGTTAAGCACTTTTTTACGCTCCCATCTGTGCTGTGCCAGGTACATCTGATCTATGATCCAGCTTGCCAGATCAACTGTTTGAGGTCCCGTACATGCCAAATATAATCCGAACCATATTCTTTTGTGTGGCATGGTAAATCTGTCCTGAGCTGGAAATGCAAAATGTTGCATGCATATTCTTAGTGGCTTTGACAACTCAGGTGTGATGGCCGAAATCTCTTCCCACTTCGTGACATCCCCACGTTTCATCGGTTCTGGAATCAATCTCTCTCGGTCTGTGGGAGTGTGGGTTCCATGAATCTTGATGGCTGCTCTGATTAGGTCCTTAGAGAGATAAAATCTCTTGTAAGGTGGATCATCCACTAGGGTAGGCAAGATGAAGGTTCCTGGGATGTCCTTATTCTCTGATGCCAGTAAGGTAGTGATCAAGTAATAGCACCTATAAAAATCCGGTTTGGGTAGAGGATCACTGAAATATTCTGTGAACCCGGCTCTGGCCCAAACATGAGTTAAATCCTGGGTGCTTTGTAGGGCCTCGAATTCTCTGGAGAAAAACTGGTACTTTCCCCACGTGCGGTCATCAAAAGTCAGAGAGGATTCAAATATAAAGTCTGCGTCCGCGAGGGGTCCTGCCAGGCCCTGAAACCAATGAGAGTTCCTGTGTATCTTTTCGGTGTAGCCCATAGGGGGGTTATCGATAGGCATGGGCCCTGGAAATCCCTGAAATTCCGGCGGTGGAGCAGTAGGGTGGGATTCTGCTCGTAGCACGTTGAGTGGCACTGCTGCTACACTGGGGCCTACTCCTGATGTTCCTTCGTCAGTTTGCATGGTGGCTGGTGCGCTAGTGAGAAAGATCTGCTACAAAAGATTAACACATTAGCATGGAAATTAATCATGATCCCATTAAAGTGAGACCGCAATCCCTTTCCATAACTGATGCGTAACCCGTGTAGCCAAGTGTTGTGATGTGATGGATGCAATGTTTCTTGCAGCACTAGTGCAGGTCTCTAGACACCTATACGTTTCAGATCATGCGTACATTTCTTGATGAGATGAGATTACGAGTCGTGCGTGATGATGGTGTGTGAATTTATACAAGGTTTAAAGGTTAGTAATTGAGTACAAGGTTGTATGTTAGTCGGGGGGTAGTTAGACAATGGGTTAGGGGAAGACGGTTGGACACGTTTCGGTATCCATTTCCTAAAGATCTTGGAGTGGGTGGTGGGTTTCTGCTGAGGGGTAAAAGGTGGTGTCGGGTTTGGTGGTATCGAGGGATGAGATGAGTTATGGGGGTGATATATGACATGGCTCATGGGTTGAGCTATGATACATGGTTTGGGTACCCAAATCTGCGTGGGCGTGGGTCTATGGGTAAGGTACTTCTTGGCGATCCACATTTGTCGGATGCTCGGACCTGTAGAAGAAGGTCGAGGGGATGGTGGATATCGATTTTGTTTCTGGTCTGCCTTTTGCTTGTTGATCTCTGCTTGGTTGGAGTCCTTCGGTGCTTTTTGTCCTTTAGGCACCCATATTTGTCTGGTACCGCTTCCTTTGGGAGGCCTAAACTGCTTTCCATGTTGTTTCCTCTGATACTGTCGTCGGTCTGGGTTCCTTTGTCGCGGTTGACTCTGTTGTTGTTGAGGTTGAGAGGTCGGATGGACACTCTGCTTTGGAAAAGAAGGGAGTTCCAACACTTGCGTGACCTGCCCATTAGGAAGTGATGCCTTTTGTAACCTTAATCTAGGCCAGTCCGCAACAAGCTTGGAAGGATGAGCACCGTAGGGTGTCGTGCTCATTTGGCCGCTGATGCAACCCACCTGACCTCTGATTGTGCCCTTCTGCCCTTGCTGTTGGGTAACTGTCTCTTCTAGTTTGCAGGAAGTCCCAGGGAAGATCTCCTGTCGTCCTTCTGACTGACAACTGTCTATAGCCAAGCCCGAGTGGGTTGGTGTAGATGTAACGTGACTGGTTGGATTAAAGATCTTCCGGTCTTCCGTCGCATGCGTTTCATAGGGTCTAGGGTCACAACCGTCAAGCGGAGTGCGGTTAGGGAAGTCAAGCGGTATCACTCGCTTCTGCTCTAAGGTTCCAATCTGTAAGGAGCCTTGTCTAAGATTTAGGTCCACTGAGTGATCGTATAGCCAATCTTGGCCAAGGATTAGGGGTTCTATCAGGTCGTCATCATGGCACACTAGTAATTTCGCTGTCATCGTCAAATCCTTAATGAGGATAGGAAGGTCCACCTCACCCATGCAAGGGGTTTCCATGCCTCCTAGGCCTATGAGGTATGCCTCAATTGGCCGCATTTCTATTCCTGAATCCTTATAGTGGGACCACCTAATCGCACTAGTCGCAGCACCTGAGTCAATCAAAGCCCTGAGTTCTTGGCTATGGTTACCGTGCTCTAGCCTAACTGTAAGGAATGGTCTCCTGTCCACTATGCTAGGATGAGTGGTTGACTTTACTTGACACATGGCCATGGGATATCTGGGTGATGTTTCCAGATGGTTATAATGTTCTCTCCCTAGTCCTTGTCTTCTTAGCTTCATGCGCTTAATGCGTTCTATGGCTTCTGCCTGAGCTTCTGCTCGTATTCTATTTTCTTCCTCCTTACGCTTCTTTGCCAACGTGAGTAGTCTAAGCATATCCTCAGTAAGAGGTTCTTGATATAACTTGACTCTACAGCCACTAATGTAATTAGGCATTATATCTCCTTCTAAGGTGGCTAACTGTACTGCTCCGCTCGTCGAGAGTCTGTTAATGATCATAGGTCCATAACCTCGCTTTTCTAACTTGCGTGCATGCTGTTTCAGCGTATATACTAGAACTAAATCTCCTTCTTTTAGGCCTTTATCTTTCACATGCGCATCAAAATATGCTTTCTGTCGCTTCTTCGCTGCGTATATTCCTGCTGCTGCCCTCAGCCTTGTTTCTCCTAATCGTTCCAAGTCCATTATTCTCGCTGATAATTCATGGCCGGTCCACTGATGTTCTTGTGCAACCTTAAGGGTCGGTATCAAGAAGTCCAAGGGAAGCACTGCATTCTGACCAAAAACCATCTGAAAGGGAGTTGCATTGAGTACGGTCTTGTAGGCCACTCGATATGCCCAAACAGCGTGGTGTAGCTGTTTGTCCCAATCTGAACGTTTATTGTTCACGAGTTTCGTCAGTACGTTACAAAGTATCTTGTTAGTGCTTTCAGCTTGACCATTGGCCTGAGGATGATATGGTGCAGTTTTCTTGTGAATCACCATAAAATCCTGTAACAAATATTCGATGACTTGGTTTAGAAAGTGAGTGCCTCGATCGCTCACTAACTCTATAGGCAATCCATATCTTGTAAAGACATTTTCAAATAAGAATTTTGCAGTCGTGTGAGCATCATTCTTTTTTGTAGCCTTTGCCTCTACCCATTTGGTTAAATAATCTGTGGCAACAATAATGTATTCCGCATGTGTACCTTTTGCAGGGGGGTTAATGGGTCCTACAAAGTCTATACCCCACTTAGAAAATGCACGTCCGCCCATCATGGGTTTCAATGGCGTTTCATCCCTGCGAGTAGGAAACTGAGTTCTTTGGCACACGTCACATCTCTTTACATAGGTATGTGCATCCATGTGAAGAGTGGGCCACCATAATCCTGCAAAGAGGATGGCTTTGATTATCCTATCTGGTCCAAAATGACCTCCTGCTACACCTTGGTGTGCAGTCTCTAGTATTCTCAGATAATCGCTCTCATGAACACATTGTCTTAGATATCCATCTCGTCCTCTTTTGTATAGATTATCGCCAATAAGTGAATAGTCTTGAGCTTCCTGCTCTAGACTGCGTTGTCGAGCTAAGGTCATTCCTTGAGGGAATGTGTTCGTCCTCAAGTAAGTCACTAAAGGTTCACTCCAGTCTGGTGTGAGGGACACATGATATAATGTCGCATGCTCTACTGGTGGTCTTTCACAACATACCTGACATTCTTTACACAACTTGTAGACATCTGCTTCCATCGTAGGCCAATATACTCCTAACCTATGCAGAGTCTGTAATGTTCTATGTTTTGAATGATGTTGCTTTAGTGCACCTAAGTGTGCTAATTGCAACCAATTCGCATGTTCTGATTCATCTACACAACAAGCAAGAATCTTTTGATTATCTTGTTTATATATGCTTCCTGCCATTATTTGGTACCTCTGAGACTTGGTAATCTCTCCTCCTCTGATCTTCATCCTAGGACTCTTGGGTCCGTATGTCAGAATAGGGACTAACGGCTTAGCCCATTCTGGTGCTATCTCAAGGTTAAACAAGTATGCATCTGGTAATTCATCTGCTACTCCTTGAGGAGCTTCTCCTGAGGTTAATCTTGAGAGGTGGTCAGCTCTAAGATGCGTCTTTCCTTTCCTAACTACCACTTCAAAATCATACTCCATGAGTAATAGAAACCAACGTATCAGTCGTCCTGTGTTACAAGGTTTGTTGACTAAATATAATAGGGCTTGATGATCTGTAAAGAACTTGAATTTGTTGGCCAACAAGTAGTGTCTAAACTTCTTTACAGCGTAGATCATCCCTAATCCTTCTCGTTCCGTCGTGGTGTAATTTCTTTCTGCTGCGTTCAGTTATCTGCTAGCGTAAGCTATGGGGAGATCTATGTTACCTTCATTCGTGGGTTGTGCTAACACACATCCTGTGGCGTAATTGGATGCATCCACATGTACATGGAATGGCTTACTCCAATCTGGGGTAGTCAATATAGGTGCTGAGCACAAACGTCGTTTAAGTTCATTGAATGAGTTTTCGCATTCATCTGTCCACTCAAAATTGCTCAAAAGAGAGTACAGAGGCTTGGCTATGATTGCATACATGTGTATGAATCTCCTATAATAACCGCAATGGCCCATAAATGCCTGTACCTCCTTCACATTAGTTGGTCTAGGTAATTCTGCAATTACCTTCACCTTTTCCTCATCCGTGGAGATTCCATTTTTTGACACAATGTGTCCTAGAATTTTGCCTTGTCTGACCATGAAAACGCATTTTTCTGGGTTCAAACAAACCTGATATTCTCGACATTTATCAAATATTTGTCTTAACTCTGGAATATGTGTCTGTCTTACATTTGAGTGCGCACATAGGTCATCGACATAAACTTCCAAGCTCTTGCGTAAAAATTCCTTAAAAACATGACACATGAGTCGCTGAAAAGTGGCGGGTGCATTTGTCAAGCCGAATGGCATCACACGAAATGAAAATATGCCCCATTCTGTGGCAAAAGCCGTCTTGTGTTGATCTTCTAGAGCAATGGCTACTTGGTTATAGCCTGAGAATCCATCAAGAAAGCTGTAAACTTCCTTGCCCGCAACTCTTTCCAATAGGTGTTCCGTGATAGGAAGAGGATAACTATCTCTAATTGTGGCGGCATTAACTTTTTTAAGGTTAATACACACACGCAATTTTCCATTCTTCTTGGGCACGACCACAATGGGGGATACCCATTCGGTATGCTCAATCTCGTAAATGAATCCTGCTTCTATCAAGCGATCTATCTCCTCTTTAATCTTCGCAGCGTAGTTATCATTGTACGTATACGGTTTCTGTTTTGCCGGTTTTGCATCTGGAGTCATAGGGATTCTATGAGAACATATATCTGGGTCTACTCCTTTCAAATCTTTGTAACTCCAAGCAAAAACATCTCTATATTCGCGCAATAGGGCAACTAACTCTTCTTCTTCTTCAGTCGTCAGATCATGCCCTATGTATGTACATTTTTCTTCTTCTCCTTCTATGGCAACTATTATTTTCTTGGTTTTCTCTCGGTTATCATATACTTGTCCGTCATTCGCTTTTCTATTGGGCATTCGTACCCTGATTCTTCTATCTTCAATTTCATATTTCTTGAAATTCTCGGGTACTTCAAACAAAGATTCTTCTTTTTCTGACATTGTTTCTTTCTTCTTTCTCTTCTTGCCTTCACTCTTATCAGTCACTTGAGTGGCTAACCTTACCTCGTTCGTATTTTCCTCGTGACTCTGAGTGTGAGTCTCTATTTCGTAGAAATATTCTTCCTCTGATGCAAAGGGTGGGTCCATGAGAATTGATTCTAAATCAAAATCGCCCGCATCCTCAACTGCATCAGTGTTTGGTTCGCACTCTTCTAAAATTGCATCGCCCATGATTGGCTCTATCGTGAAAACTGAAATGTCATAGCCATCCTCGTCACAGTGGGGTGTCCATTGTTCTTCATTGATGGCTACATCCATGGTTGCTAGTATTTCCGCCCAACCATGGGGTTCAAATTCCTCGTCAGGGAATACTACAGGTGCGTAGGCTGGATCTTGAAGGGTTCGTGGATGTTGTTCTGCACCTAAGGTCCTTGCTTCTAAACGTTCTTCCTCTTGTTTGGCTACTTTACACATCCATAAATGGGTATCCTCATGCAACCAAGAAGGATCTGATTCTAATGAGTGCACGGATTCCGTCTCTACCGGTGTCTTATGGATGGTATTCCATTGTATTGGGGGTACATCTCTGTGTGAATAGTCTCTAAGATTGACTTTGGTGGTCACTCCTAAATGTTGCAAGTACAAAGAATTAGTTCCCCAATCTTGTACAATTTGCAACTGACGCATGAATGGTCGTCCCAATATCATTTCATATGCATGATTTTTAGCAAAGTCACAAATGGCGAAAGTATGCTCAAATTCTACACCACAAGTGGTGAGGGATATGCCTTCTAGTAAGCCTAATGGTTTTTCTATGTGTCCATCGGCCATTTGTAGCTTCATCCTAGTGGGTCTGAGTGCTGGCTTACCCCAACGTTTCCATAAGGCGGTAGTAGCGATAGCTACTCCGGCTCCTGAATCTAAGATGGCTTTCGTGGTGTAGCCCTGATGGGTTATTGGAAGATATGTGTTACCTTCCTCTCCTTCGCTTACGTCTCCAATCTTTTCCACGGGTATCTCTGGTACCTTCTTCTGTGATCCTATCTGAGAGGGTGTGGTAGCTATCTCAGGGAATTGATTTGCTACGTGCTTCCACAATTCTGGTTTCACCTTTAACAATTCCTCTAGAGTGAGATTACACTGTACTTTCGTATTCTTGATCACTTCCGTGTTCCTAGGGATCACTGATTCTTCATTCCTCACTATTATCGTGGGTGCTCTCATACTAATAGACTTCGCTTCCCAAGGTCCTGTGAACTGAGGTAATTCTTGTAAAGAATTAGACGCAAATCCTGTGGGTTCACTCAGTTGTTCCACCTCTACATCATCATATATAGAGGGGATGTCTAGGGGAAATTGTTCCTGCAAGTCGTCTATTTCTTGAATAGGAGGATGAGTTCCTTGTTCTTTTCTCCATTTCTCTTCTTGGATCTCCCTCAAAAATTCATGTGAGTACCTATGTATGGAAGACAGGTTATCTTGACTCTCTGTATTGGGTACTTGAGACAGGGATGGTGGATTCCTTTCCTGTGTCTCTGGGACAGTAGGGTTCCTAGACTGATCCTTTTTCTCTTTGCTTTCAATCAAGTGTTCTAGCCTCTCCATTAGTCCTTGAAAGTGTAGTTCCGGTTTTGCCATGTTATTCCAATTAAGATATCTAGAGGCTTCGAACAACGCTTGGGCTAGTTCTACCATCTTCATGCAAAGTTTAGCTCTCTCAATTTCTAGATCAGCTCGAGGGTAGTTTTTACTCATTTCCGTGACTTGAGGTCCCTCTTTTATTCTAGCCTGATATGCACGAAACATCATGTCTAGATCTTCCGGTATGGGTTCCGCTAAGACTGATCCTGATTTCTGAGCTGGGATTTCTTGGTTTAATTCTTGTGAGGTCAATTCTTGTATTTTGGCTCTAGATTCTCTTAGACTTCCTTCCAACTCACTTATCTTTTTACTCCATTTTCTCTTTATCCTTTCTCTAGAATCTTTCCAAGATTTTGTCTTTTTACTACTCGATTCTGCAACTTCACTAGTTTCGGCTACTTTCTCATGATTAAGCTGTTGGTTTTGTAAGAGCGCCTGGGCTCTGGTTATAGCTTGGATAGGCACGTACGTAGGGTTGGATCCATCTGCGTTGTTTACAATACCTATCACGTTGATCGATGTCACATTTGAAGTGTTAACTGGGTTCTTAGGACAATCTTTGATTATGTGTTCTTTGCCACAATCGGCGCAAAAGCCTTGGATGCTATAGTACTGCGATTGCCTTGCTATTGGGGGATGTGGACAATCCTTAATGAAATGATCTCCTTGGCACCTAAAGCATGGTCCTCTAGGGCCCTGTGGTCTCTGTTGTCTCAATTGGGGCCGTGGGTTTGGGTTTGCGTACATCACATTAGTATAATCTGGCTCCCAACTAGGTTCCATTGGTGGACTATCATAATGATATGTCTCCACATGCTCTGGTGACTCTGTGTAATAAGCGGGTGGACTAGTTACATGAGTAGAGTCAAAACTGTTTGAGTTCGGGTCACTTTCGGTGATCAGGGGTGAAGAAGGCACTAAGGCCCTACTTAGGTTCTCTTCTGTAGCAGCGTATTTGACTGAGATGACATTCGCTGGTGGAGGTGGCTGCTGAGCTAAGACGGGTTGAGGTCTCTGTTGAGCCTGGTATGGGTAGTTCTGGGGAGGCCTATAGTAATAAGGCTGAGCATTGTATTGGCCTTGATACCTACCTGGCTGCTGGTATGCTTGCGGGTAGTTCTGTCTCACAGTTTGTTTATTGTATGGGCAGTCCTGAGCCGTATGATTCGTGTATCTTCTCTCAATTGTGCAATATTGGCCACTAGGGTTGGCGTGAGGTTGAGGTGCATTGGGGCACATGTTTGCCAAATGATTTCCACCACAAGTGTAACAACGTACGTTCATCGGTAGCTTGGGCACCTGTTTACTAGAAACTCCTAGTTTTTGGGCCACTTTTTCTGCTAGGTCCTCTATCGAATTAGACAATTTTGTGGATGCTAGAGAAGAACAATCTGAGTCCTTGTAGACCTTTGAGAGTTCTAATTCATCTCCTAAGTTGTCCTCAATGTCTATACATATTCTTACACACTCCTCTAGCGTTCTGGGTTCTTTTAGGTACACATAAGAGCGTAGTTTAGCGCTCAACAAGCCATCTAGGAACAGTGATACTTGTTTGGCTTGTGAGGGTAGCTCTTGCATTGGACATCGCTCAACGTATTGTCTGAATCTACGACCTGCCAGTCTTACTGTTTCCTGAGGGGTCTGTTTAAAGCTATGAATAAGCGAAGACGTGTCATGTCTAACCCCACTTTTAGAGAATTTAGTAATGAATGACTCTAAAAAGTGATGGATGTCTCTAAATTGCCTTTGTTGCAGTGGTTGGAACCAAGTTAAAGCTGTATTCTTTAACGTTAGTCCAAATGCATTGTACTGCGTGAACATGTCCTCAACTTGTTCTGCTCTTAGTACTTGCTTGAATTCTGCGACATGGTCATAGGGATCTCCTGTCCCATCAAAATAATTTTTCATTGATTTTACTAATTGCGTGGGCCTCAATACTCTTGCGTGTTCACGTGGTCTAGGTAGAGGAAAATCATCTCTACCACCTGGTACTCCATGTTCTCTTTGTCTATCCGTCCTATTAGTGTTCGTGGTTGTTCTATCTCTCCCTATGGGGTGAATGAAGCTTACTTCCGGTCTCTCGTGATTTCCTTCTCTTTGATTTCCATGGGCTGAGGATGTTCCTGCCCCTTGTTGATTTGCATTCATGTTTGTTCGGGATGGAGGGAATATCAATTCACCTCTCCATGTGTATGTGTTTTTAGCGCGCTCAGGCACCACAAAGACTCTTTCTGAAGTCTCATCCAGGTATACCACCTTTCCAGGTGTATCTGGGTCCTTGAATTCATAGATTGTAATGATGCCTACCTCACTGGGGTTTTCCTTTCTGTACCTCCAAAAGGCTTCATCTGTATCTTTATTTACAAACAACTCGGTGCTCCTGTTATCTTGAGGGATCCACTCTGGGATGAGTACTCTTGTTAATACGGACTTCCCTCTAGGTGTCCTAGGTTCTTCTAACGGTTCTTTTCCTTGAAATTTCATTTCCGTCTCTAATTGGATTGTGCCGAACTCATTAGTATCGTTTGGTTGCGTACTTAGGATGTACATGGTTCCTTCTTTGTCTATGTAAGCGTCTCTCTCAAATTTCACCACTGGTCTTTCCAATCCAAAGGGTTGATCAGGGTTGTGCAGTTGCACCACTTGCCTTTGCAAACCATCCTCATAGATGCGAGCACCTAGTCGGTTGGTTCGGAGAAACTCTAACTGCGTTCTATAGGGTCCTTCAGGTTTTTCTAGGTATGCTACATGAGATCCTCCTGCTGGTCTGTCTGCGCTGAATGCCATTTCTGATTCGCTAGTTTCTGAGCTCTCGTAGGGATAACTATTATTCAATTGCTGAGCCCAAGATCGTGCAGTGGTTCTTACACTAGCCTCTGATGATCTAAGGCTTCGTCTGTCCGACTTACCTATATGTTTACCCGATCTAAGGTTCATTAATTTTCTTCCTTGCTCACTCAATTACACACTTAGATCGTCAATGGTCCTTTGTTATTATTCTCTTGGTTCTTTTTACTTTTCTCTGGATTCTTGTCTTAATTTATGCGTCAGGAATTCGACTTTCGTTATGATTTTGAGTTATCGTTCCGTCAGACTTAGGTTCGTTTCTTTAGGTTTTCGCGTCACACACACCTTTACTTTAAGTCTTAAACTTGATAGAATTAGGTATCTTGAACTTGAGGCGTTCCTATCGTCGTTAATCCACAACTACCGTTTAGCCTAAGCTAAAAATTGACGGAGGGGGTTGAGTAATCTTCCAACCTCGAGTCGGCTTTTCTGGTTGCTCTGATGCCCTGTTGCCCAAGAAGCCGTGCTTCCCAAGCTCTGCTGTCTTCACTGCCTTGCTCGCTTGCCTTTGATTGCCCTTGCTAGACCTGGAAAAATTCCAATATTAGACCAATTCACAAGTTGATCACACACTTGAGTATATTCACCGTTTAAGTCCCTTCTCTTTTTGCCCAACTTTTTAATACTTGCCCCCTGACTTCCTAGTCCCAAACTAGGTGAACCTCAAATTAGCCTATCCAAAAATAGACGTATACTTTATGAAAAAAACAGTTGAGGTCACGTAGTACTCGTCACGAGCTTTCTAACGAGCTATTAAGCTCAAAAAACGGACTTCGGATGAAAAAGTTATGAGCGTTCAGGTCCTGGGGGGTAAAAATTGACAATCCAATTTTCCTTCAAATATGAGCTAAGGGGTCTCCTATGAGTCTAATGGTCCAAAAATTTTCCAAAAATACCCCCAAAATTGGTCAAAAATTGAAGTCCAAAATTTGCGATGGGGGTGGGCAATCGCGATGGTCTGGGACCGTCGCGATGGTCCGAGCGAACCGTCGCGATGGCGTGGGATTTGGACAATCGCGATGGCGTGAGGTCGAACCGTCGCGATGGTCCAAAAAATGAACCGTCGCGATGGCGTGATCGGGCGGACAATCGCGATGGCGCGGTCAACGGTCAACGGTGGACAATCGCGATGGTCCGAAGTGAACCGTCGCGATGGTCCGCGATGCGATGGCTTGAGCCAATCGCGATGGTCCGATTTTGGGCTGTCGCGATGGTCCGAAAAATTGAACCGTCGCGATGGTCTATCGTGACACGTGGCACTGTCGTGGCGATGGCATGAGCCAATCGCGATGGTGCGGGGTCAGCTGAACCGTCGCGATGGTCCGAATGGACCGTCGCGATGGCTCAAGTGAACCGTCGCGATGGTCCGAAAAAGCGAACCGTCGCGATGGTCCGGCCGAGCCGTCGCGATGGCGTGAGCCTATCGCGATGGTGCGACACAATCGCGATGGTCCGAGCCAATCGCGATGGTCCACCAAACAATGAATTTTCAAAATGCAACTTTGGTTCCGTGTATGCGCAAGGGTCGCCTATCTAGTGGTGTGGTCGCCTACCTCAAAAACCGAAAAGTGCAGACCATCGCGATGGTCCGCCACACTCGGAAATCTCTGACAGAAAGCACATTTTTTACCTTTTGGATGCTTTCCTGATGCTCTGAAGCTCTGTACCTGCAAGAAAACTCAAGAAAACACAAGTGCATACAAGCGCAAAAACTCTCTCTCGCTCTCTCGCACGCACAAATGAGGGGAAATGAGGTGGATGGGTGGATATGGTGAATTTTCTGATTTTTTTGGAAATGGAGATGATGATGCAATGATGAAGATGGAGTGTGGGGAAGGTGAAAAACACTAAAAATTAAGTAAAAACAACAACAAAAACCGAAATTTTTACCTTCCAACGCCACTTCTTGCTATACTCTTACCATCACACATTCGTCCTAGACTCGATCCCCGGCAACGGCGCCAAATTTGGTGTTGCTCTAGCACAATGGTGAGGACCACGTTAAGAAGCTTCACCTCCTTAATGTCAATCCGAGGGAGAGGTAGGAGTGATATGAAGATCGTGAACGTGAGATGATGTGAGAGTGAAGGTGAGAAGCACAAAGATGCACACACACATACACACACACAATGAAGAGACAAGCAAGACACAATGGAAGGTGGGAAATTAGCTCTATTACTCAAGAATACTCTTACAAGCTCAAACTAGCTCTACTCTCTTCTTTACTCCAACAAGCTAACCTCAAAAATGAGCTCTCTAGCTCTTTTTATAGTTTCTAGACTAGTTTTGACCGGTTTCACATCTAATGACCGGCCTAGTTAAAAAATAGGTCCTAGAGGCTATTTGGAAGGGTAAACGATGTCTAAAAATAACGAAATTTGGTACGAGCATTCTACCTAAGCTCCTCAAGCTCGAGGACTCCTCGGCTTGCACAAAATGGAGCTATGGATTACAAAATGGGGTTTTCTATGATACATATGTTACAATTAGTGATAATAATCACTGTTGAATGTTTTGGGAAAATTAATAAGACATGTATTTGTTTAAAAGATTGATCCGCCTGGCTCCCTGCTTCGTCTTCACATGCTTCCGTGGTGTCTGTGCCTCTGACTGCTTCCAACACCATGCACGAACACACTTACCCATCACTCAATATGGGTTATGAGTACTTAGCATGACTACTGTGAAGATCAACTTAGGAAGATCTAGAAAACATCAACGGAGACTCACAACGACACAGTCATGTTGGAATCCAAGGCAGAAGCACATACCAAGAGACTACAACCTGCAAAGACTCACAGTGATAGATGAAGAACGTCGGACGACTTGTGCTCATACAGAAGGGACACTCCCTCTCAAGACACTACTTGGAACAACCACTACAACAAGGGTCTGTCAGGGACGACAGACTCGAGAGAGGGGGGAGTGTTGAAGCTCAAGGTCAAGGACAAAGCATGAAAGCACATCAAAGAAGTGGACATAGAAGAAGAGAGAGCAAGTAGGGAGCTCCAAGGAGTGTATGTCAATTTTTCACAAGAATTTCCTACAAAAATAGTGATTTTCATCACTAAAAGCCATTGTAAATACCATTATCTATTTTTAGTAACTCCATTTTGTTCAAGCCGAGGAGTCCTCGAGCTTGAGGAGTATTAGAAGTACTATCGTACCAATTTTCATAATTTTTAGACTTCGTTTGAGCCCTCAAATAAGCCCTGGAACCTAATTTTTAACTAGGCCGGACACTAGGTCTGGACAGGGCCAAAACTAGTCAAAAAACTATAAAAAGAGCTAGAGAGCTCATTTTTGGGGTTAGCTTGTTAGAGAATAGAACTTTTGTAAGAGAACTCTTTTGCAATCTAAGCTTTCCATTGTTCCTCTCTTTGATCTTACTTTGTGCGCGTGTGTGTGTATGTGTGTGCATGTTTGTGTGCTTTCACTCACGCACTTGTGCCTTCTCTTGCTCGTGGTCTTCATACCGGTCCTCACGTCTCCGCGGATTGACAAGTAAAGGAGGTGGTGCTTACGCTTGAGCTACACATAGTTATATGAGGGATAAAGTCATGTAAGACCATATTCATAGCACTCATCATATGAGCCACAGAATTAGTCGCTCCTTGAGGTAAAGTACACATTCGCACTAAGCTTAAAGGAGTTTTCATTGTGGTTATGTCACGACTATCAATTGCTAATTGGAATTGGTCATATCCCGAATATAAATCACCCATTGAATAGATAGAATGTCCTAAATTGATTCAGCAAACTCATCTACAATGGGTCCTGTTCCTACATTCCTTATGGTGACTTTATTGACAGGTTGGAGATCTTGAATAAAACGTAGTTTCCCATTCTTTTTAGGCACAGTGAACCATCGATTTGAGTAAGGTGCAAAAGATGGCTCCAAAATTCTCATGTTTATCTTCTCCTTAAGTAGTTTCATTAGCTCAGGTAAGTGAGCCTTTGGAATAGGTATAGGACGAAGATTCCATGGAATATGTGGAATAGTAAAGATTATCATGGGTGCAACTAGCTTAGGATCTACACAACCAATCTCATGAGGATACATAGTAAAGGCTTTTCCATGGCTACGTATGACTCTCTCAAATTTATCTCTCTCTGCTGGCAAAAGAAAGTCATCATCTCTACCAATTTTCACCTGTTTGATTGTCTCATCCGTGAATGCATGTCCTATGTTTTTCTTATCCCGAAGAATTGGATCATTTTTCACATCAATAATTTTTTCATTACTTCCTTGAGGTAATGGTTGAGCTATGGGTTTGATTTTTTTGTCTACAGTTTTGTACTTTGTTTCAACTAAGGCATCATGTGTTTGGTTAAATTTTGAGCACTTGTCAACATTGAGAGCATACTCTTGGATTAGAGCATACTCATCAAGGGAAGAAATCAGAATAATATGGGAGTTAGAATTTTGTTGAAGACATAACTCTAACTCCTCAAGAGTAGAGAAACAATGAGATGTCTCAATCACATGCTCAATGTTCTCATCATGTTCCATGATTTTGTTGTTTTTATAATTTTTTTGGGTTTTTTGGATAAAAGACTTGGACAATTGACTCTTATGAAGAAAATCTAATCTAGAATGTGGAAAACAAAGTGACAAACTATTGTACATGTTGGTTGGATGCGAGATGTCAAACCAATATCCACTGTTGTCCCGCTCAACAATGGATTCTATCCGAAATTTTGATCATATGTAGCTCCAAACATGAATCGAGGTGCACAATCACTACAAGCATGCTCATGACCCTGAGTAACAATAGGTTTCTTTCTAATTGACAATCGATTCCTAGGATGATTCACTCCTACTGTCATGACTTGAAGTGATTGCATTCCATCCTTAGACTTAAATCTAGCATAGGTAGACCCATCATCCATGGCTTTAGTTTCCATACGACTCTCACAAATAAAGGGTTGACCTAAGAGAACTTCATAGGAGCAATTATCTTGAATAAAAAAGTGAAACTCTTCTGTGATTCCTCCTATGGATATGGGCACACTAGCACAAGCTCCATACAGGGTACCTACACCATTATCTGCAGTTCTCATACGCCATCCACAATCTTTATCTATGGGCCATCGGAACTTATCATAGACTTCTCTTGAAATCACATTGATTTCAGAGCCGGAATCTACTAATGCATTTACAGTGATAGTGTTCTTATCATTTCCTATTTTAACATGCATCTCTGATGTACCTCTAGACCAAAATGTTCTTTTAAAGTGGCTTTCAGGATTGTTTTCATGATTTTCATGGTCAGGTTGAATAGGTCCTAAGAAATTTTTATTAACATTTACTTCATCATCAAAGTCCTCTTCATCAGATTCATCAAAGTTTAAGGCTTCATTCATAGCTTGATCTTGATCTAGAGAATCTTGCATCTCAGTATCTAGATTAAGTGGAAACCTCTTCCTTTTAATTAGGCCGATAAAGTTATCTTTAAAAACAGGCTTTGCAATAGAGAAAACTTGTTCTAAAGACATAGTCACTTGACTCTTAAGCAAAATGTCATCTAAAATCTCCATAGGATCTATTTTTCTCTCAATTTCTGAAATCAAGATGGCTTTAGGTTTTCTCTTTGGTTTCTTTTGTTTTTGCTCAGGGTCTTGTTTTTGTTCATGTTCTCGTGTTTGGTCTTCAGTTTGTTTTGATTGTTCTTGTTTATCCAAAGGCTTTGGTTCTGTTTTTCTTTGCTTTGTCTTCTTCCCTTTTGGTTTCTCCTCTTGTTTTTGTTCATTGGGTTGTGCTTCTTGTTTTTTATCTTTGGATTGTGATGTTTCTCCCTGCTCTATGATTGTTTCTATTCCCTCTGAGGTTTGTTTTCGTGTTACTCTTCTTTCACTAAGCTCGGCTTCATCTCTTTTTCGTTTTTCTTCTACATTGGATATGTGAGAAATAAGAGATTGATCTTCTATTGGTGACGTTATTCTCCTAATCTCATCCCGTGCTCTTACTAAAGCCTCTATGGAAAAATCACCTTCCTTTGTGGGTTTACTTGATTCTACTTGTTGTTCATCAAGAGCTTCTAGTTTCACTCCTCTAGTTCCTACGTCCATTATGGTTATATTTTCATAATGTTTTTTCATTCCTCCCTTACCATAATTTCCTTGCAAAGGTAGCCTAGATCGATAGTCACAGATTTTCTTGTCTATGTCTATTACTAGTCGTTGCTCCTTAGCAGCCTTCAATAATTCACAATCTCTCAAAAAGTGCTCTAACGAATCACACCAAGGACACCTACGAGGGCCACGCACAAAACCATTTTGATTTTGAGGATTTTGATTAACTTGTGGTGGGAAATTTTGAAATTGAGGATTTTGTTGATAAGGTATTGCTTGAACAGGATAATTAGGATTTTGAAAATGCAATTGATGTATTTGAGGAGCTTGGGGAGCAACATGTGGTACTTGAGGTGCAAGAGGAGCATCCATATTATACGGTTGATGATTTTGAAAATTTTGATTTTGAGGATTTCGAAAAGCTATTTGAGAAGCTTGAGGATACATGTTTTGATACATTTGAGGATTTTGCACATGAGGATGAGGATTTTGCATTGAAGGATTATGCATTGGAGGAACTTGATGTGCTTGAGTAGGAGCTATTTGTGGATTTTGATTGGTAGCTATAACATGTTGATTAGGCTCTTGAAAAGTCATTGGGTTCATTTGATTTTGGAAAGTTTTGGTGTAGCTAGATTGTAAAGCATCTATAGTCTTGGCCAAATTGGATTGTGTAGCAATAAGACTTTCCATTTGCTTAGTGAGAATATCCACTTGAGATTGTTCAACTACACTTTTATTTGGCTCTACTTTAAAACCTTGATTAGGCTCCATCATTTGAGGAATAGGAGTAGAGTCAAAAAGCATAGCATGGGATTGTTCTCTAACTTGCTCCTTAGTTTGTGGAAGGCTAGCTTGAGGAAGACTAGTTTGCTCATAAAGCATGGATTGTCTTTGATGTCTATGGGCTACAGCCTCTACTACTTTACGCACTTTTTACCAATTGTCAGTAAGACCATAGCGCTTATCTGGTTCTTCTAATCGCCGTTCAACTTCCCTGCGAGTTTCAGGATGAAGAAGCTTAAGAAAATTGATCACAAGATCAGGTTCCAAAGTTATCTTATCCTCATCAGGAAGTTGTTCATAGCGTCTAATATACTCATTTTGTAAGTGAGTAATAGAGCTACTAGGCTTTGGAGAATTGACCCATCGTAAGAATCCATCTCGATTATGTTGGCTATAATCTTCAAGATAGAATTCTTTGAGCATCTCCTTTCTAAAATCACTCCAAGGAAGACTATCATATTGAGTGACATGGTTTATGATAGAGCTATCAACAATTCGTTCAAAGAATGATATCAAAAGATCTTCGGGAAGACCAAAAATCATAGCTTGCTCTTCAAACAAATCTAAGTAGCTTGTGATGTTGATGCCATTGAATTTTCCCTTCTCTCTCAACATAGAAGAGACTATTCTTTGGCCTTGTTTCTCAACAATAAGGGATTTGAATCCTTCCTCCATCTTATGTGAATAAACAAGTGATGCACGATGCTCTAGATCTCTCACAAATGCGTTTACTTCACGACGAAGATGTGCACGATACTGTGAGAAATCCAGTGCAACACTCAAGACTGATGATGATGATATGATGAGGATGAAAAATATGAAACAAAGGATATGGATCACAACCTCCCAACAAGATCAGAAGCAAATGCCACGAAGCGTTTCACGTCGGGTTCAAATGTGGAGGTGATCGCAATCCGGGTGGATCGGGTCCGGTCGTGGCACACACAGGGTGTATGAAGCTAATGAATGTTGGAAGGTTTAAAGATGTGAAGGTGAAATTAATGTTGAGTATGGAGAAGAGAGAGATGTTGAAATAATTATGGGAATGGGAATGTAGGTGTGCAAGTTAGATTGATGACATGAATGATAAGAATGAAAGAGAACCATACACACGAATCAAATTTGGAAGGAAGAATGGTCCATTAGAGGAGCTTCTTAAACACTTCTTAATTCTAATCCATATGTATAGCCTTCTTTGGATGATATGTATGCATGACGAGAATAGATGGAATCCTTACACATAAATCAGTTTCGAAAGGAAGAATGGTCCAATATTGGAGCTTCTTATACACTTTCAGAAACTAATAAATATGTATGGATTTGTATGGATTATATGCATGCAAGTGAATTATGATGATGGATTTTACTCACAAGCTCAAAGAAACATCCTCACTGGTTCAACGCAATACTGCGGAGCCTTCTCACACATAGAAGAAATAGAAGACATGTAAAAATACTTAAGAGACTGAGAGAGGTGACAAGAGACAAGTGACAAGTGACATGAATTAAAAGAATTTGAATTAAGTTACATGTAAAAGATCGTAGTGGTACGTCATGCTAAGCAGTCTACTGATCAAAGGTGGTTCCGACCCTCAAACCATGACAGTTCAACCGAATGTCACACGTAAGAAGGTGAGTTCCACTCCAGTGACCCTATGTCTGTCTAGGCTCGTAACGTCTAACTAAAGAAGTCTAAGACTCATTAAAATCAGCTCTAACTCACTCACACGCTCCACCGAGGGTGAGTCAAGATAGAGATGCTGGTTTCAAGAGCCTATCCTAGATTGGAGTTCTAACTTAAATTTGAAACTAGGTTCTATACTCATACTAGCTCACCTTGGATCCTCACTCGCTCAACCGAGGGTGATCGTCTCAAGGAAACAGTAAGCTAGCATGAGCCCTATGGATGCCTAACAATGATGCTCTAGGAGTTTGGAGGGGGTTTTATATAGTTTTTTGAATGAATTTGGGCCCTTGGATCTAGAGAAATCTACTCTCAACTCTAGGATCACTACTTTCGATTACAACCATTTGATTAATCAAATCAATGGCTTGGAATTATTCTTTCTATCAAATCTAGTGTAAAGGAGTGAAATTTAGGCGCCCTCATTCTCCACCATTGGATCTGGGGATGATCTGGACCGTCGGATCAGTGCTGACATCAATTCGGATAAGATAAGCCACTATTTTTGGAGAAATGCTGCATTATTGATCTTTGATTGTAAAAAAGGTCTTCTTTTATGGAAAAAATTCGTGGATCCTCCTTCCTTTATGCTTTAGTGCATCTCCACCCTTGAATATGAGCTCATCTTGACCGTACAACATGGTTCAATCATATTTTGACATGTGGCAGACATTCAAGCCTTCAATTTTCTTATTCTAGAAAACTGCGGTGACCTTGAAAACTGGACTTTGTGCTCTTTGACCCTCCAAAAAGTCTTTGATGAAGATGAAACATTGTAGGACTATGTTTCCAAAGATTTCCTTCAGGAATATGCAGAAATAACTCCCATCTGAATCTCCCTTGTACAAGTTTGACTACATTTGGAAGCTTGCAAGGTGGCATTAAGGTCTCTAGGAAGCTCTGATGGCCTTGAAAATTTGTACAAATATGTAGCCACATATGATCTTTATACATGCCAAACCATATGGCTAACATAAATTTCTATACAAGAATTTGTAGGGTCAAACTAGAAAAAATACATTTTTACAAAATGAACATAGCATATCAATGTGCTACAAAATCCATTTTCTGCTGAAATTTGGGCTATAGACTGCCTTTGACAATCTTTACAAGTATATGGATTTTCATCTAATTTGGTGACAATGAAATTTTTGCCCTAATTTCCCAACTTTGACCAACTTTGACCGCTACCATGGAATTTCTTGATTTCTTTGAAACTTTGTATGTGAGCTTCCTTTGACATCCTTGATGCATCCTGGACTTCTCGGGGAATTCCGGCTACCTTCACCAAATATGTTTTTTGTAGGCCTTCACAAGTGAGAGAGGAGAGAAAATCTCGACGACACCGACAAGAGAAGAGGAAGAGAGACTAGTTGCATGGTGTGCAAAGGATGCTCTATCCAAGTCTTACATACTCAATTCAATATCTTATCTTTTGTTACCTCATATCAAGAATTGTAAGACTTCCCAAGAGAGTTGGGAAGTAGTATCTTCATACTTTTCATCAAATACAAGGGCCAGAAAGAACCAACTTTGGATGGAGTTCACAACATTGAAGAAGCAACCAAAGCAAAGTGTAGCTCACTATGTGATGAGGATGAAGGATGTATCTGATCAACTTAGGAGTATTGGAGAAGAAATAGAAGAGGAGTAGATAGTAAGGCAGATCATAAATAGCATATATATGGACCTATATATGGACATGTAGATACTTGACCTCAATACCTTGACGAGGCAACTCTTCACACATCAGAAAAAGCTCAACAAGAACGGAGATACTTTTAGAGGTAATCAATCTTTTGCCCTTTACACAGATAAAAATAAGAGTAAAGATAAAGGCAAAGGTAAGAGGAATGAAGAAGATCCAAGTACTTCTCAAGTGAATTTCACAGGTAGAGGAAGAGGTACTAGAGGAAGGGGCAGAGGAGGAAAGCAAGGCAGGGGGAGACCATACAACTCTTCACTTTGCAAAATTTGTGGCTTGACCAACCGTACCAGAGATGAATGCTTCAGGAACACAAAGAAAGAGGCTTCCACAGAGGAGGCCATGGACAATCAAGAGGCAGGTTCAATAATGGAGGAAACAACTACCATCACAGTTACAACCAAGGCTACAACAACTATCAAGGAGGCTTCAGAGGAAGAAGAGACTACAACAACTATATAGATGATCAAGAGGAGTCCCTATTACTCATGAATATGACAATCAAGGACCAAACCCTCTCTGAATTGGAGATATGGCATAAGAGACTAGGACATATAGCTGAAAGGACATTGAAGCAAATATACACGGATCAGAGTGTTCTTGGCAGACACAGTTGATCATTTTAAGTGAATGACTTGTGACGGTTAGCTATCTTAGTCAACTAGATACCTAAAAAAGGATTTTGTCCAATTGTTACTGAGGAAGGAGTTTTATTCATTTCTTTGAACAGGTGTAGTGACAAAAAAGTTTCTGGCTCATAGTGAAACTCCAATTTATGTGTTTTGATCCAATGATTTGAGGATCATCTTCCAAAGTACTTGAGTGACTTTTTGTGCTTTATAAAAAGATCAAGAGGTCTACTTTGTAGTCCTCAACTCTGTTTTGGCTAGTGTGAAGCAAGAATTATCAGCATCATCTCATCTTTGGAAGGTGACCACCATATCCTCCAATAGGCCCCACTAGGCTTGCCATAATTTTACAACTTGATCCCCAATTGTATGGAGCCGATATTGTTTCATATGGTTTTTCCATACTCAGCTAGGGGTTGGTGAATTTTGATCATGAAGAAATTAAGGCTCGCTAAGAATGGTCAAGCCATTGGAATCAAGAGTCTAGATTAAGAACTTCCTAACTTACAACTTAGTACCCACATTGCCTAATGGATGCATTTCTATTTAAGGTCTTCAAACAAAAGAAAACTTGCTTAAATGTTATACCAAAAAGTAGAGCAAAGATGAAGAAACAAATACATTATGGTTCAAATTTGGAATACAAGAACAGAGTGCAGATTATGCAAATTGCAAGCAACCTACCTTTTCATTGACTTCTGTAATCCTACTATAGAGAGAGTTGAAGAGAAGAGACATAAGGTGAAACCCAACTTAAATGTAAAGACACTGATGATTTTGCACCCCCAACTTTTGAGGAGTTACAATCACTAAACTATGCTAATCTCTTGATTTTCCTAGGAGCTTCAACATGAATCTTGTAGCCTCACCTAGGAGGAAGAAAATGATAGCACTAACATAGAGGGTTCTTCTAGAACAAAGCCTTTGACCCGCAATCGATGGACTCAAACTGCACCATTGACATAGGATCCTTTACAACAGCAATCACCTCTTTAGTCCCCAACACCATGCACTTCCTTGATGATGCAATAGAACTCTACATTGCAACCAATTCAAGGTGCATCTACTTCAACTTCCTTTGCCAAATGTTCGAAGCTACTCATCACGACCTCAAACATTACCCTTTTTCTCTAGCTTTCTACACATAAAAATTCATTGATCTTCAGTTCATGAGCACATAACCTTCATTTCTCTCTTTCACGATGTGGAGGTGATCATAATTTGGGTGAATGGGATCCGTTTGCAACACACACAGAGTGTATGATGCTAGTGAGTGTTGGAAGATTTAAGTGATCTAAATGTGAAGGTGAAGGTGAAGTTGGGTATGAAGAGGAGAGATGTGATGATTTGATTATGGGAAGGGAAACATATTAATCCAGCATAAATCCATGAACATGAATGATAAGAACAAAAGAAAACCATACACATGAATGGATTTCAAAAGGAAGAATGGTTCAAAATTGAAGCTTCTTATACACTTTCAAAATTTAATTCATATGTATGGATGCTTGTGGATGATATGTATGCATTTGAGAACAAAACAAAACCATACACATGAATCCATTTCGAAAGGAAGAATGGTCCAAGAAAAACGAGCATCTTATACAATTTCAAAAGTGAAACACATGCATGGGTGTTTGTGGATAGTATGCATGCATGTGGGTCATGATTTATGAATATATAGAAACTTATCCTCAGAATCTCAATGGATAATCCTCACTGCTTCAATGCAAGCTTATGGAGCCTTCTCACACATAGAAAGAGTTAAAAAAAGACATGTAAAAACACATAAGAGAAAAGAGACAAGAGACTTGAATAAAAAGATTGTAATGAGATACATGTACATGAGCATTGTGATATGTCAAGCTAGGCAATCCAATGGTCAATGGCGTTTCGCATGACCCTCCCACCATGAGAGTTCAACTGAATGTCACATGTGAGATGATAGGTTCTAGTTCATTGACCTAATATCTTTATAGGAGCGTAAAATCTATCTAAAGAAGTCTAAGACTTATAAAACCAACTCTAACTCAATCACATGCTGCACTATGAATGAGAAAAGATAGAGAAACCATTGGGTATATGAGCCTATCCTAGTTTGGAAGTCTAACTTAAAATTGATTCTAGGAACTATGCTCTTACTAGCCCACCTTGGATCCTCATATGCTCAACGGAGTATATGAGCCTATCCTAGTTTGGAAGTCTAACTTAAAATTGATTCTAGGAACTATGCTCTTACTAGCCCACCTTGGATCCTCATATGCTCAACGGAGGGTGATCTTCTCAAGTAAACCATGTGCTAGCATTGCCCTATGGAGGCCTAACAAGTATGCTCCATGAACTTGGAGGGGGGTTTTATAGTTTTTTGAATGAATTTGGGCCCTTGGATACGGAGAAATCAACTCACAACCCTTGGATCAACTGCTTTTGATTACTACCATTGGATTTATCAAATGGATCACTTGGATTGATTCTTTATATGATATCTAGGATAAAGGAGGGAAAATAGATGCCTTGATTCTCCACCATTGGATCTGGGAAGATCTCGATAGTCAGATCAATGTTGGCATCACTTTGGATAAGATTAGCTACTATTTTTTAAAGAACTTTGCATTATTGATCTTTGGCCATCAAAATAAGCTTATCCAATGAAAAAACTCATGGATCCTCCTTGCTTTAAGCTTTCATGCATCTCCACCCTTGAATGTGAGCTCATCTTGACCGTACAACATGGTTCAATCTTCTTTTTCTATGTGGCAGCCCTTCAAGCCTTTAATTTGCTTAATCTAGAAAAATGTGGTAACCCTGAAAATTAGATTTTTTGCTCTTTGACCCTCCAAATATCCTTTGATAAAGATGAAACTTCGGAGATCCATGTTTTTAAATCTTGCCTTTAGGAATATGTAGAAAAACTCCCATCTAAATCTCCCTTATACAAGTTAAACTACATTTGGAAGTTTTCAAGGTGGCATTAAGGTGACTAGGAAACTCTGATAGCCTTGAAAATTTGTAAACCTCTGTAGCCACATATGATCTTTATACATGCCAGCCATATGGCTAACATAAATTCCTATACAAGATTTTATAGGTTCTAAGTGGAAAAATTATATTTTTACAAAATGCACATGGTGTATCAAAGTGCTAGAAAATCCATTTACATATGAAATTCAGGCTATAGATTGCCATTGATAGGCTTTACAAGTATGCAATTTTCATGTGATTTGATAATAGTGAAATTTTTTCCCCAATTTCAAAAATTTCACTAGCTTTGACTACTACCCTGGATTTCCTTGATTTCTTATAAACTTTCCATGTGAACTCCCTTTGACATCCTTGATGCATCTTGGAATTCTCAAGGAATTATGGCTACCTTCAGCAAATGTTTTTCTTGTAGGCCTTCATAAGTGAGAGAATAGAAAGAATCTCGATGACATTCTCCCCCACTAAACCTACAATCCCTCAGAAGCACCACTCTAGTCTCTGTAAAAAAACAAAAAGTTCCAAGCATCAAATTCTTTTATAGGAAACATAAGAAACATGGAAGAAGAAATTGATCATATGCATGAATGAGTAGGCAACATGACTTGAAGCAAAATTTTCATGAAAGAGAAAATTGAAATAGGCAACATGAATATGCATGAGCAAATAGGCAATATGAATATGCATGAGCAAATAGGCAACATATATGTAAATGAATAGGCAACATTGACAACATGTAAAGAAAGGAAAAAAAACAAGCATCAATATGAAGTGGAAGTGAATGTATTGAGTTGTTTAGGCATGAGTTGCTCTCACCTTGAAGAAAATTTTGTACCTTTTCATAAAGCAATCAACCTTGAATACGGTTATAAATAGAGATTTAAGATTTTCAAGAGACATGTTTCATCTTTAGATTATTTTAGCTCAACTTCTTTCCTACATAAATATGAATACGCTCTTTCCAAATTACATGCAAGGAAATATAACTAAACTCCACTAATGCATAAATCCACCTATATTGCCCATGCTTTATGCTTTTATGCCTCCTTAGCTTCCTTTGACTTGCTTTTTTCTTCATTTGTTTAATGATTCAACTACTTTATGGTTGTGTTCACTTTTTTGGGGTGGAAGAAACTGTGAACTTCTTGGTAATAGATGGTAGCTTATCTTTTTTGGATGCCAGGGAAAGATTAAACCTTGATACAACTTACAACCATTTTTAATGAATAGTCATTTAAATTGTGATAAAAGTGTTGTGAGGTGGACTAAGGATGTAGAAACATGCAATAGTAGGAGCTAGGACTTCAACAATTATGCTTTCAATACATGATACATACGCATGTTTATATATGAGAGTCATGTTACAAAAATAAACCTCCAAATCTACATGCCCTTTCTTTCCATAATCCTAGATTATAGCCAATTTCTTAGTAGATAAATTATTACTTCGATATAATGTTACACAACAAGTAGAGAAATCATCATTTGCCCTTTTGACTTAAGCAATGTCAATATGCAATGCAATGCAAAGATTGAAAAGAAACATGCATGAGCTAAAATTTCCAACAAGAAATAATGGGATAAAAACAAGTTAGAATGAACTTGAAAAACAAGCAACTTGAACTTGAAAAAGAAATTATTTTTCTTTATTATTATTTATTATTATTATTTTTTTTAATAAATGGATATTCTTATTTATGAATCGGCCCCATTGTTGCCATATTCTTCAATGTCCTCATCTAAAATGTACTCATGACTATCATGTTTCTTGAATAGCTTTATCCTTTTACCTGCAATCAAAGTTTTTAATGCAACACCATTTAATTCACAAAGATCATACATACCATTGTCATGTTGACTTTTGATACAATGTATGGCCCGAACCACCGTTGAGTGAGTTTTTTGCGTGCAACATATTGAAAGTCAAATTTACCATCATAAATGAGTATCCAATCTCCTAGTTCAATCAACTTAGGATGCAATGGATGAGTTTTGTCAAAACAAAGCTTATTCTTGATTCTTGATTCTCTTATTTTTTCAGTGGCATCATCAATTCTTAATTTATATTGTTCTATTTGTTTAATGTGAAAACTCAAAAAATCATTAGTAGACATGTTTTTAGACCAAGGCAAATTTGACCATGCAAAAATATGAGATTAAATCGGAAACAATGATTTTTGACGGTGCATGAGTTCAACACACATATACCCTGTGGTACATGCGCATGTCATTCTATATACCCAAAGCGCAAAAGGTAAGAATCTAGGCCATTGTTTAATGTCACTATTACATGCTTTAGATATGGTTTTCACAATAGGTGGATGCCCTCTCTCTATTTTACCATTGGGCTATGGGTTATATGCAGTCATGAGAGACAAACAAATACCATGATGTTCAAAGAATTGTTTAGCTTCTCTTGCATCTAACTCTCCACAATTGGCAACTACTTTCTTTATGTACCCAAAGCGACTTATGACGTCTTCAAGTAAGAATTTTCAAACATTGTTAATGGTCTTAGATCATAGTGCACATCCCTCTATATGAGTAGTTAAGTCCTCTCTTGTAAGTACAATGTAACACATTTGTCAATATCTTTAGGCATAGTTACAAGATCTACAACCCACTTGTAGTGAATACAAGCTGGATACGTAGGATGAAAAGGATCTCTAAGTTTAACTAATGAATGAAGTTGACAAATGCAACATCTATTAACATAGTTACTAATGTCAACATACATCCTAGGCCAATAATAGGTACTTCTAATTTTTTTCATATGTTCCAAAAAGTCCTTTATGATCTACCCATAATGCCTCATGCATTCCCTTCATTACTTGCAACATAGGACTCATTGTGGATTCTTAACCTTTCCCTTAGCATGTCTCCATACATAACTGTTATGTAGGAAAAAATGGCAAGCTCATTTCCTAATCTTATGCAATCTACTCATAGTCAAGGTAGGTAATGGTTATAGTGTACTCAAATACTTTCCTATGTCTCTCCATTCATCTTTGTACTTAGACTAATGAAATTGCTCATAGTGGTATATGTGTGGAACAAATTCAATTAAGGTCACATTATTTATTAGATCACTTTCAAGATCATCATAAAATATAGCTCTTCAAAACATATTAGCAACTAAATTTGACTTACCTGAAATATGAACTAACTCAAGATTTATGAACTTAATATATGAGACCCATATAAGCATGGCTATATTAAAAGATGAACAATTGGCTATAATTCCAATGAGAGGCAAACAATGAGTCTCAACTTTGACATTTGCACCATTATGAGCAAGTGATGGCACAAGTGCATGAGTGAGAAGCACACTAGCATGCACACACATACACACACATGCGCACACAAGGCAAGAACAATGAGAGGAACAATGGAGTTCTTTGGATTACTCAAGAAGTCTCATACACAAGCTCAAATATCTAGCAAGTTAACCTCTAAAATTAGCTCTCTAGCTCTTTTTGTAGTTTTTGGACTAGCTTTGGTCCTATCAAGACCTTTTGTCTGACCTAGTTAAAAATTAGGTTCTATAGCTTATTTGAGGGCTCAAATGGAATCTAAAAATTATGAAAATTGTTATGTAGCTAGTTCTAATACTCCTCAAGCTCCAAGACTACTGGGCTTGAACAAAATGGAGTCTATTCTACCAAAAATGGGATTTAGAATGTTTGTGTAGTGATGAAAATCACTCTTAATTAGAAGTAAGTTTAGAAAAAAACTATAGGCCTCATTGCCAGGTTGTGCTTGACTCCTCTTTGGTGCATGTATGCTCTTCTTATAGCTTGTATGTGAATAGGTGGGTTAATGAGCCCTACAAATTCTATACCCCATTTAGAGAATGCACGTCCTCCCATCATGGGTTTCAGTGGCATTTCATCTCTGTGAGTAGGAACTGAGTTCTTTGGCACACATCACATCTCTTCACATAGGTATGAGCATCCATGTGAAGATTGGGCCATCATAATCCTGTGAATAATATGGCTTTGATTATCCTATCGAGGCCAAAATGACCTCCTACAACACCTTGGTGTGCAGTCTCTATTATGCTCAAATAATCACTCTCATGAACACATTGTCTTAGTTATCCATCTCTTCCTCGTTTGGACAAGTTATCACTAATAAGTGAGTAGTCTTGAGCTTCCTCCTCTAGGGTTCATTTTTGTGTTAAAGTCATTCCATGAGGGAATTTTTTTGTCCTCAAGTATGTCACTATGGGTTCACTCCATTTTGGTGTGAGAGAAACATGATACAAAGTGGCATGTTCCACTAGGGGTTTTTCACAATAGACAGGGCATTCTTTACATAACATATAGACATCTGCTTCCATAGAAGGCTGATATAATCTTAGTCTTTGCAGAGTCTACAAAGTATGGTGTATCAAATGATGTTGCTTCAGTGCACCTATATGTGCTAATTGCAACTAGTTCTTGTATTCTAATTCATCGGCACAACGAGCGAGAATTTTTTTATTATCTTTTTTATACATGCTTCCTGCTAGTATCTGGTATCTTTGTGATTAAGTGACATCTCCTTATCTTATCCTAATCCTAGGATTCTTGGGTCCAAATGTGAGGTCCCAATGGGTTTGGCCCATTCTGGTACTATCTCAAGATTGACCACGTATGCATCCGATAGTTCATCCGCTACTCCTTAAGGAGCTTCTCCCATAGTTAATGGTGAAAGGTGGTCTGCTCAAAGGTGGGTCCTTCCCTTTCTGACTACTACTTCAAAGTCATATTCCATTAGTAATAGAAACCAACATATCAATCGTTCGGTGTTACAAGGCTTGTTGACTAAGTATAACAATGTTTGATGATCCATGAAGAACTTAAACTTATTTGCCAATAAGTAATGCTTGAATTTCCTTACTGCATAAATCATTCTAATCCTTCGTGCTCCATCGTGGTGTAATTTCTTTTCGCTGTGTTTAACTGTCCACTTGCATAAGCTATGGGAAGATCCATATTACCTTTATTCGTAGATTGTGCCAACACACATCCTATGGCATAGTTGGATGCATCCACATGTCCATGGAATGGCTTAATCTAATCCGGTGTAGTTAATATAGGTGCTAAACACAAGCGTCGTTTAAGTTCATTGAATGAATTCTCACATTCATCTCTCCATTGAAACTTGGTCAAAAGAGAGTACAAAGGCTTTTCTATGCTAGCATACATGTGTATAAATTGTCAATAATAACCACAATGACCCACAAATGCTGTGCACTGAGATCTAAGCAAAACATTTACACAAAAAAGTGTGCTACACTGAGAAGTCTATCTGTAGACTTTACATACACATGTTCCTATTGATCATACTCATAGTATGAAAGGAATTAGATCATGAAACTTTGAACATAGCTTCATTAGCTTCTAGATTAGATGTGTACAAAAGGATTTCTGATCCACATGATGAGACTGAGAGAACTTAGAGAAAAACTCGTCGCTAATTTTTTGAGAAAAGACTCTCTACACATCTATCTCTATGACACATCTTCTAATGACTCTCACATGTGTTTCTTTACATCATTGACTTATATACATATAGTTCTAGACTTATCCTGCATCTATTACATTACTCCTTACCATCCTAAGGATTATCTATATTTAGATTACAAGAATTTCCAACTGTAATGTACATATGTATACAAGCTATCATTGTGAAATCTCTTCAATTTCTCAAATGACTTCTTTCACTTCAATCTGATCATTGACTTGCTTCAAGCTCTTTGTAATCATCAATTTGTGATTGGTTTGTTCCAACAGCTCCAATAACTAATTGTGATTATTCCATTCTTCTTCACTCGTGCCATCTCTTTAAATCTCTGTAGCTTAGGTCCATCCAAGCTTTTTTTCCACATATCTGCAACTTGCTCTTTCGTTGAAGTATACAACACTTCAATCTCTTTATCAAGTACCTTTTCCCTCAAGAAATGATACTGAATCTCTATATGCTTAGTCCTTGCATGAAAAACAGGGTTAGCTACCAAATACAATGAACTCATATTGTCTCCAAAAATAATTGGAGTACTTTGATCAGTTCCAAAACTCTTCAATAAGGTCTTTAACCATATCACTTCCTTTGCAACCTCTACCATTCCTTTATACTCAGCTTCTGTTGATGACAAAGCAACTGTATGTTGCTTCTTTGAGCACCATGAAACTAATTTATCTCCAATATAACAGAGATACCCATGAGTAGAGCTTCTATCATCTGAATCACCTGCCCAATTTGCATCACTAAACACTTTGATTCTTGTATCAGAAGTAAATCCATAATAAAAACCTTCACTTATGGTTCCTTTGATATATATGACTTTCCTTTGAGCTGCAATCCAATGAGTCTTCTTTGGATAATGCATAAATTGTGATAACACACCTACTACATATGATAGATCTGGCCTTGTCAAGGTAGCATAGATTAGACTACCTACCAAACCCTGATATTTCTTCATATCATTGAATTCTTCACCTCCATATCTGCTCAATTTATGATTTACCTCTAATGGTGTGGTTGAAGACTTGCAATCCTCCATGTTGAACTTGACCAGAAGATTCTTCAAGTATTTCTCGTGTAACATATACTCCATGTTGAGTATACACAATCTGCATCCCTAAGAAATAAGATACGTTTCCCAAATCACTTATCTTAAACTCCTTCTCTATTTGTTTCTTAAGCTCCTTGATTCCTTGAGCATCTGTACCTATGAAAATAATATCATCAACATAAATACACATGTATATGTGTCCACTTTCACTTGCCTTCATTAGTAAGCTACTATCTGCCTTTGATGCTTGAAATCCACATTCATTCAAGAACTTAACAAGCCTATAATTCCATGTTCCTGGGGCCTGCTTCAAACCATACAAAGCTCTCTTGAGCTTACACACATAATCTGATCCATTTGAATCCATGAAGCCTTCTGGTTGCTCCATGTACACTTCATCTGCAATGTTTCCATTCAGGAATGCATTCTTCACATCTAATTGTGATAACTTCCATCCTTTACAAGCATCAATAGCAATCAATGACCTAATTGTATACATCTTAGCAACAGGACTAAAGGTTTCATCATAATCTACCCCATAACTTTGGGAATAACCTTTGACCACAAGTCTAGCCTTGTATCTAGACACCTTACCATTTGCAAACCTTTTTGTTTTATACACCCACTTACATCCAATGACCTTCTAATTCTTTGGTCTTGGCACCAACTCCCATGTTTCATTTTCAAGTAGAGCATCATACTCTTCTTGCATTGCCTTCTCCCAATTCCGTTTACCTTTAGCTTCTTCATATGTGATTGGGTCCTCTTCTGATTTCACAATGTAAGCATAATCTTTTGTTGTTAAGAAAGATGTATCATAACTATACCTGATAGGCTCTTTTCTTTCTCTCAAAGATCTTCTGACCTATGAACTTCTTGAAGTCTCATCCACATTTGATTTTGGATCAAATCTTGGCCCATCTTCAACATTATCCTCGAATTTACTTTTATGATCAACATCATCAATATCTTCTTCATACACACTTACTTTTGTATTCCCTTTCCTTTGTATTTCTTCAACACCTGCATAATCATTTGTTGACCATGTATACCATGCGCTTTGCTCATCAAATGTAACATCTTTTGTAACAAGAAATTGCTTTTTGGATGGACTCCATAATCTGTAACCCATCTGTCTATCATCATACCCAATAAACACATACTTCTCTGCTTTGGGTTCTAGCTTATGTCTCAATTCTGAAAGAACATAAGCATATGCTAAACATCCAATTACCTTATAATGATCAAGAGTAGGTCTCTTACCCCACCATGCTTCATAAAAGTTCTTTCATCCAAAGCTTTACAACTTAACCTATTCACAAGGTATGTTGCAGTGTTGATAGCTTCTGCCGATAAGTAGTTTGGATAATTTTTTTCCTTCATCATTGCTCTTGCAAACTCTACAAGAGTTCTATTTCTTCTTTCTGCAACTCCATTTTGTTGAGGAGAGTACCTGCAAGTTACTTCTCTTTTTATACCTGCATTCCACAAATAATCATCAAACTCTTTAGAAAAATATTCTCCCCCTCCATCTGACCTCAACCTCTTGAGCTTTTGTCCTGTAATCCTTTCTGCATAAGCATGATAATGCTTAAATGTCTTGAACACTTTTGATTTGTCCATGATTACATATAAAGAAATCCATCTGGTTGCATCATCAACAAACAACACATAATATCTAGATCCATTTATGCTATAGTCCCTTGAAGGACCCCACACATCTGCATGAACCAATTCACGCATGTTTGAATACTTGTACCCTGATTTACTGTATGAACTTTTGTGTGCTTTACCTAATTGACAAGCTTCACACTTTTACACCATGTGTTGCCCTTCAACTTTTGGCAAACCAAGCACCACATCATTCCTTCACATTTCCTTTATGGCTCCCTCATTGAAATGACCTAGCCTTTTATGCCATAAGTCTAACTCAGACATCTTTTGACTTCCATAAGTAAATAAAGCATGTCCCACATTACCTTGGACTTTGAGAGTAAACAACCTTCCTTCCTTTTTACCTGCAATGATGTTTCTATATCCCTAATTTGGATCTTGCACATAGACACCATCATTTGTGAATCTGACTTCATATCCCTTTTCCACAATTTTCCCTACACTTATCCAGTTTTTAGGAATAGTAGGAATATAAAGTACCTTGCTCAAGAGTGTACTTCCACTCTTTGTCTTCACTAATCCAATATTCTGCACTTTATGCTTGGTGTTGTCACCTGTTTGAACTGTATGTCCATTCACCTTTGCTTCCATATCGGTCATCAATGATATATTGCCAATTAGATGATTGCTACATCCTCAATCAATATAAAACACCCTTTGGTCTTCTCCTACTCCTCAGTTCCTGCTTCAAAGATTAACTTCATTACCTGCACATATCTTCAGATTTCTTCAATCTAATGATATACATACCTCCAAGCTACCTTTTTGCAATCATATCAATTATTAGTTCTTCAAAATAATCATTAAAACTTTAGTTTGATCCTTAAGATCAAAAGTATGTTAGAAACTGTCTTCCTGAACAAGCGACTTTCACATAGGTAACTTCTAAGGTTGATTTCTCACACCACACATCCCGTTTTGCTAAATGCTTTTAGCCATAGCTTCCTTATCTTCTAACTTAGATTTTGAATGCACATTTATCAAAAACTTTACACTATGCACTAAGATCTAAGCAAAACATTGACATGAAAAAGTGCGCTACACTGAGAAGTCTATCTGCAGACTTTACATACACATGTTCCTATTGATCATACTCACAGCATGAAAGGAATTAGATCATGAAACTCTGAACATAGCTTCATTAGCTTCTAGATTGGATTTGTACAAAAGGATTTCTGATCCACATGATCAGACTGAGAGAACTCAGAGAAAAACTCGTCGCTAATTTTCTGAGAAAAGACTCTCTACACATCTATCTCTATGATACTTGTCTTCTAATGACTTTCACATGTATTTCTTTACATCATTGACTTATATACATATATTTCTAGACTTATCCCACGTCTATTACATTACTCCTTATCATCCTAAGGATTATCTATATTCAGATTACAAGAATTTCCAACTCTAATGTACATATGTATACAAGCTATCATTCTGAAATCTCTTCAATTTGTCAAATGACTTCTTTCACTTCAATATGATCATTGACTTGCTTCAAGCTCTTTGTAATCATCAATATGTGATTGGTTTGTTCCAACAATTTCTCGGCCTAGGTAGGTTTGCAATTACTCTAACCTTTTCTTCGTCTGTAGAAATCCTACTCTTTGACACAATGTGTCCTAGAATTTTGCCGTGCTTGACCATGAAAACACACTTTTCTAGGTTCAAGAAAACGTGATATTCTCAACATTTGTCAAAAATTTTCCTAGATATTCTTTGTCCGTTTTCAAAGTTGTTACCATAGCCCATAGTTCTCGTTTAATTTGTGGATACTTTTTTGTGTTTCATGTAAAATTTTAGCCCCAAACCTAATTGCATATCTATTCCCTTCACCATCATCTTAACTTATGACCCAACCTATACCAATAGGACTAGTACCAACAATCAATATAGTAGGTTTGCTAACATAATAGTTTGCACGCTTAAGGATGGAAGCTTCAAGCAACAATTTCTTCAATCTATGCATAGCTTGTGTGTGTTTTACTCCAAATAAATTTGAATTTCTTTCTCAACAGGTCATAGAGACAATTGGCAACATGAGCAAAGTGTGGGATCCAAATACAATAAAGGATGCAAGCACCAAGAAGTTTGCATACCTCACTCATGTTATTACATGTTTTTGAAATCTTGCTTATGGCATCAACTTTTTATGGGCATGGCTTTCGACCATAATGACCACATAAATGTCCAACAATAAGAACCTTGTTGATACCAAGAATAGATTTTTCTATGGAAAGTATGAGACCGATCTCTTCAAATCGTTGAAATATTCATTCACAATCAAAGATATGGTCAAAAACAAATTTATGACATCTAAATGAATCTGAAGTTATGTGCTTTACATGTTCCTCACTCCCTTTAATTGGAATATCATCCATGAATGGCATGGTTAAATGAGGGATAAAATCATGTAAGACCGTATTCATAGCACTTATCATATGAGCCACAAAATTAGTCACTCCTTGAGGTAAACTACACATTTGCACTAAGCCTAAAGGAGTTTTCATTATGGTTATGTCATGATTATCAATTGCTAATTGGAATTGGTCATACCCAATAAAATGTAGTTTCCCATTTTTTTAAGGCACAACGAACCTATTTAAGTAAGGTGCAAAACATGCCTCTAAAATTCTCATGTTTATCTTCTCCTTAAGTAGTTTCATTAGCTTAGTTAAGTGAGCCTTTTGAGCTCGTATAGGGGGAAGACTCCATGGAATAAGTGGAATGGTAAAGATAATCATGGGTGCAACTAGCTTAGGATTTGTGCAACCAATCTCATAAGGATACATAATAAAGGCTTTTCCATGGCTACATGTGACTCTCTCTCCACTAGCAAAAGAAAGTCATCATCTCTACCAGTTTTCACCTGTTTGATTGTCTCATTTGTGAATGTATTTCCTATGTTTTTCTTGTCTTGAAAATTGGATCATTTTTCACATCAACAATTTTTTTTAGTACTTCCTTGAGGTAATGGCTGAGCTATGGGTTTGATTTTCTTGTCTACTATTTTGTACTTTGTTTCAACTAAGGCTTCATGTGTTTGGTTCAATTTTGAACACTTGTCAACATTGTGAGATTACTCTTGGATTAGAGCATACTCATCAAGAGAAGAAAGAAGAATAATGTGGGAATTATAATTTTGCTCAAGAAATAACTCTAACTCCTCCAGAGTTGAGAAACAATTAGGTGTCTGAATCACATGCTCAATGATCTCATCATGTTGGTTTTATAATTTTTGTTGGGTTCTGTTGGAAGCAGTCAGAGGCACAGACGCCACGGAAGCATGTGAAGACGAAGCAGGGAGCCAGGCGGATCAATTTTTTAAACAAATATATTTCTTATTAATTCTCCAAACATTCAACAGTGATTATTATCACTAATTGTAACATATGTATCATAAGAAAACCCCATTTTGTAATCCATAGCTCCATTTTGTGCAAGCCGAGGAGTCCTCGAGCTTGAGGAGCTTAGGTAGAATGCGCGTACCAATTTTCGTTATTTTTAGACATCGTTTACCCTTCCAAATAGCATCTAGGACCTATTTTTTAACTAGGCCGGTCACTAGATGTGAAACCGGTCAAAACTAGTCTAGAAACTATAAAAAGAGCTAGAGAGCTCATTTTTGTGGTTGGTTCATTTTGGTTAGTGTGAGCATAGAGCTAGTTTGAGCTTGTAAGAGCCTTCTTGAGTAATAGAGTTAATTTCCCACCTTCCATTGTGTCTTGCTTGTCTCTTCATTGTGTGTGTGTATGTGTGTGTGCATCTTTGGTGCTTCTCACCTTCACTCTCACATCATCTCACGTTCACGATCTTCATATCACTCCTACCTCTCCCTCGGATTGACATTAAGGAGGTGAAGCTTCTTAACGTGGTTCTCACCATTGTGCTAGAGCAACACCAAATTTGGCGCCGTTGCCGGGGATCGAGTCTAGGACGAATGTGTGATGGTAAGAGTATAGCAAGAAGTGGCGTTGGGAGGTAAAAATTTCAGTTTTTGTTGTTATTTTTACTTAGTTTTTAGTGTTTTTCACCTTCCCCATACTCCATCTTCATCATCGCATCATCATCTCCATTTCCAAAAAAATCAAAAAATTCACCATATCCACCCATTCACCTCATTTCCCCTCATTTGTGCATGCGAGAGAGCGAGAGAGAGTTTTTGCGCTTGTATGCACTTGTGTTTTCTTGAGTTTTCTTGCAGGTACAGAGCTTCAGAGCATCAGGAAAGCTTCCAAAAGGTAAAAAATGTACTTTCTGTCAGAAATTTCCGACTGTGTCGGACCATCGCGATGGTCCGCCAAGTTCGGATTTTGAGGTAGGCGACCACACCATGAGGTAGGCGATCCTTGCGCACACACGGCACCATAGTTGCATTTCAAAAATTCGTCATTTGGTGGACCATCACGATTGGCTCGGACCATCGCGATTGTGTCACACCATCGCGATAGGCTCACGCCATCGCGACGGCTCGGCCGGACCATCGCGACGGTTCGCTTTTTCGGACCATCGCGACGGTTCACTTGAGCCATCGCGACGGTCCACTCGGACCATCGCGACTGTCCAGTTGACCCCGCACCATCGCGATTGGCCCACGCCATCGCCACGACAGTGCCACGTGTCACGATAGACCATCGCGACGGTTCAACTTTTGGACCATCGCGACAGCCCAAAATCGGACCATCGCGATTGGCTCAAGCCATCGCATCGCGGACCATCGCGATGGTTCACTTCGGACCATCGCGATTGTCCACCGTTGACCGTTGACCGCGCCATCGTGATTGTCCGCCTGATCACGCCATCGCGACGGTTCACCTTTTCGGGCCATCGCGATTGTCCAAATTCCACGCCATCGCGACGGTCCATTCCCACACCATCGCGATTGTTCACTTCGGGCCATCGCGACGGTTCACTTTTTCGCGCCATCGCGATTGTCCAAATTTTGACCGTTGACCCGCGCCATCGCGATTGTTCGCCTTTTCGGGCCATCGCGATTGTCCAAATCCCACGCCATCGCGACGGTTCGCTTGGACCATCGCGACGGTCCCAGACCATCGCGATTGCCCACCCCCATCGCAAATTTTGGACTTCAATTTTTGACCAAATTTGAGGGAATTTTTGAGAAATTTTTGGACCATTAGACTCATAGGAGACCCCTTAGCCTATATTAGAAGAAAAATTGGATTGTCAATTTTTACCCCCCAGGACCTGAACGCGTGTAACTTTTTCATCCGAAGTCCGTTTTTTGAGCTTAATAGCTCGTTAGAAAGCTCGTGACGAGTACTACGTGACCTCAACTGTTTTTTTCATAAAGTATACGTCTATTTTTGGATAGACTAATTTGAGGTTCACCTAGTTTGGGACTAGGAAGTCAGGGGGCAAGTATTAAAAAGTTGGGCAAAAAGGGAAGGGACTTAAACGGTGAATATACTCAAGTGTTTGATCATCTTGTGAATTGGTCTAATATTGGAATTTTTCCAGGTCTAGCAAAGGCAATCAAAGGCAAGCGAGCAAGGCAGTGAAGACAGCAGAGCTTGGGAAGCACGGCTTCTTAGGCAACAGGGCATCAGAGCAACCAGAAAAGCCGACTCGAGGTTGGAAGATTACTCAACCCCCTCAGTCAATTCTTAGCTTAGGCTAAAACGTTAGCATTGTGGATTTAAGTCGATAGGAATGCCTCAAGTTCAAGATACCTAATTCTATCAAGTTTAAGACTCAAAGTAAAGGTGTGTGTGACGAAAACCTAAAGAAAAGAACCTAAGTCTGACGGAAAGAGAACCCAAAACTATAACGGAAAGTCGAATTCCTGACGCATATATTAAGACAAGAATCCAAAGAAGAATTAAAAAGAATCAAGAATTAATCACAAAGAGCCATTGACGATCTAAGTGTGTAATTGAGTGAGCAAGGAAGGAAATTAATGAACCTTAGATCGGGCAAACATATAGGTAAGTCGGACCGACGAAGCCTTAGATCATCAGAGGCTAGTGTAAGAACCACTGCACGATCTTGGGCTCAGCAATTGAATAATAGTTATCCCTACGAGAGCTCAGAAACTAGCGAATCAGAAATGGCATTCAGCGCAGACAGACCAGCAGGAGGATCTCATGTAGCATACCTAGAAAAACCTGAAGGACCCTATAGAACGCAGTTAGAGTTTCTCCGAACCAACCGACTAGGTGCTCGCATCTATGAGGATGGTTTGCAAAGGCAAGTGGTGCAACTGCACAACCCTGATCAACCCTTTGGATTGGAAAGACCAGTGGTGAAATTTGAGAGAGACGCTTACATAGACAAAGAAGGAACCATGTACGTCCTGAGTACGCAGCCAAACGATACTAATGAGTTTGGCACAATCCAATTAGAGACAGAAGGGAAATTTCAAGGAAAAGAACCGTTAGAAGAACCTAGAACACCGAGAGGGAAATCCGTATTAACAAGAGTAATCATCCCAGAGTGGATCCCTCAAGATAACAGGAGCACCGAGTTGTTCATAAATAAAGAGACAGACGAAGCCTTTTGGAGGTACAGAAAGGAAAACCCTGGTGAGGTAGGCATCATTACAATCTATGAATTCAAGGACCCAGATACACCTGGAAAGGTTGTATACCTGGATGAGACTTCAGAAAGAGTCTTTGTGGTGCCTGAGCGCGCTAAAAACACCTACACTTGGAGAGGTGAATTGATATTCCCTCCATCCCGAACAAACATGAATGCAAATCAACAAGGGGCAGAAACATCCTCAGCCCATGGAAATCAAAGAAAAGGAAATCACGAGAGACCGGAAGTAAGCTTCATTCACCCCATAGGGAGAGATAGAACAACCACGAACACTAATAGGACGGATGGACAAAGAGATCATGGAATACCAGGTGGTAGAGATGATTTTCCTCTACCTAGACCACGTGAGCACGCAAGAGTATTGAGGCCCACGCAATTAGTAAAATCAATGAAAAATTACTTTGATGGGACAGGAGATCCCTATGACCACGTTGCAGAATTCAAGCAAGTATTAAGAGCAGAACAAGTAGAGGACATGTTCACGCAGTACAACGCATTTGGACTAACGTTAAAGAATACCGCTTTAACTTGGTTCCAACCTTTGCAACAAAGGCAATTTAGAGACATCCATCACTTTTTAGAGTCATTCATCACTGAATTCTCTAAAAGTGGGATCAGACATGACACGTCTTCGTTGATTCATAGTTTTAAACAGACCCCTCAGGAAACAGTGAGACTGGCAGGACGTAGGTTTAGACAATATGTCGAACGATGCCCAATGCAAGAGCTACCCTCACAAGCCAAACAAGTATCACTGTTCCTAGATGGCTTGTTGAGCGCTAAACTACGCTCTTATGTGTACCTAAAAGAACCCAGAACGCTAGAAGAGTGTGTAAGAATATGTATAGACATTGAGGACAACTTAGGAGATGAATTAGAACTCTCAAAGGTCTATAAGGACTCAGATTGTTCTTCTCTAGCATCCACAAAATTGTCTAATTCGATAGAGGACCTAGCAGAAAAAGTGGCCCAAAAACTAGGAGTTTCTAGTAAACAGGTGCCCAAGCTACCGATGAACGTACGTTGTTACACTTGTGGTGGAAATCATTTGGCAAACATGTGCCCCAATGCACCTCAACCTCAAGCCAACCCTAGTGGCCAATATTGCACAATTGAGAGAAGATACACAAATCATAGAGCTCAGGACTGCCCATACAACAAACAAACCGTGAGACAGAACTACCCGCAAACATACCAGCAGCCAGGTAGGTATCAAGGCCAATACAATGCTCAGCCTTATTACTATAGGCCTCCTCAGAACTACCCATACCAGGCTCAACAGAGACCTCAACCCGTCTTAGCTCAACAGCCACCCCCACCAGCGAATGTCATCTCAGTCAAATATGCGGCTGCAGAAGAGAACCTAAGTAGGGCCTTAGTGCCTTCTTCACCCCTGATCACCGAAAGTGACCCGAACTCAAACAGTTTTGACTCTACTCATGTAACTAGTCCACCCGCTTATTACACGGAGTCACCAGAACACGTGGAGACATATCATTATGATAGTCCACCAATGGAACCTAGTTGGGAGCCAGACTATACTAATGTGATGTACGCAAACCCAAACCCACGGCCCCAATTGAGACAACAGAGACCACAGGCTCCTAGAGGACCATGCTTTAGGTGCCAAGGAGATCACTTCATAAAGGACTGCCCACATCCCCCAATAGCAAGGCAATCACAGTACTATAGCATCCAAGGCTTTTGTGCCGACTGTGGCAAAGAGCACGTAATCAAAGATTGTCCTAAGAACCCAGTTAACACTACAAATGTGACACCAATCAACGTGATAGGTATTGTAAACAACGCAGATGGATCCAACCCTACATACGTGCCTATCCAAGCTATAACCAGAGCCCAGGCGCTCTTACAAAACCAACAGCTTAATCAAGAGAAAGTAGCCGAAACTAGTGAAGTTGCAGAATCGAGTAGTAAAAAGAAAAAATCTTGGAAAGATTCTAGAGAAAGGATAAAGAGAAAATGGAGTAAAAAGATAAGTGAGTTGGAAGGAAGTCTAAGAGAATCTAGAGCCAAAATACAAGAATTGGCTTCACAAGAATCAAACCAAGAAATCCCAGCTCAGAAATCAGGATCAGTCTTAGCGGAACCCATACCGGAAGATCTAGACATGATGTTTCGTGCATATCAGGCTAGAATAAAAGAAGGACCTCAAGTAACGGAAATGAGTAAAAACTACCCTCGAGCGGATCTAGAAATTGAGAGAACTAAACTTTGCATGAAAATGGTAGAATTAGCACAAGCTTTGTTTGAAGCCTCTAGATATCTTAATTGGAATAACATGGCAAAACCGGAATTACACTTTCAAGGACTAATGGAGAGGCTAGAACACTTGATAGAAAGCAAAGAGAAAAAGGATCAGCATAGGAACCCTATTGTCCCAGAGACACAGGAAAGGAATGCACCATCCCTGTCTCAAGTACCCAATATAGAAAGTCAAGACAACTTGTCTTCCATACATAGGTACTCACACGAATTTTTGAGAGAAATACAAGAAGAGAAATGGAGAAAAGAAAAAGGAACTCATCCTCCTATTCAAGAAATAGACGACTTGCAGGAACAATTTCCCCAAGACATCCCCTCTATATATGATGATGTAGAGGTGGAACGACTGAGTGAACCCACAGGATTTGAATCTAATTCCTTACAAGAATTACCTCAGTTCACAGGACCTTGGGAAGCTAAGTCTATTAGTATGAGAGCACCCACGATAATAGTGAGGAATGAAGAATCAGTGATCCCTAGAAATACGGAAGTGATCAAGAATACCAAAGTACAATGTAATCTCACTCTGGAGGAACTGTTAAAGGTAAAACCAGAATTGTGGAAGCACGTAGCAAATGAATTCCCTGAGCTAGCTACTACACCCTCTCAGATAGGATCACAGAAGAAGGTACCAGAGATACCCGTGGAAAAGATTGGAGACGTAAGCGAAGGAGAGGAAGGTAACACATATCTTCCAATAACCCATCAGGGCTACACCACGAAAGCCATCTTAGATTCAGGAGCCGGAGTAGCTATCGCTACTACCGCCTTATGGAAACGTTGGGGTAAGCCAGCACTCAGACCCACCAGGATGAAGCTACAAATGGCTGATGGACACATAGAAAAACCGTTAGGCTTACTAGAAGGCATATCTCTCACCACTTGTGGTGTAGAATTTGAGCATACCTTTGCCATTTGCGACTTTGCGAAAAATCATGCATATGAGATGATATTGGGACGACCATTCATGCGTCAGTTACAAATTGTACAAGATTGGGGAACTAATTCTTTGTACTTGCAACATTTAGGAGTGACTACCAAAGTCAACCTTAAAGACTATTCACATAGAGATGTACCCCCAATACAATGGAATACCATCCATAAGACACCAGCAGAGACGGAATCCGTGCACTCATTAGAATCAGATCCTTCTTGGTTGCATGAGGACACCCATTTATGGATGTGTAAAGTAGCCAAACAAGAGGAAGAACGATTAGAAACCAGGACCTTAGGTGCGGAACAACATCCACGAACCCTTCAAGATCCAGCCTATGCACCTGTAGTATTCCCAGACGAAGAGTTTGAACCCCATGGTTGGGCAGAAATACTAGCAACCATGGATGTAGCCATCAATGAAGAACACTGGACACCCCACTGTGACGAGGATGGCTATGACATTTCAGTTTTTACGATAGAGCCAATCATGGGCGATGCAATTTTAGAAGAGTGCGAACCAAACACTGATGCATTTGAGGACGCAAGCGATTTTGATTTAGAATCAATTATCATGGACCCACCCTTTGCATCAGAGGAAGAATATTTCTACGAAGTAGAGACTCACACTCAGAGACACGAGGAAATTACGAACGAAGTGAGATTAGCCACGGAAGTGACTACCAAGAGTGAAGGCAAGAAAAGAAAGAAGAAAGAAACCACGTCAGAAAAAGAAGAATCTTTGTTTGAAGTACCCGAGAATTTCAAGAAATATGAAATCGACGATAGAAGAATCATGGTACGAATGCCCAACAGAAAGGAGAATGATGGACAAGCATATGATAACCGGGAGAAAACCAAGAAAGTCATAGTTGCCATAGAAGGAGAAGAAGAAAAATGCACATACATAGGGCATGATTTGACGACAGAAGAAGAAGAAGAGCTAGTTGCCCTATTGCGCGAATATAGAGATGTTTTTGCTTGGAGTTACAAAGATTTGAAAGGAGTAGATCCAGATATATGTTCTCATAGAATCCCTATGACTCCAGATGCGAAACCGACAAAACAGAAACCTTACACGTACAATGATAATTACGCTGCGAAGATTAAAGAGGAGATAGATCGGTTGATAGAAGCAGGATTCATTTACGAAATTGAGCATACCGAATGGGTATCCCCCATTGTGGTTGTGCCCAAGAAGAATGGAAAATTGCGTGTGTGTATTAACCTTAAAAAAGTTAATGCCGCCACGATTAGAGATAGTTATCCTCTTCCTATCACGGAACACCTATTGGAAAGAGTTGCAGGCAAGGAAGTTTACAGTTTTCTTGATGGATTCTCAGGCTATAACCAAGTAGCCATTGCTCCAGAAGACCAACACAAGACGGCTTTTGCCACAGAATGGGGCATATTTGCATTTCGTGTAATGCCATTTGGCTTGACAAATGCACCCGCTACTTTCCAGCGACTCATGTGTCATGTTTTTAAGGAATTTTTACGCAAGAGCTTGGAAGTTTATGTCGATGAGTTATGTGCACATTCAAATGTAAGGCAGGCACATATCCCAGAGTTAAGACAAATATTTGACAAATGTCGAGAGTATCAGGTTTGTTTGAACCCAAAAAAATGCGTTTTCATGGTCAGACAAGGCAAAATTCTAGGACACATTGTGTCAAAAAATGGAATCTCTACGGACGAGGAAAAGGTGAAGGTAATTGCAGAATTACCCAGACCAACTAATGTGAAAGAGGTACAGGCATTTATGGGCCATTGCGGCTATTATAGGAGATTCATACACATGTATGCAATCATAGCTAAGCCTTTGTACTCTCTTTTGACCAATTTTGAATGGACAGATGAATGCGAAAATTCATTCAATGAACTTAAACGACGCTTGTGCTCAGCACCTATATTGACCACCCCAGATTGGAGTAAGCCATTCCATGTACATGTGGATGCATCCAATTACGCCATAGGATGTGTGTTAGCACAACCCACGAATGAAGGTAACATAGATCTCCCCATAGCTTACGCTAGCAGACAACTGAACGCAGCAGAGAGAAATTATACCACGACGGAACGAGAAGGATTAGGGATGATCTACGCAGTAAAGAAATTCAGGCACTACTTGTTGGCCAACAAGTTCAAGTTCTTTACGGATCATCAAGCCCTATTATATTTAGTCAACAAACCATGTAACACAGGACGACTGATACGTTGGTTTCTACTGCTCATGGAGTATGATTTTGAAGTGGTAGTTAGGAAAGGAAAGACGCATCTTAGAGCTGACCACCTCTCAAGATTAACCTCAGGAGAAGCTCCTCAAGGAGTAGCTGATGATCTACCAGATGCATACTTATTCAACCTTGAGATAGCACCAGAATGGGCTAAGCCGTTAGTCCCTATTCTGACATACGGACCCAAGAGTCCTAGGATAAAGATCAAAGAAGGAGAGATTACCAAATCTCAGAGGTACCAAATAATAGCAGGAAGCATATATAAACAAGATAATCAAAAGATTCTTGCTTGTTGTGTAGATGAATCAGAACATGCGAAATGGTTGCAATTAGCACACGTAGGTGCACTAAAGCAACATCATTCAAAACATAGAACACTACAGACTCTGCATAGATTAGGAGTATATTGGCCTACGATGGAAGCAGATGTCTACAAGTTGTGTAAAGAATGTCAGGTGTGTTGTGAAAAACCACCAGTAGAGCATGCTACACTCTATCACGTGTCTCTCACACCAGACTGGAGTGAACCATTAGTGACCTACTTGAGGACGAACACATTCCCTCAAGGAATGACCTTAGCTCGACAACGCAGTCTAGAGCAGGAAGCTCAAGGCTACTCGCTTATTGGCGATAATCTATACAAAAGAGGACGAGATGGATATTTAAGACAATGTGTTCATGAAAGCGATTATCTTAGCATACTAGAGACTGCACACCAAGGTGTTGCAGGAGGTCATTTTGGACCAGATAGGATAATCAAAGCCATTCTCTTTGCAGGATTATGGTGGCCCACTCTTCACATGGATGCACATACCTATGTAAAGAGATGTGACGTGTGCCAAAGAACTCAGTTTCCTACTCGCAGAGATGAAATGCCATTGAAACCCATGATGGGCGGACGTGCATTTTCTAAGTGGGGTATAGACTTTGTAGGACCCATTAACCCCCCTGCAAAAGGTACACATGCAGAATACATTATTGTTGCCACAGATTATCTTACAAAATGGGTAGAGGCAAAGGCCACAAAAAAGAATGATGCTCACACTACTGCAAAATTCTTATTTGAAAATGTCTTTACAAGATATGGATTGCCTATAGAGTTAGTGAGCGATCGAGGCACTCACTTTCTAAACCAAGTCATTGAATATTTGTTACAGGATTTTATGGTGATTCACAAGAAATCTGCACCATATCATCCTCAGGCCAATGGTCAAGCTGAAAGCACTAACAAGATACTTTGTACCGTACTGACGAAACTCGTGAACAATAAACGTTCAGATTGGGACAAACAGCTACACCACGCTGTTTGGGCATATCGAGTGGCCTACAAGACCGTACTCAATGCAACTCCCTTTCAGATGGTTTTTGGTCAGAATGCAGTGCTTCCTTTGGACTTCTTGATACCGACCCTTAAGGTTGCACAAGAACATGAGTGGACCGGCCATGAATTATCAGCGAGAATAATGGACTTGGAACGATTAGGAGAAACCAGGCTGAAAGCAGCAGCAGGAATATACGCAGCGAAGAAGCGACAGAAAGCATATTTTGATGCACATGTGAAAGATAAAGGCCTAAAAGAAGGAGATTTAGTTCTAGTATATACGCTGAAACAGCACGCACGGAAGTTAGAAAAGCGAGGTTACGGACCTATGATCATTAACAGACTCTCGACGAGCGGAGCAGTGCAGTTAGCCACCTTAGAAGGAGATATAATGCCTAATTACATTAGTGGCTGTAGAGTCAGGCTATATCAAGAACCTCTTACTGAGGATATGCTTAGACGACTCACGTTGGCAAAGAAGCGTAAGGAGGAAGAAAATAGAATACGAGCAGAAGCTCAGGCAGAAGCCATAGAACGCATTAAGCGCATGAAGCTAAGAAGACAAGGACTAGGGAGAGAACATTATAACCATCTGGAAACACCACCCAGATATCCCATGGCCATGTGTCAAGTAAAGTCAACCACTCATCCTAGCATAGTGGACAGGAGACCATTCCTTACAGTTAGGCTAGAGCACGGTAACCATAGCCAAGAACTCAGGGCTTTGATTGACTCAGGTGCTGCGACTAGTGCGATTAGATGGTCCCACTATAAGGCTTCAGGAATAGAAATGCGGCCAATTGAGGCATACCTCATAGGCCTAGGAGGCATGGAAACCCCTTGCATGGGTGAGGTGGACCTTCCTATCCTCATTAAGGACTTGACCATGACAGCGAAGCTATTAGTGTGCCATGATGACGACCTGATAGAACCCCTAATCCTTGGCCAAGATTGGCTATACGATCACTCAGTGGACCTAAATCTTAGACACGGCTCCTTACAGATTGGAACCTTAGAGCAGAAGCGAGTGATACCGCTCGACTTCCCTAACGGCATTCCGCTTGACGGTTGTGACCCTAGACCCTATGAAACGCATGCGACGGAAGACCGGAAGATCTTTAATCCGACCAGTCACGTTACATCTACACCAACCCACTCGGGCTTGGCTATAGACAGTTGTCAGTCAGAAGGACGACAGGAGATCTTCCCTGGGACTTCCTGCAAACTAGAAGAGACAGTTACCCAACAGCAAGGGCAGAAGGGCACAATCAGAGGTCAGGTGGGTTGCATCAGCGGCCAAATGAGCACGACACCCTACGGTGCTCATCCTTCCAAGCTTGTTGCGGACTGGCCTAGATTAAAGTTACAAAAGGCATCACTTCCTAATGGGCAGGTCACGCAAGTGTTGGAACTCCCTTCTTTTCCAAAGCAGAGTGTCCATCCGACCTCTCAACCCCAGCCACAACAGAGTCAACCACGACAAAGGAACCCAGATCGACGATAGTATCAGAAGACACGACCAGGAAGGCAGTTTAGGCCTCCCAAAGGACGCGGCACCAGACAAATATGGGTGCCTAAAGGACAAAAAGCACCGAAGGACTCCAACCAAGCCGAGATCAACAAGCAAAAGGCCGAACAGAAACAGAATCGATTTCCACCATCCCCTCGACCTTCTTCTACAGGTCCAAACATCCGACAAATGTGGATCGCCAAGAAGTACCTTACCCATAGACCCACGCCCACGCAGATTTGGGTACCCAAACCATGTATCATAGCTCAACCCATAAGCCATGTAATATATAACCCCCATAACTCATCTCATCCCTCGATACCACCAAACCCGACACCACCTTTTACCCCTCAGCAGAAACCCACCACCCATTCAAGGACTCTTAGGAAATGGATACCGAAACGTGTCCAACCGTCTTCCCCTAACCCATTGTCTAACTACCCCCCGACTAACATACAACCTTGTGCTAAATCTCTAACCTTTAAACCTGGTATAAATTGACACACCATCATCACACACCACTCGTAATCTCATCTCATCAAGAAATGTATGCATGATCTGAAACGTGTAGGTGTCTAGAGACCTGCACTAGTGCTGCAAGAAACATTGCATCCATCACATCACAGCACTTGGCTACACGGGTTACGCATCAGTTATGGAAAGGGATTGCGGTCTCACTTTAATGGGATCATGATTAATTTCCATGCTAATGTGTTAATCTTTTGTAGCAGATCTTTCTCACTAGCGCACCAGCCACCATGCAAACTGACGAAGGAACATCAGGAGCAGGCCCCAGTGTAGCAGCAGTACCACTCAACGTGCTACGAGCAGAGTCCCACCCTACTGCTCCACCGCCGGAATTTCAGGGATTTCCAGGGCCCATGCCTATCGATAACCCCCCTATGGGCTACACCGAAAAGATACACAGGAACTCTCATTGGTTTCAGGGCCTGGAAGGACCCCTCGCGGACGCAGACTTTATATTTGAATCCTCTCTGACTTTTGATGACCGCACGTGGGGAAAGTACCAGTTTTTCTCCAGAGAATTCGAAGCCCTACAAAGCACCCAGGATTTAACTCATGTTTGGGCCAGAGCCGGCTTCACAGAATATTTCAGTGATCCTCTACCCAAACCGGATTTTTATAGGTGCTATTATTTAATCACTACATTGCTGGCATCAGAGAATAAGGACATCCCAGGAACCTTCATATTGCCTACCCTAGTGGATGATCCACCTTACAAGAGATTTTATCTCTCTAAAGACTTAATCAGAGCAGCCATTAAGATTCATGGAACCCACACACCCACAGACCGAGAGAGATTAATTCCAGAACCGATGAAACGTGGGGATGTCACGAAGTGGGAAGAGATTTCGGCCATTACACCTGAGTTGTCAAAGCCACTAAGAATATGCATGCAACATTTTGCATTTCCAGTCTCAGGACAGATTTACCATGCCACACAAAAGAATATGGTTCGGATTATATTTGGCATGTACGGGACCTCAAACAGTTGATCTGGCAAGCTGGATCATAGACCAAATGTATCTGGCACAGCACAGATGGGAGCGTAAAAAAGTGCTTAACGGATGTTGTGCACTCACAAGAATTGTGTATATGTGTTTGGCTTATGACTTGCCCATCGAGCGTGCATTAACAGGAGAGGAATTAAAGGCATTCAAGAGCACAGCGAAGAAAGCTAGGAAGCCCAGTAGGACACGGGCAGGTAAGCGCATGCGAGGCACCATCCCTTGCCTCCAAGTGCTAGAGTCGCCATCACCACAACCCTCTCCAGAGCGACCACAGACAGAAGCTGCTCCCACTGTACAACCTATTCGCATACGATTGTCCAGACCAGTGATTACAGAGGCCACCACTAGTACCGCTGCACCCCAGGCAACTGCCACCTCAGAACCCGCCACCACAACAGCAGAAGCTCCCACCACCATTGGTGCGGAAGCGTTTTCTTTCCCGATACCACATATGGAGGCCGACCCCATAAACACGACATTCGATTTTGAGATGCCTGATGCATTCTCAAACGAATTTCAGTATTCAGAAGCACAACTGTTCTCCCAGGAATATGAACGTCCCAGCTACCCGACTACGCCGCGAGACTTGCCACAGGGACAAGCTGTGTCGGGCTCTGAAGAAGAAAGAACCGAAACAGATGACGATCAAGGCGACGATGAAGCCAGCCAGGGTTCACATGACGACCAGACAGAGGGGCAAGGCCAACAAACCGACACGCACGGCGACACCAGCACATATGAAGATGAAACTTTCGAAGCCGCAGCGTACACATTGGCCATAAAGAAATTATATCGTACCATGGAGAAAGTCTGGGCACGAAAGAGGTTAACTGAAGAGGAGAGCCAGGCATTAATTGAACAGGAACTCATCTCCGGAGGATTCGAAGACGCCTATATCAGAGGGTTCAGAGAGTTAGTCAAATCAGTAGGCTCCCATGAAGCACTCAGGTTTTTACAAAGAAAGCAACTACCACAGTTTGATCCCCGCCGAGTGCGACTACTCTCAAAACCTGGGGAGTATATTCGTGTACCAACAGGAGCCCAATCTTCAGCACAAGCCAGGGAGGCACGCCTCGCCCCCGAACGTTCAGTAACCGCAGAAACCATTCTTGTAGATTCGCCACCCCGTACCACCATTGTACATACCACTACTATCCTCGAAATAACATCCACCCCTTCGACTCCTCTCTCACCTCATCTTTCACCAACCCATCCCGTATCACCCGCACACCCACCGGCTTTCCCCACATCCACACCTGTACAAAGCAATATAGCCCCAACCTCTTCCTTACCCATTCATACCACCAGGCCCACACCCAACCCTCTGCATCCCTATGTTAACCCCTTCACCCCTTCATCCTTCCCAGCGTTTCCCCCACCTCTAAGACCCCCATTCCCCTTCCTAACCCCACTAACCTTCTCACCAGTCTCACCTCCCCAACCTACCATAACGCCTATTTCCCCGTTTCACCAAGCCGCTCCAACCATCCCCCCTGTAAACTACTCTACGTTTGTAAATCCCGTATTCACACCTACGCAACCACCCACAATCACACCACTTTTCACAGTCACAACATTAAACACGTCCAATGGCATGGACATATCACCACCCACCTCACCACAACCCACTCCACTCACAGCACCCTCATATTTAGGCACTTCACAATTTTCCACAATCACCACTGCATCCACAGTCCCAACCCCGCTCCCCATTCCCACTGCATCTACTACCACTGCATCCTCATTTAGCACTTCACTACTACTATCGCCCACCATAGACACCGCATTTCAACACATGTTCGCATGCATGACGCAAGTCCGCGATGAGTTTGCATCACTCGGCACCAACTATCAACAGCTGCAGAAAACGACGAACGACTTACAAACGCAGCTTAATTTGTTATCAATTGAGAATGCCTCACTGAATACCCGATACCAAGATTTAAGAGAGGCTTATCACAAGTTAGAAATAGAAAGTGAGGAAAAAAGCAAAGAGGCCACCGCGGATTTAGATAACCTACTTAGAGCCCAGACTGTCCGCAATGCAACGCTCACTAGAAATATGGGCTTACTAAGAAGACACTTAGCCGCAGCAAAAGAGGAGAACCAGAGACTCCAAGAGCAGAACAGAGAGAACTTGGAGGCGGCTTTAGATCATCCAGAACAGCCACTAAGTCCGAGCAGATTCAAGGCAATCCCATCCGAGTCGATGCGGATGCTGCTAGACGACCATGTCAGATTGCTCGAGGACTATGATCGTATGAACGAAGAACATCAAAAGTTAAAGGAAGATCACAAACTGCTACAACTCAGAGAACCAGCAACACAACAGGTACCAGTAGCAGCGGAATTACCAGCGCCTGTGGACCCTGCCCCTGAAGTTTTAGAGGAACTCAACACACTCCGGGCCCAGGTAACAAATCTTGAATCTAGGATTGCCATCTATGAAGCACCACCAAGGCCAGACTCCCCACCTGAGCTACCAGCTGAGGAAGAAACCGTCACTATCCCGGTGGAGGAGACCTTCGAAGAGGCTTATGAACCGATACCCATCCCAGGCGGACGTGTCACGGCCGAAGGCCAGATGACCTACGAATTACCTACCCCCGCGTGGATGAAGACAGTAGAAGAACTCGGAACGACACACTCGGCCAGAGTAGAGGCACAGCTACATGCCATGGCCATAATTGAAGAGAAAATTTTACAATCACCATTCTTTGCTCAAATGGCCCCCCGACGATACATATCCGGGCATGAGCTTCAGTATAAACCATACTTCATGTTAATGGCAGAATATCAGTTAACCATAGAGAAAGAAACCGGCATGAAACCAACGCATGCCACTCAATTCGAGCCAGAGGACTTGCCACCAAGGGCGCAGAGAGGTGAAATCCTTCAACCAGACTGGCGCAAAGATTTACTGCAAAATTATCCAGAGATGATGAGCACGTGGGTAAAAGCGCCGCTTCACTTAAAATTTAATCCGTGCTGGGGACCAGTACCACGACGCCGCTCTTGGACTGCCTTCGCTATAAAGCTACAGAACAATAAGCAGTGCCAAGACTGGTTGAACTATCCCTACCTCAAGCCACCAGTCGCGTTACCCACAGTAGGCTACATGATGGCGACGATCCGCCACTGGCTCCCTCGATTAAAACACATGGATGATATTGCCGCGCACATGACTGTCAAAATCTTTGACATGATGCAGATGGTCTTTAAAGTCTTCCGGCGCATCAAGGCTCCCCATGTTAACACCCCGGGCTTTGAGCATGGCAACTTTGATTTAGTCTATGATATGAGCACAACGCCATCGCTATGGGTGTGTTACGCCTGGCACTGCAGGATCAAATATCTACCGGCATGTTACAAGCAAACATTCGAAGAAATGTTCACCACCGGTTGTTGGGAGTACCATTCCGAAGTATTCATAAGCAGGCCCACACACTTATTGCAATTATTCGCCTGTGAACGAATGGTGTACTCCACACATTATCAGCTCCCACCACCAGACGAGCCGCAACCTATCGACTGGGAGAAACTCGAGGCTGATCTAGCCTGAGGTATTCGTGTATCAGAGCACACCCTCGCTCAAGACCTCCTACAGAATTACATCCGGCAGACCTCACAACAAGGTTCTGTCAGGGACGACAGAAGCGAGAGGGAGGGGGGTGTTGGAAGCAGTCAGAGGCACAGACGCCACGGAAGCATGTGAAGACGAAGCAGGGAGCCAGGCGGATCAATTTTTTAAACAAATATATTTCTTATTAATTCTCCAAACATTCAACAGTGATTATTATCACTAATTGTAACATATGTATCATAAGAAAACCCCATTTTGTAATCCATAGCTCCATTTTGTGCAAGCCGAGGAGTCCTCGAGCTTGAGGAGCTTAGGTAGAATGCGCGTACCAATTTTCGTTATTTTTAGACATCGTTTACCCTTCCAAATAGCATCTAGGACCTATTTTTTAACTAGGCCGGTCACTAGATGTGAAACCGGTCAAAACTAGTCTAGAAACTATAAAAAGAGCTAGAGAGCTCATTTTTGTGGTTGGTTCATTTTGGTTAGTGTGAGCATAGAGCTAGTTTGAGCTTGTAAGAGCCTTCTTGAGTAATAGAGTTAATTTCCCACCTTCCATTGTCTTGCTTGTCTCTTCATTGTGTGTGTGTATGTGTGTGTGCATCTTTGGTGCTTCTCACCTTCACTCTCACATCATCTCACGTTCACGATCTTCATATCACTCCTACCTCTCCCTCGGATTGACATTAAGGAGGTGAAGCTTCTTAACGTGGTTCTCACCATTGTGCTAGAGCAACAGGTTCTTTGGATAAAAGACTTGGACAATTGCTTCTTATGAAGAAACTACAATTTAGAATTTGGAAAACAAAGTCAAAAGTTATTATACAGGTTGGTTGGTTGTGAGATGTTAAACCAATGTCCATTGCTGTCCTACTCAAAAATGGATTCTATCCAAAAGTTTGATCATATGTGACTCCAATCATGAATATAGGTGCACAATCACTAGAAACATGCTCATGATCTTGAATAACAATATGGTTCTTTCTAATTTATAACCGATTCCTAGGATGATTTACTCCTACCATCATGACTCGAAGTGATTGCATTCCATCCTTTGACTAAATTCTAGCATAGGAAGACCCATCATTCATGGCTTTAGTTTCCATAAGGACTCTCACAAATGAAGGGCTAACCTAAGAAACTTCATAAAAGAAATTATCTTGAATAAAAAAGTGAAATTCTTCTATGATTCCTCCTATGGATATAGGCACACTATCACAAGCTCCATACAAGGTCTCTACACCATTATCTATAGTTCTCATGCACCATCCACAGTCTTTATCTATGGACCATCAAAATTTATCATAGATTTCTCTTGAAATCACATTGATTTTGGAGCTGAAATCTACTAATGCATTTAGAATGATAGTATTCGTATCATTGCCTATTTTACCACGCATCTTTGATGTACCTCTACACCAAAATTTTCTTTTACAGTGACTTTCAAGACTGTTTTCATGATTTTCATGGTCAAGTTGAATAGGTCCTTAAAAGTTTTTATTAACATTTACTTCATCATCATCAAGGTCCTCTTCATCAGATTCATCAAATTCAAAGGCTTCATTCATAGCTTGATGTTGATCTAGAGAATCTTGCATCTCAATATCTAGATTAAGCAAGAACCTCTTCCTTTTAATTAGGCTGATAAATTTATCTTTAAAAACAAGCTTTGTAATAGAGAAACATTGTTCTAAGGGCATAGTCACTTGACTCTTAAGCAAAATGTCATCTAAAATCTCCATAGGATCTATTTTTCTCTCAATTTGTGAAATCAAGATGTCTTTAGGTTTTATCTTTGGTTTCTTTTGTTTTTGCTCAAGATCTTGTTCTTGTTCATGTTCTTGTGTTTGTTCTTGAGTTTGTTTCGATTATTTGTGTTTCTCTCAGGCTTTGGTTTCATTTTTTCTTGCTTTTTCTTCTTACCTTTTTGTTTCTCCTCATGTTATTGTTCATTCGGTTGTAATTCTTGGTTTTTTTATCTTTGGGTTGTGATGTTTCCCCTTGCTCAATGATGATTTCTATTCCCTCTGAGGTCTATTTTGAAGTCACTCTTCTTTCACTAGGCTCCATTTCATCTTCTTTTCATTTTTCTTCTACATTGGATATGTGAGAAATAAGAGATTGATCTTCTATTTGTGACTCTCAAGCCCTTCTTCTCATAATCTCATCTCGTGCTCTTACTAAATCCTATATGCGAAGGTCATCTCCCTTTGTGGGTTTGCTTGATTCTTCTTCTTTTTCAACAAGAGCTTCTAGTCTCAATCTAGTTCCTACATCTGTCATGGTTATGTTTCCATATTGCTTTTTCATTCCTCCCTTATTGTAATTTCCTTGCAAAGGTAGCCTAGATCGATAATCACAGATTTTCTTGTCTATGTCTATTATTAGTCGTTTCTCCTTAGCGACCTTCAATAGCTCAGAATCTCTCAAAAAGTTCTCTAACAAATTACACCAAGGACACCTACAAGGAACATGCACAAAAGCATTTAGATTTTGAGGATGTGGTGAGAAATTTTGAAATTGAGGATTTTCTTGATAAGGTATTGCTTGAATAGGATAACTAGGATTTCCATAAGGCAGTAGATGTGTTTGAGGATCTTGGGGAGGAGCATGCCATACTTGAGGTGCAAGAGGATCTTCCATAGTATATGGTTGATGATTTTGAAAATTTTTATTTTAAGGGATTTTGAAAAGTTGCATATATGTTTTGATACATTTGAGGATTTTTCACATGAGGAAGAGGATTTTGTATTGAAGGACACACCGGCAAGCAACCCAATGCATGGAGCAGTAAGGGCTTGGGTTTCTAGAATGTATGATACGAGCACGACTCTTTTCTTCACAAGGAATGCTTAGATCTCGCACAAAGAATACTTTGCAAAAGAAATCCATCGATCCAAGTGTGCCCAAGATTCATGACCATCAGACCTGCAGCCACAGTAGTGCTCAGAAGGTGAGACCGAAGACAAGAGTCCATCAAGAAGCAGAAATGATTCCCTCAGTAATCCTTCCAATTCCTATCGAGGTATCAGTCCTGCAAGAAACTTAAGTCACAGGTTTTAGGCAACATAAGGTGGCTACCAAGAAAGTAGACAAAGCTCAAGGATGAACAAATTCCCTTTTTTTTTTTTTCATGTCCTAAAACAGAAATCTCTCACAACTTGCAGAACAGTCAATAACATAATTACATGTCTATAATCATTTTCAGGAAACCACAGTAGACAATTGTTCTAGGAAGCGTTTCGATCCTCTAGACTCAATCTTAAATAAGAATGCATACAATCCTTCAAAAAACTTCCAAAAAACACCTATAGGGCAACATGCCAGGACAAAATACTATTGCTGTAGTTTACAAATTTCCGGAAAGAACCTCAACCTCGATAGTGGCAGTCATTCTAAGGAGGAGAGGAGAGAATCAGGCATTAGTTCGAATAGTTGATTGCATTTCCCTATAGAGTCGAACCTGCACAAAAGTAAGCAACAGAGAAGCCACGTGGTTGCCATTCACTATCATAGCAGAAATTTGTGATTCTTCACACTCCGCGAGCAATCTTCACTAATCAAACAATGGATCCCCCAATAGCAGACGGCTCCCAACAGAAGATTTTCATCGCTCATACCCATGGACCAGTGCATCTCTGTCTAACAAAGGTGAAAGATGAGGGAGCAGCAACACAGCCCACCCTGTAGATCGCCAACTCTGAATGGAGAACAAGGGAGGGGTTTTCTCCCCCGCCTCAGATCGATATGAAGACTTGACTAGGTTCCACCATAATAGGGCCAGATACACGGGATGTAGGGAAACCCTAGCTCGACTCCAACCATACAGAAGACACGGGTTTGAGAGGCATTCACCTCTCACTATGAAGGGAGTCATGTAGGTGAGTGGAGCAAACGCCCGATTCGAGGTTGTACATAGAACAGAGAAGGACCAACGAACACAAATACCACCACAAAATCCACAAATACTCAACAATAACAAGGGAATAGCGAGCGAATATGACCCTCAAAGTTCACCTCCCACCACAAACAGCTGGGAGCCCAACATTTTCCCAGTCCCGACAATGGAGAAGAGAGAAGGGCTTGGAGATATGCCAAATAGGCGGGCAAACGCATGTACTCTTGGCTCCAGAGCAGCATTTCAGATCATCGGCTCCCATTGTTCATCACATGAGGAGCGCAAAGCAGTAGGGAACGGGAGAATCACAATCCCACACCACGAGCGTTGGGGGGTAGAAGGTCCTCAGAAGGTCCTCAGTCCACGAAGTGCCTCCAGCCATATTCATTCTGAGAGGGAGGATCTACGAGCAGAGAGAATGAGAGCATGGTGAAGCTCGGTCCCTGACAACGCTTAGGAAGGGGAGCTCGATGGAGCTCCACCCTTGGTCACAAAAGTGAGAAGAGGGAGCCATGAGGGCACAACCCTGTTAAACCTTTTCTTAGAGAGAGTGTGGGAGGGATGGAGAGAACCTCCCCATCTACCCATGCGTGTGAAGTATTGGCTAAGGAGAGGAAAGATGACAATAGCTTCCCCCCGACGATGTAATTAATGAGTGACAATGCTCCTCACCACCCAACTTCAAAATACATAACTGTATTTAAGAACTTTAAAGCTCATCTACACGGACTGAAGAAGATTTGAATGAGACATCAACCAAGAATATATATATATATATATATATATATATATATATATATATATATATATATATATATATATATATATATATATATATATATATATATATATATATATATATATTCTTTTATCTATTATCATTATTTTTTTATCTTTCCTTGAAAAGAGGGAGGGCTCACATAGACGTCTACCCTCCCCCAACCCAAGACAGGCATCCCCATTAAGAGATGACAGAGATGGGGGAAAGCCAAGTGAATGAGTGAGTGGGAGTGCGTATGTGTAAGAGAGTGAGAGACAGAAGAGGGTTAGGGGTGTTTTTATGCATCAAATAGAAATGAACTAAAATTACTCAAACATTAAAAGAAGAGAGGTACCCACGGCCAACCGAAGACCACATGGCTCCACAATTCAATCCAAGTGTGAGGTGCATCCACAAAGTGTAGGCACGGCAAGCTTGAAAAAACCCAACGGCTAAAGGCCAATGTCCCTGGCAACGGCGCCAAAATGTTGAGAAAAGGGGAACAATAGACCCTAACCGCCTCACATGGAAGTGAGAGGCTCTTCCAAGAGGAGTTGCAAGAAGTGTAAGCAACGCACACACACCCATGTCCATGAACAATGGCACCATGGCCAACGTCAAAAGGAATAAGGGAGGGCCATGCTCACACACAAGACAACCCCAAGTGCCAAACCAACACACATGGATCAACGCCTAGCACACAAGGAGAAATGTGGAAGCCAAATGATCCTTCATTCCATCAGCATGGAGGCCAAGGGACCTGGCCAAGGGGCCTCTCTTTACAAGAAATAGCCTCTATTTATAGGCTCAGTACAATTCCCCATGTGCTCCTTTTGACTAGTCGAAAAGGAGCACATGCATAACTCAAAAAGGATCTTTTCAAAATTCCTCTAACAACCAAATCTCATGCGAATATGTAATACGTGCGCGTGGGGATTTCTAGACTCCTTGAAAAAGGTGACCATTTACAACAAGGCTCCAAAGCTTTAGTTTATGAGAAATATTAAAAAGTGTCTAAGGGAGGGTTCTTATGTGAAATCCTAAGTAGATACAAAAAGAGATTATTTTGGTCTAGGGAGGGTTTCTATGCACAATTGTGGGTATGTGCATACCCTACAACCCAACAAATACCCATTCTTCATTCTGCATAAGATTAGCAGACTCTGTTTTGGGTGTAGAGGCCTCTACACAGCCCATGCCAGCCTCTTTCTTCCTTACCTCTTTAGCAACAAATTTTGGATAGCTCTTTATTAAATGATCATTTCCTTTACAGTATTTGTAAAACACTTTTTGCTTTTCTATTTTCTTCTCTTCTCTGTCTTCCTTCTTTGAGTGCCGAATTAGCATATTTTTGCTTCAATCCTTCATCAACAGAGGTTGCAAATCATCTGAAAAATAACATGAGAACCATAAGTATGCTTTCATAAAATAAAACAACCATGTGATTTAAAGAAACACATCATTCACAAGAGAGCATCTATAGGAGTCCAAAGGAATCAAAGATAAGTTCTGTGTGTGTTGGCCTATACTGCATTAAGTGAGCATTGTAAAAAAAGAGAATTTCTTCCCTGGCAAAAAACAAGCATTCGAACCTTTGTGACACTGTTTCAAGCTTTAGTGGAACAAGATATTCTCTCAACATTCTCTCGATAAAATTGAGCAGGCAGTGGGTAAAACAAAAACAAAACAGTCAAGTTCTTTATCACAACGGGCATAACCAGACCAAACATGTAAATGGTTATCAAAAGGGCAAGGAAACAATCAGCCTTTATAGGAGAAAATACCCTTCATGCATTTTTGGTATTTCTAGATAGTAATGAGCATGATCCCCCTGTGCATCTAAAAAAATAGCTTATTGAAGAACAGTACAGTCATAAGTGCATAGCATTTAGACATTCCACATTCAAAACTAGCATCAAACTTGTGAGTAACTTCAAAACAAGTTCATCTTGAGAAAACAAGTTCAAACTTGTGGAACCTTCCAAAGGTAATGCACCTTCAAACTTAAAAAAAAAACCACTTTTCAGGGCAAAATCATGGTTGTAGCTTGCTATAGAAAGTAATCAAGAAATATTCATGAAGAGGTGCATACTCCTATGTGTTAAAAGGACTTCGGTCTAAGAATGGTTGGCACTCCACTGAATGCCAAGGCAATTCAACGAAGGCCACGAGACCCCGAGTGCACAAATACTCACTCACTTGAGGAGTGAGTCTTGCACTGAAGGTGGCGACATTTGCGAGAGCTTCCGTGGCGCGCAGGATTAAGCACAAGAACACAGAAAACAAGTAACGCATAAGCACACAACCACAATAGTGATTAACAGTAAAAGAAACAAGATTAAGTAGAAACACGGGCTACATTAGGCGGTCAAAAACCCTAATCATCGTGCGGTAGTCGAAAGATATCTGTCATAATTACAGCATGCATGCAGGAGCAGAAACAGTAGGGCAGCCATGAATCATATTTAGATATCAAAACGAGGAGATTACGGTCTGTGGTCAACCGAAATACGGGGACAAAAAGAAAATAAGTGACACGCGAAAAAGAACGAGGTACACGTCATCGATTATCGATCGGTTGTTGATATGGGTGAAGCTTAGATCCATTAATCACTTTTGGAAGGGGAACTCCGGTTAAGGTGGCCAATCGAAAAGTAGCCGTCCCACCTGTTCAATAATTTGGTATGGACCGAACCACCATAATTTAAATTTACCCGCAGATCTATTGGCTTTCGCATTATAGAACAAAACAAGTTGGTTCACTGAAAAGACTAGGGTTTGGAGAAAGCGATCATGTGTCGGGGATTGGCATAGCTGAACCTCTTGCAGGATCATAAATCTTTCCCAGCACTGTTCATCCAAAGATCGTATATGGTTGCACTTTAATGTGGTTTGGTTTAAGGAATGCCCCGAGTACCTTCCAAAGATGCATGCAGGAAGTCTTTTCACCCTAATTAACTACCTTTATGCAAGTATATTTGGACGATTTTTCCTTATTTGGCAAGACTTCGGTGCACCTGTATCATTTATGGTGCTGCTTTGAAAAATGCCGAGAGTACCGATTATGCTTGAATCTGACCAAATCAGTTTTTGCGGTCTCCTGTGGTAAACTACTCGGCCATATTATCTCTAAACAAGGAATACAGGTCGATCCGGATAAAGTAGCAGCCATGTTGGAGGCACTAGTCCCAACGACACCGAAAGAAGTTATGTGTTTTCTTGGTCAAATTCGGTGGCATGGTAGGCACTTACGGTGGTTAGCTCACTTAGCAACACCACTTAATAGGCTTATGAACAGCGCTCCGTGGCTGTATGATTGGATACAGGAGTGCCAAAATGCATTTGATCGTTTAAAGGTTCTATTGACGCAGGCCCCAATTTTGCAACCACCTGATTGGGAATGTCTGTTCCATGTCTTGATGGATGCATCGGATATAGCTATTGGTAGCGTACTAATGTAGAAAACTGACAAATGGTTTCCGCCTGTATATTATGCAAGTCCCCAATTAGCCCCTGCCGAAAGAAACTACTCAGTGACCGAAAGAGAGTGTCTCAGGTTGGTGTATTCTATTAAGAAGTTCCGACATTATTTGTTGGGCCGCAAATTCACCTTCCATGTGGATCATGCCACACTCGTGTATGATATGAATGTGTATAGATCCATGGTAGGATCTTTGATTTATGCAACAAAAGCTAGACCTGATATATGCTATGCAGTGGGAGTATTGTCACAGTTTATGCATGAACCTAGAGTACCTCATATGCATGCAGCGAAAAGAGTGCTTAGGTATTTGAAAGGTACCATGAACGAAGGATTATTTTATAGTCATGATGCTGATCTAACTCTTAAAGTCTTTAGTGATGCAGATTGGGCTGGAAGCAAAGATGACAGAAGATCCACAAGTGGATATGTGGTAATACTAGGAAACAAGACATTAACATGGAGTTCAAAGAAACAACCTCCAGTTGCTTTATCTTCTACAGAGGCTGAGTATAGAGGTTTAGCATTGGCTACTACTGAAGTTATGTGGTTTAAAAAGTTGTTTCATGACTTGAATCTGCAGGTTGATGTACCACTGATATATGGGGATAACTTGAGTAGCATTCATATGACCTCAAATCCTATTTTTCATGCTAGAACAAATCATATAGAGGTTCACTATCATTATGTTCGAGAGAAGGCCATAAACAATGAAGTACAAGTTTCTTTTGTGGGAACAAAGGATCAAGTTGCAGATATCTTCACCAAATCCTTGGATGGACCAAAGCTTCAAAGATTCAACTATATTCTTGGCATGAAGGAAATACCCTTTGAAACTTGAGGGGGAGAATGTTGCGAACATTTGTTTTATGTAGGGTACAAGTTTCAAATTATGTAAATACCTTTGGGAAGTCTTCAAATACTTCAAGAAGGCTCATTTTATTCATAAAAGATAGCAAAAATACCACGTGAGTTCTAGAACATGATGAGTCAAATTAGTGAGTCACAAGGGAGCTGCAGTGGTGTCCTAGTGGAAGCTCGATGTGGCTAGTTCTGAAAGTCCATCAATAATTTGCTTATTTGAGCACTTGAGTCATGTAATACCTCCACCCAAGTGTCTACCACGAATTTAGACGTATTAGGAAGGTTTTAGATTAGTTTCCCATGCTATAAAAAGAGGAGAAAAGTCGTGATCTTGTGGGATGTCCAAGAGAGTCATATGTGTATCTCTATGCTGTTGTAGTTTTGTATGCAGAGATTGCAGAGCTTGTATCTCCCTCATTATATATCCAAATTACATGTTTGATAGCTCATTTGAAAGCTCTTACTCTCTACTTGTGTCCTATAAATTTTCATAATCATTGGATTTGTGAACTGAGAGAAGTACTTTGTGCAAGTAGTGTGTGTTCTCTGGTTTTACCCCCTGCTGAAGGTCTCCATTAAACCTCAAACTTGTAGAGGTCATATCTCCTTGTTTATGTATCCAAATCATGTGTTCTTTGGCTTATTAGAAAACTATAAAAGTCTTCATGTATTCTAGAAAGTTTAAGATTCATTAGAGTTGTGAATTAAGAGCAGTAGTCTCTGCAAGTGATGTGTGTCCTCGGGTTCATCTCTGTTTCAAGGTCTCCATTAAAGCTGCATATTGCAGAGGTCATAGCTCATTGTGTATTTATCCATTTGAGGTGTTCTATAGCTTGTTGGAAAGCTCGTAGAGTCTAGTTTATGTGTGTGAAACAGGTTTGGAAAATTCTAAGTGAGTAAAGAGCAGTTTGCTTTGCAAGAATGACTGGTTTTCTATGATGAAGTTTGTGAAAAAGTCAACTAGGTCCCATTGGGTTTCACCTACTTCTAGCTGTACTTTGGAGATCAATAAACTCTTAGGGTCTAGTTTATGTGTGTGAAACAGTTTTGGAAAATTCTAAGTGAGTAAAGAGCAGTTTGCTGTGCAAGAAAACTGGTCTGTGCATATAAGTTTGTGAAAAAGTCAACTAGGTCCTGTTGGGTTTCACCTACTTCTAGTTGTACTTTGGAGATCAATAAACTCCAACAAATTTGGGTCCAGCCCAATTTCTTACAGAGCGCTGTTGTTGCAATATTCACACCCAAACTACCATCAATGAGCACTTGAGTAATCTTTTGGTTTTTATGCCAGACAGTGATCAATGGGACTGAATGATCCACTGTAGAATCAATTTCCGGTTGTATGGTGGCAGTCATCGGAGTACATGAAGATCTGGGACAAACCTGCTATTGAAATTTCTGCCTGACTCCTGGCACTAAGGCGAGCAACTGTCCCAAAGGGAGTGTGATTGAAGCCTTAGATAGGATATCCCATATCTGATCTGTTTGGGCCGTACTTCTCACCGATTCTGATGATGATTCTAATGTTGTTGTGGTAGAATTATGTTCATTCAATCTTGCCTACAGTAGGGGGACCTGTGTTACCGGAATTGGATCAGGAAACATAGTCGGCTCCTTAGCTGTCCAGTGACTAGCCTTTGCAAACATTCGCTGCTGCTCACGGATACCAGGCTCAAACACTTCAGCTGCTAGTTGCAACTGCTTTCCCGATCTTGTCTGCACGACAGCTGCTTGTGACTCGACTGGTGAAATATAAACCACGTTGGTCATTGGATTTTGTCTCTCCTTCTTCCTTTTGTCGTACTCTGCTGCTTCCTTGCACAATCTACGGATGTGACCAATCCCGCCACAAAAATGATATCGAGGGGGTGGAAGAGAAGTATCTTTCGCTGATGTACCCGCCTGCCATTGATTTGAATTGAAATTGGTGTTCCGCTGACCCCGATAATTCCTATATCCTTGCGACTGATTGATTCGCATCTATGGTGGCACGCAATGAGTTGTTGGCTGACCTGGTTCCTCTATGATGGTGTTTACAGCTGCTCTCCCCTGCACCTTGGCATTATACGCACATGTTTTTGTTGAGTGTCTTGTTGTGTTACAGATGGCAGAATACATCTGGTTAAGGGCACATGTAGAACTGGTGTGCCCTGGATTTTTGCACTTGGTATAGTACACCTGCTGGACGGATCATTAGCTGCGTTCTTACTGGCTTTCAGCCATTCCAAGTCCTATGTAAAGCCTCTAACTTTATGCTCCAACTATAATGCCATTGCAATTACTACATCCAATGTCATTCTGCCCACACAGCGAATGATCATGATTTGTCTTAGCTATGGACTCAATCCGTTAATGAACCATTGGGCTATAACATTGGTCGGTAAATTAGCATGTGCCGGAGGCAACTGCCTTAAGTGAGTTCGAAACAGTGTTACGTATTCTTGAAAAGTCTGATGCGGCTTCTGCCGATTGTTCTGCAAATATTCAAAGATTTTGATCGGATTTTTCTTCAACCGGAATCTTTGTAAAAACGCATCTCTCACATCGTCATAGTTAGCGAAATGATTAATATCATACTCACTCAACCACCTGGCTGCTTCATTAACTAAGGTGGCCTGAAATATGATGGCCTTGTACGCCGGATCCGATGGATGATTCAACACGGCATAGCTAATCTCGAATGTGCGAACATGTGCATCTGGGTCATCTCCCGAAAATCCACCAAATTTTGTATATGTCACTCCTGTCAGAACCGATCGAAGTGGAATGATTGGATGTGGCTGTTGCTATTGCTGATATTGTTGTTGCTGGAACTGCAGTTGCGACTGTGGGGGTGTCTGCTGCTGTGACTGTGAACCACTCATGGTGCTATGGTGAGTAGTATTGTTGTTATCTGTAGGGTGAGGAGGTGTCTCTGGTTCTTCAGAACCTGTTTTATCAGACTGCTCACCTTCCAGCTCGAAAATGGCATTGAATCTCTTACTTATCTCCAAATCAAATAGCCTATCCTTAGCTTTGGAATCCAAATTAGGTAAGCTTGCCCCAAAAAGTGGTGAGCGTAATAAAGATCCTCCAGGCAGCACCGCTTGAAAAATTTCAAAGTCCCACTGAATGGTACCGAACTCCCACCGGAACTTATCGAACTTTCACCGCCCCAAGTTATCTTTTCACCGGAAACGGTCTCACTCGGTAACACCACTTTATCATCGAAAATAGTCGAATTCTGACTGGATAGTGTCAGACTAACTGTGCGCTGTGTTTTTGTACACTCAGAAGTCACTGTACCTGCTTGAAAAAGTACCAGGATCCCACCAGAATTCATCAAAATCTCATCATGTGGCACCGAACTGGAACCGGAATCACTCCTAACTAGCTCCGATCCTTCGACAATTGGGCTTAAATGGCCTACACTTCTACCACCTGGGGGTGTCCCTAATAGATTTGGAACTGCCCAGGGATGCTAATCTCCGCTACACTTTGGATAAGACTCTCCAGAACGAGTAACCGACATATATCACTTCTACACCGTTTGCCTTGTGTACTACTCTTCCTTTACTTATTATTCTCAGTCTATTTCCATCTTCCCACAGACGGCACCAGTGTTAAAAGGACTTCAGTCTAGTTGCTTTTAATCTCTTTCGGGTTCTTGGGGATGGTAGGGGTCTGGCAATGCAGAGGCCCTTTACTTAATTTTCCCAATCAACCAGTTAATCACAAAGTAACTATACGTCAAGGCAATACTTTTGTACACAGTTATAATCCTCTGTTTACGGTATCCTCGCACAGTAGATTATCGTGCAATTGTTCAATCCCACAATCGAACAGACTTATTGATATTAAGACAGTTTTACTGTATTAATAGTAAATTACGACAATACAATAAGAAGAGACTTAACAGTATTCCAAATGTCTTCAAATTTTGCACCACAGCGTCTCTATAAGATCACAAATCTTCCAGACAGACAGTCTGGCGATCCCCATACCTCTCGCACCGGAGAACACCGTAATGTCTCTTCATTAATGGGTAATAGGGTTACATCGCTTCGTTATGCCCTTTCGATGCATGCGGTATATAGAAATATATGATTACATTATGAAATCCGGCCGCCTAACATATGTCGCGTAGGTACACTCGCCACCAACTGGCCTCAGAAATGTTCCTATGTGGGGGTCAGAAACCCTACAATAGTCAAGAAAAGTTTTGCCATACCTAAAGTACCACATAATAAAGCCTCAAGGTAATAAGGGAGGCCTAAGGACATTGTTCTCTGAGGGGTACACTAATACACACCTCCTGCCCATACATTGATCATGTACTTCAAAACACACAAATGTTCACACATAGCTATGAAGTTTCACAAAAGCTAGCCTCAATCGTTGCACGCAGAGTATTAAATGAAAGTGAATGGAGAAAATCTTAAGTGCATTGGGTCCTACATACAATGAATCTCCAATCTTGCAAACAATGATTTAGCAAACATATAGTCATCCAAGAGTACAACAATTATTTTAGACATGATCCCATCAAAGTGGACAATTTACACAGAAAGCTGACAACCACTCCGGACCTTTGGACCTGCCATCTATTCAGGGAAACAAAAAATAATATCACCTGCATTGAACTGTTATGTTAGTCATTGATTGTGACACCTTTAAGGGTATTCAAAGTTTTAGTTATTCAACCCTCTTCATGTTGGAGAGTTGACTCTTGAGAGTGGATACCATTCTTGTATTGGGAAATCATACAGACCCTGAACCCACCATACCTTAGAAAAATATCATCCATAAAAGTTCTCCAGAGATCTATGGTTGAGAATAGATCTCAACCTGACTTATGTTGCACTATTATTACAAGTATTTTCCCCATAAGCACACCTGGGGAATGTGTGAATCGTAATTACTTAACTTCTACTCTTGATCAGAGAAAATTAAACCAGCATGAGTATGTAGCAAACTTAAACACTTCAATCGTGAACACGTGCACATTTCGTAGGATGGGAGAAGAATGGTTGCGGAAAACCACACAAATATGGCAAAGAACATGAATTAGCCATCTAGATGTAGTTGGTTTGGAGAGCATTCCACCGATCCAAGTGTGCCCTTGATCATCAGACTTGCAACTACAGTCAAACACATCGTTGTTGCAACCTCAAATCCTGCCAACCTAATCATGGCATTAGATAGTCACAAGAAAACATTTCCTAGTACATACTCAAGACAGGTCCCTCATCAATCATTTATCTATACATATCTCAAACTTTGTTGGAGGTCATATCAAGCAAGGCAAGCCAGTCCTCGAATTCTATGAGCAGGCTCGGACAACCCAACTAACGAGGCAAGATAAACATGCATTGCCTGGTTTTGACATTCAAACTGCTCACTACAATGATAGCAAAAAAACCTGCAGAAATGTTCTGCCCATAGTATCGTAATGATTTAATATCTGTTGACGCCCTAGAGAGATAGGAGGGAGGACAACCTCCGACTGCAACCATTGAGGTAACCCTATGGAGAAGCGAGCTCCAATTATGCAGAGTGTTGCAGATGCAATAGAGCCTTTCCATGGAGGACACATGCCTCAAAAAGATGCAAGTAATCAAGCAGAGGACAGGTAAAACTTCAGAAAAATACCAACACTACCTGAACAAACATACATGACTAGCAAACGATTTTCAAGAAAACTTTTAACCAAGAACACTACTGCAACAGAGAAGCCAAGACAAAATTTCATTCCATTTTTCCTTTTGAAAGGGATCATGAGATAACAAAAAAAAAATCCAGTACATCCAAGTGTAGCATATGTGACATCGAAAACATTCATTCCCATGCAACCCTACCATCTGCTTGTAGCATATAGATTACACCCATCATTTCTAATGAGCACAAGTTTGGTTTCATGGGCTACTGACTGAGACTGTTAAGACTTCCTAACGATATAAAAGTGATTTATGGAGAACTCTCAACATCAAGGAGCAAGAAGGTGGACATTTGTAGGGATATTGCTAGAACAAGATATCAATCAAGATGTCAAACAAAATCACAAACAATGAGCCTCCCAAAATCATTAATCTTTTTTGCAGCTTAAACAACAAAGTAGATCACCATATACACTAATCTGCCACTCAAAAAAGATCCTTGATGTTTCCTGGAAGCAATTCAGCCATAGTGCGCATTCTAATTTCTTGCAACAATCTCCACAGATTACACCATTAGAGTGAGGTACATTGGGTATCAAGGAAATATTAGGTATATCTAGAGTAACACATATCCAAGCAGTGGGTCATAGCATCTCTAGAATATGAGCCATCGGGGAGCATCCTTTATAATCATCATCAAGTGGGTTGTCACTAAAGCACAACTGGAGCTCAACCCCAATATGATTACCAATCTAAGTAGGAAAGTTTGCAATTTTTACGAAACAGAGCAGCAGTTGAACATGCCAACAGGAGGTACAAACAGAAGAGGGGGTGAAGTCTGATTGCTCATACTGGCAGCACATTGCCCCATCCATGGGGTTAAGATCATCAAGGGAAGTATTTTTTTTCCTGAGGGCCAGATGTGTGACCTGGAGGATCTTCTCGCCTGCGGTGTAAGAGGCGCAAAAGCACCTTTTGCTAAAGCAATCGAGGCCACAAAGGGAGGCATGAGAAGGAGGGAGGAGAAAACCCCCAACCACATACCTTGGCATAAAGTTACGGCACCAAAGCGTTGGGAGAGGATGCGAGCAAGTGTGAGAGATTCCAACCAAGAAGAATCAACAAGCATTCCGGGTGCCCAGTCAATCCTCTAGTGAGAACCATAGCACACAGGGCAAAGCTCGAGTCGAAACAGACAGAAAAGGTGCCGGACAAGGACATGCTGTTTGTGAAAAGGGAGAGAAACAGGAAGCCAAACCGGATCAAGTGCTAAGGGCGCCAGAGAGGGTGTGATCATCTTGCAGCCACTGAGAAGAGATGGGGAAGCCATTCAGCCAAATCCTGATGCAAGTCCACTGAGGGAAGTAGGGCTTTGCTTCATCCATGCCCAGCAGGATGGTTACCACAAGCGGGGCTTCATAGCTCCCAAAATATACTAGATGAGTTGGGAATACCGGTTCAGAATGGGGAAGCAGAAAGGGAACTAGTTCGTGTGTACATTCCCATAGTGGAGGAAGGTAGGGGAAGTAAGTTCCACGCCTGTGAGCTGGCCACAATGGAGTCGTTGCAACAGAGAATCTTCAGGAGAGTTCGATCTAAGGTCTGTGCACCAGTCTGTGAGTCATCGAGAGGAAAAGGAGCGAGAAGCACAACGATGGCATGGAAGCCCTTCCTCAGATCAGAGCACACGGGGGAAGAACCAGGGTGCCTACTGCTACGTGGGGGAGCTTACAAGAAGAGCTCACCCCCATGACACGATAGAAGAAGGAAGAGGTTGCTCCTTCCCCCCCAGATATTCAAGCGCCATATGAGCCTGTTAGGCTGTATTGAAGGGAAAAGATGTCAAGACAAGCCCACCTACTTCGTATTAAACTTTCTAAGGAGACAAAAGTGATACTTCCGCACTACGGAGTTGAATTTCTACACGGACACGACTCCCTCATAAAAGAGAGTGTTGAGGGTTCTCCGGTTCAACACAACATCGTCTAACTAGCAAAATCAGATTTTACTATTCTTTCCCATTGTGCACTGATCTTTACTTCCCCAGATATTCCACCGGAAATGTCTCATAAAGTCACCGAAATATCACCGGAACATCACCGTAATATCACCGGAATATCACCGTAATATCACCGGAAATGTTCATTCTGATAGTTTTCTGCTAATTCAAAATTTACACAGTCTTGCTACACTTTATTCTTGCAAAAGATTCACAGATTTCCTTTTTGCACTCACATATATTTCAAGTCATTTGCACTCTCACACAGTACAGTCTGAGTCACTCAAACAAACTTAACCGAAAATAGAAGATTTTCAGCACTATAACTTTACTGCGCAGGCATTTTGGTTGATCATTCTTTGGTAAACCTAACACCAAAAATACAGATTGTTGTTTTTGTAAAGATTATAACTTCAGTATGAGAGTTTGATTAAACGTCAAAGATTTTCATTCAATCGTTATCTGTATACTGGTTTTTTACTGTAGAACCTGGTCTTTTCCGGTCCTACAAAGGAACTCCTTCTTCTTTGACTTCTTCTCACAGTTGACGCACCTACACTTCTTGCACCCTCGTCTCTCTTCTGATCATTGCGCCTTTACTTCTCGTACCTTTCCTCCTCTTCCTGTTGTCATGTCTTCGTCGACCTTCTCTTCTTCTTTTTTAAGGTTGTTGCATCTTCGTTCTTCGTCTACCTTCTCCCTCTTCTTCTTACAGTTGTTGCTAACTCCTTTCTTATAACTTCCCCTTTTCTTGCGACACATCCTTCTAAATCTCCGCATAGTCGTCTTTTTCTTTTTATTCTTATTTTATTTCTCCAGATTTCCCTGCCTTCAACACCTGGCATAGCCCGGTGGGTAATTTTGTCAAAAATTAAACTCAAATTTCACAATCTCTTGATCATATATCTCCCGTGACTGTGTGGAAATCTGCTCTTCTTGTACTTCTAATTCTTCATTATTAATATCTTCTTCTGCACCATCCTACTTTTCTGGAACATTTACATCAAATATCTCCACCTTTTCTTCTAGTGTCTCTTTCAACAATTGTTCCCGCAGTTTTGCAATTATCTGTGTCTATTCTTCAATCTGCTTTTGTTGTTCTGAAATTATACATACTAAATCTTTTTCATGTCTGGAAACAAAACTTGTCTGCACCTGTTCATATTGCATCTTAAGCATACCGAACCAACGACTTTGAAAAACACTCCAGATGTCCTGAACATATTTATGCAGATGCTGCTTCACCTCTCCTATGTCCATCTTCTTCATTAACACAACATCTAACTGCACACCTTCCTCTTTTAATATTTGCTCTTGTAATTCCTGCAAAACTTTTATTCTCGACTCAAGAACTACCTGTTTCGCCTGCAATGTAGCATTTACCGCTGAAAAATTCATCATCTCTTTTTGAATCTGCATTTGTACAGTCATTTGCCATTCTTCAAATTCCTGAATAGACTTCTTTGTACTAGCCAATTCTACCACCGATTGCTTCTTATCATGTTGCAACTCTTCCAACATACATTCCTTCTTATCCAATGCATCCTGAAGTTCTTTAATCTTCTCCCGCAAAGACTGAAAATCAGTCTTATTAATAAATATTTGAGTCTGTTCATACTGAAACAATCTTTTCTCCTGAAAAACTAAAAAATCCGACACTTCCTGCAACTTCTTCTTCATCTTTGACACACCATAATCTGAAATATTATCATCTTTCAACATTTTTTCGGCTTCAACCTGTAATTGCACTTCCACTCTTCTTTTCCTAGACAACCTAAAAGCAGTTCCGAATACTTTCGGATCCTCAATACTATCTGGCATTGGCAGCAAAATATCTTCCTGTATCTTTGCTTCATATATATCAGATTCAATGATTTGACTAACCTGGTTCCTTTCTTGTGCCATATCACCAGCACAAAGAAAATATTCAAAAGTCTGTGAAGGTCTATTCCTTACCTGTCTCACTGCTAACTGTTCCTGCTCTTTACTCATCACTTGATGACCACAAAATTTGATCTACTTTGGCCACATTATCTTCTAATCTTCAACAAACTGCACAAATTTGAATAAAGCAGCTAAATATGTTGATAATCAACTATTTGTTTGCGTCTTACGCCTATCCCGGATGAAAATCTCACTCTGTAAGTGATCATACATCCAATGAGCCCAACTCATCTTTTCTCCTGCCTCTGCATAGGCCAAAGGTGCAAAATTCTCCCTAGACATAGAATCATATTTAATGATAAAACATAATCTTTCCAAATACCATTTTAGTTGTTCCCTTCGAGTATAGCTTATATTCCTCATCATATAGTACTGTCGTCTTCCTTCTCGGGGTCCAAAGTCTTTCTTCAAAACCTCCTCCGAACATTTGGGAACTACAACATCATCGTATATAGGCAATTGAAATACTTCTACAACTAATTCTGGTGAAAATTTTACCTGAAAGGAGAGCTGACCCTTCATTTTCCGCATAATCTCCAATTGACTCTTTACCTCATAATTGCATCTCTAACGTTCCCATGGCAACATAGCAAACTGTAATAATCCAATTCTTCTGAGCCAATTCTGCTGCAGATCAGACTGTAGGTCAACTTCTACTTTAAAATCTGTGAATGACCCCATAAACGTATGCACACCCTTAGTCTTTGTAGATGGTGTTGAAATTGCATCTTCATCTTCCCCTTGTAATGAGCTATCACTTTCCTCCAATGTGGTTTCCTCCCTTCTCACTGTCACTTCTATCTTTCTCATACACCCTCTCATGACTCCTGATTCAAGCACTAATACAGAAAATGCTGAAAAAAATATTATCCTGGAAGCCTTTATGTAGAACCAAAAATATTCGTTCCACAAGTGCGAATGCTTGAACTGCCACTTTCTGTAATGATAAACGTACTTACACACATAACACTTTATGCGACTCAATAATATTGTAGTGTGGGTTATCATAAACATCCTCCACAATGGATTGCCCCACTTATCAATAACCTGTTGAATGAAACTTCCACACATGCCAGAAGAATCATGAAATAGAACACTCATTCGTCCCACAAGAAGATGAAATGGATATTTTATCTTCTCAATACTGCATTGTATAGTGCAAAAACTTTTAACCATACAGTTCTGACAGATTGTACGTTGCAAGATAATCATTGATCGACTACTAACTTCGTTTTCATATTCTCCTCGATGCCTCTGCCGCTTATGGATCTGCTGACACGGAATACAAGGCATACTCATTTTGCACACATCATTATTGGCAGACCCAACATATTCCTTAGCTTGTCGACCCTCATTCAACAATACTTCATTATTCATCATTGACCCTGAGCTAACCGATAACGCATTGTTGAACTGCAACTGTAAACCATGTGTCCATTGTAATCGTAAAAATTTACTCAATGTAGTTTTAGACCAACACGAGGTCAAAAAACATTGTACCACCGATAAAAATGTAGAAAAATACACTTTGTTATTGCGATGATCACAAACATTGCTGACATGTTGTTCTGAGCGACATACAACTTGCACCACATTAGCAGATAACCAGTCCAAATGTGGCGGCTTCCCTTGAAATAATTTCAACCGAAATCCATTTATGGGCTTGTTTAACCATGTGCCAAACACATCTGCCACACGAAAAGTGCCTTGACCCAAATCTTGGACAATCTGATATGGGCCCCTGTATCTCAATGTGAGCTTTCCTGGATGGGGTCCTAGATTAGAATTATACACCATCACCCAATCGCCTTCTTTGAATATCTTAAACTTCACATTCTTATTTACCCAGACTATCTCCGCCTTTGAATCACTTCTGTAATATATGCATTTATCAAACGATCCTCCTCCATCTGTAAAAGGTATTTACTCCTGTGTTTAACTGAGACTTCAGGCGACATCTTTTCCGCCGTAACCCTCAAACTTGAAACTACAAACTCCATGGGTACTACTGCCTCCAATCCATATACCAACCGAAAAGGTGTCATTCCTGTCGTCACTTTAAATGCCGTTCTGAATGACCACAAAGCTGAGTCAAGAAACAAATCCCACTTTTTCCGATTTTCATGTACCAACTTTTTAAGAATACACATTAAAGTTTTATTCGTGCTTTCAACCTGCCCATTCGCTTGAGGATGATATGCTGTAGTCTTTTTATGCACTATTTGATGAAGTCCGTTCATTCTGAAATCACCTCATTCAGGAAATGAGTACCTCGATCGCTCACTAACTCAATCGGACACCCAAATCTTGTCATAACATTACGATAAAGAAATTTGGCCACACTTGTTGCCTTGTTATCCTTCAGTGCTTGCTTCCACCCATTTCGTACAATAATATATCGCCACCAATATATAGCTATTACCCCGCTGAGTAGTAGGTTTAATAGGTCCGACAAAATTCATGCCCCATTTTTGAAAAGGATCCAGCGGTAATACCGGATGATCAGTCATACGATCAGAATTATTAGGTTGGCCTAACTTTTGGCAAATCACATAGCCTTTAGCATACTCATGTGCATGTTTTAACACCGTCAGCCACCATAACCCTGCCTGTAATACTTTCTTTCCGGTAATATCGCCTGACAAATGTCCTCCTGCTGAACCGGAATGTGCTTCATGTAACACAGCTGATTGTTCATAGTCTGGTATGCATCTCCTGATAACCTAATCCATGCCCTTCTTGTATAATGCCCCTGCTATCACCAAATACGGTCTTCTTTTAAGAGCAAACTTCCTTCTCTGATCAGGTGTAAAATGTTGTGGTAATACCCCTTCCGTTAGGAACATTAGTAACTGATCATACCACGAATCTATCTCGACTGCTTGTGCCGTAAACAATTCAGCATCCGGAAATACATCAAGTACACTAGTGGGTGTTTCTCCTGATTCCAATCGACTAAAATAATCTGCCATCACATGCTCTTTCCCTGGGGTATGCACAATTACAAAATCGAATTCTTGTAACAAAAGCATCCATCTGGCTAATCGGCTTGTTAATAAGGGCTTCTTGATTAAATAAACCAAAGCCTGATGATCCACATGAAAATCACTTTATTGCCCAACAAATAATGCCTAAACTTGTTAAGGGCATACACCATCGCCAAAGCTTCTCTTTCGATCACCGAATAATTTCTTTCAGCCGCAGCCCAATACCCTGCTGGCATAATAAACACGTCTATACCATCCTTTATCTTTCTGCTGCATCAAAACTGCTCCTACGGCCACATCCAATGCATCAACGAATATGTGAAACGGCATTGACCAATCGGGTGGTTGCAAAATAGGTGCCACCGACACCATCTTTTTTAATAACTGAAATGCCTTCTCTTGAGCTTCTGCCCATAGAAACGGAACATCCTTCTTGGTCAAATGCGTCAGTGGTGAGGAAATGTTTGCTAAATATCTTAAGTATCGGGAATGCCACTTAATTTGGCCTACAAACCGCATTACTTCTTTAACGTTGGTCGGTGCTTTAGCTGTACTAATAGCTTCAATTTTCTTAACATCAATAGCCATTCCTGCTTGTGAGATAACATGGCCCAATAGAATCCCACTTCTTACTGCAATCACACTTTTAAACGGATTCAATACCATCCAAAACTGCCGACATCTTTCAAAACATGCTTTCAGGTGTAGTAAGTGCTTAATCATTTCACCGAAGACTGAAAAGTCATCGACAAAAACCTGCATGAAGTCCTGAAGATAAGGCTCAAACACTTTATGCGCCACATAATTGAATGATGGTGGTCCATTCTTCAAACCAAAACTCATTACAGTAAATACGTAAGCACCAAATTCAGTAATAAATACTGTTTTATGTTGATCCTCCTCAGCCACACTGATCTGATTATAACCGGAAAATCCATCCAAGAAACTATACATTTCATGGCTGACAACTGCATCCAATACTGCATCACAAAACGGCATAGGAAACATGTCTGTAACCGTTGCCGCATTTAGCTTTCTGTAATCAATGCAAATTCTGAGCTCCCCGTTCTTTTAAGGGACCACTATAATAGGAGATAGCCAAGTCACCTGATTCACTGGTTTGATAAATCCGACTGCCAACAACTTATCAATCTCTTCCTTCACTTGTTTAGCAAAATTAGGATTCATTCTATATCTTTGTTGTGCCACAGGTACGGCATCCACCTTCAGATTAATCCTATGTTGATGCAACTGCGGATCTATACCTTTTACTTGAGTATAGTCCCAAGCAAACACATCCACATACTCTTTAAACAAGCAAATAAGAGCCTCCTTAAACTTTCCTTCCAATGTTTTACCAATCCGCACCATCTTGGGTTCAACTTCGGTTCCTAAATTAACCTCTTGAAGCTCTTCCTCCTTCACCCGCACAGAACCTGCATACTTTTGATCATAAATCCTTTCCGTTCGCATAATTATCTCTTCCTCCTGTTGTTCCATCTGTTGCTGCACCGGAACCTTCATACATTGATCAAATATTTTTTGTAACTGGGCACCTGCCACCTGTTCACCTGGAAGTGACTCGTCTACGTTTGGCCCACCACTATAATCCTTACTTAATACTCCTTCCACATCAACTTCTAATACCGGCACCACCATTGGGTTTGCCTGCAAAAACTTTTCCTCTTCGTCATCTTCAATCTCATCTGCTAAATTAATAGTCTGAGCCATCAACCGTTTGTCCTGTATCGACATATTTTTCCGCCCACGCATGGGAATTGTCACTTGCTTTTTACCCTTGGTAATCATTACTACATTCAAGCCCCAATCCTGCTTAATTTTAGCGAGCCGAAACCAAGGTCTTCCTAACAACATTTCATACGGGTACCCTGACTCCGTCATTCGGATGACTACAAAATTGACCATGACTATCATACCGGAAATAATAATTTGTTGTTGCTTCAGAATGCCAATAGGCTGTACTCGTGTTTGATCCGCCATTTTGACCTAAAAAGGGGCTGGAGCCAATGCCCCTCTTCCCATTTCAATAAAAATATGTTCAGGTAATATGTTTACCGCTGATCCTCCATCTAGCAATACTTCGACAAAACTCCGCTTATTGTACTACACCTGAATTACTGGTACGACAAAATCCACATCTGCTGGATCAATACTGTTGGCCGAAATTCAAGGGATCGTCCTACTCTCCGGCTCGATCTGATATCCAAGTAGCTTTTCTCAACACTTTTTCGCGAAAGACCGGTACTAAAGATAACAGCTGATCCAAAGACAACTGTAACGGTGCACTAATGATGTCATCAAACTAGTCATTTGCCAAGTCTTGTTGACACTGAGCCTGATCCTGCTCCATCATGGGCGGTACCAACTTCACATCCTTTTGTCTCTCGGTACGGTCGTCACCCTTCACCAGATTAGCAGGCTCGTCGCGAACCTGGTCCAAAATCTTATCTTGAATTTGCCTTTGTTCGTGCAAATCAATAGGGCCTTTGTTTTTTGATCTAGTGACCGCCAATACTTCAACCTCTTTATTTTTTCCACATTGCATACCATCACACTACCCTTGGTTGTTACCATGCATTCGAGCAGATGTACTGGGTGCATCATCGGTCCTATCAGCTTGTTCTGGCAAATTCAATCAACATGGCATTTGCTTGAGCCGCCTACTGCCCCTATTGTTGATGTTGTCCCTACTGATTATGCTGGTTATACCGAATGACATATATACCTCTTTCTTCACGATGCTTTACCCACAAAGGGCAATTCAGCCCTATCCAATGATCAGGAGCTGAACAATACCCACAAGGCATTACCCTTGGTGGTCGACCTTGGTAATTGCCTTGTTGGTTATTTCCTTGTTGATTTCCTTGATCTCTCCATGGGGGTCTTACCTGTTGCTGTCTTTGGAAGTTACCTCGCCCGTGGATAGGAATAGCCTGATTGGTCGCCATGTCATTTAGATTTTGATTGTTTTGCCGAGAACTTTGCCCTCTATGCTTAGGGTTATACCAACACTGAGTTGTGGTATGTCCCTCTTTGTCACATATATCACAAAATCGTGTTTCCTTTAGAGCCAGTATAGAATACCCATGTTTCTTAAACTTACGAATCCATTCCTCCTCTTTAGGATGTTTAGCCTTAGGATTACGATGCTTTGTCTTCACTATTTCATCATCATAATCATCAGTATCAGAATCATCGGAACTCTTACCTGACTCCATTTCTGAATCCGATTGAACCTCTGAACCAGAATCAGATTGCTTCTTTTTTGCTCGTCCAAACCTTCTTTCAACACGCGCTGCTGCTAATACTAAGACATCAAAACCATTCGCAATGTCCACACTGGCCACCGCATGTCTGATGGTGCTCCTTAATCCTTTCAAAAAAAATCCTGCCAACATCTCATCAGTAGGTCGTTCATTACCTTGCAGCCTATCCATTAAAGTCCTAAACTTCTGAGCATAGTCTTCCACTAGCATAGTCTTTTGTCTGATAGCCCTCAACTTCCTTAATACATCGAAAGGCGTCTTTTCTTTTCTAAACCATTGCAAGAATGCGATTTTTAAATCATCATACGTAGCAAAATGGGTAATGCCATATTAATTGAACCAGCTCATAGCTCGTCCTTCCAACGTGGCTGCAAACTGTTGAAGTTTAATATCTTCACCATAGATAGTTGGATATCCATTTGCTGTCCATTTTATTTCGAATTGAGCTACATGGCAATCAGCATCTTCCTTAGAGGTTCCACTGAAATGAGCGGCCTTGACTTTGGGATTTGGAGGTGGTATAGCCATTGGCTGTGGTTGAGGTGTGCGCCTAGTTCTATGACCGGTCACCCCTGCAAGTGGGTCAAACTGGAGTCGTCTTCTTACCCCTACAGCTGTTTCTGTGAGGAATAACGCTCCAAGTATGCTGCCCACTAACCTGGCCTCTACTACACCTGTTTCCCCCTGTTCGTCGTTAGTGCCCAGCGCTGCCTGCTCCTAGACCTCGTACCACTCGTAAAAATCTGAGGATGTCTCCACGTTCGTTGCTCTTGCCTGTGCCCTCGTAAAATATACTTTAATAAAGTGATTTCATCTGCCCCTCATTCATTTCTTGAGGCTGCTTCAACCATACAGTAGGATCGACAATTGTGTTGAGGGTTCTCTGGTTCAACACAACATCGTCTAACTAGCAAAATCAGATTTTACTATTCTTTCCCATTGTGCACTGATCTTTACTTCCCCAGATATTCCACCGGGAATGTCTCATAAAGTCACCGAAATATCACCGGAACATCACCGTAATATCACCGGAATATCACCATAATATCACCGGAAACGTTCATTCTGATAGTTTTCTGCTAATTCAGAATTTACACAGTCTTGCTACACTTTATTCTTGCAAAAGATTCACAGATTTCCTTTTTGCACTCACATATATTTCAAGTCATTTGCACTCTGACACAGTACAGTCTGAGTCACTCAAACAGACTTAACCGTAAATAGAAGATTTTCAGCACTATAACTTTACTGCGCAGGCATTTTGGTTGATCATTCTTTGGTAAACGTAACACCAAAAATACAGATTGTTGTTTTTGTAAAGATTAGAGCTTCAGTATGAGAGTTTGATTAAACCTCAAAGATTTTGATTCAATCGTTATCTGTATACTGGTTTTTTACTGTAGAACCTGGTCTTTTCCGATCCTACAAAGGAACTCCTTCTTTGACTTCTTCTCACAGTTGACGCACCTACACTTCTTGCACCCTCGTCTCTCTTCTGATCATTGCGCCTTTACTTCTCGTACCTTTCCTCCTCTTCCTGTTGTCGCGTCTTCGTCGACCTTCTCTTCTTCTTTTTTAAGGTTGTTGCATCTTCGTTCTTCGTCTACCTTCTCCCTCTTCTTCTTACGGTTGTTGCTAACTCTTTTCTTATAACTTCCCCTTTTCTTGCGACACATCCTTCTAAATCTCCGCATAGTCGTCTTTTTCTTTTTATTCTTATTTTATTTCTCCAGATTTCCCTGCCTTCAACAAAGAGGAAGTGAATTCTAATCCCACTCCCCCATACCTACTTATAAGCATTAAAACATGCAATTTTAAACCCCTCTCGGACTCTCCGACAGAAAATTGATCATTTGTACGCATAAGAGGAACAATTCGGAAAATTTATTTTTTTTTGTTTTCTTTGAATTACGAGGAGAGGGAGGGATCAAGGAGAGGACTACCCATCTCCCTACCCAAGGCATGCACTAAAACAAAGGTGACAAAGATGGAGGGTGATGCCATTGATAGAGTGTCTATATGTGAGAGAGAGAGAGTGAGAGAGAGAAGGGGGTTAGGGGATGTTTTTGTGCAACAACTGAATTGAACTGAAACTACTCTACTGAAAACAAGAAATGGGAGCGATTGGCCCAAAGGAAGGGTGAAAGTGCCATGCATAAACTCAAATCCTACGCAATTGAGCAAAAAAAAAATTGCAACACAATACTTTACCACATGTTCTTGAACTCTCCAAGTGATGAAAGGCCGACCATCCTCGGCAACAGTGCCAAAAAGTGTTGAGGTTGTAGCGAGGAACGCCCAAAACCCACACCACCTTGCATGGAAGCAAGAAGGAAAGCTCAAGAGTGACTCTCATCTCATCCACCCCTACCTCCCACATGTTCAAGCCATTGGCATCAGACACATGCTATGCCACATGCTTGAAAACAAGGAGAATAGGGAGTCAAGGATCCTTGTCCATGAGGAAAATGCAAGCAAATGCAACTACTCTACTCACACAAAGGAGAGACATGCATGGCACACATACACCACTCTCACACACTCACAAGACACAATACATGTAAATGTTAATAGTCTTCTTGGAGTAAATGAGAGCATCTTCCATTGAGAAGAGATTTTACATGAGAGCACGTCGACCAAAAGCCCCCTTCTTTAAGAAAATGAGCTCATATTTATAGACTAAGCTCTATTCCCCCATGTTCCTCTTTTAAAAGTCAAAAAGGTGATTTTCTCTCTAATTGCCAATCTTCTAGGATATTCCAAGATCAAATAAGTAACAACCCAATCTCGAAGAAGGGCATGCATGGGTTTTCTACATGGGGAATCTTTCTAGAAGGGTCATAAAGGTGAGAGATACTATCCTATAGTATGAAGCAATATTAAAAAGTGATTTTTAGAGAGTGTTCACATGTGACACTCCAAGTATATACAAAGAGGTTATTTCTCATGGTCTAGAGAGGGTTCTTATGCACCATTGAGGGTTCTTATGCACCATTGAGGGTGTGTGCATACCCTACAACCCAGCACATACATAAACTTACATGCACTAACACACATGCATACGCAATATGCATACATAACTTACATGCACTAACACACATGCATGAACATGCATACATAACTTACATGCACTAACACACATGCATGAACATGCATACACAAACATGCATACATAAACATGCTTACATTAACACACATACATGCATACATGCACACACATAAATGAACATGCATTTAACTAACATGCATAAACACTAATTCATATACATAAACATATATACTTCCCTATCATGCATGAAAAACATCTAACATGCATGTACTAATTAACATCTATCATACAATAACATATACATGCACTAACATATACATAAGTTTTAACATTTAATATGCATGCACTAACTAAAATCTAACATGCATTAACATATACATGCACTAACATCCCTAACATTCACTAACATGCCTAACATTCATTAACATGCCTAACATTTTCATGCAAAACATTTAACATGCAAACACTAACTAACATCTAACATGCAATAACATATGCATGTACTAACAGCTAACATCTATGCTCTAACTAACATCTAACATGCAATAATATATACATGTACTAACATGCACTATCTCATATACATGCACTAATATTTTCCATGGATACATGCTCTATCATTTAACATGCATCTAATGCATTTATCATAAACTTCTATCATAAGCTAAGTATGGGTTGGAGAAGTTTGGCTAATGGATAAGAAAAGGAAATGAAAAGTTATGATTAGATAGGATAAAAGATTGGATAAGGAGAAGTTGGATAAATATGATGAAATCTTTGAGAAAGATAATGGATAATGGCTAAATGGATCCTTCTTTTGTTAGCGTGGAGAGGTTTAGATTATGTAATCAATTTACTTAAATGAACACACACACATACCCATCATACCCTCCCATTCATTCCGAATATACATAATAAATACTTAAGTCATTCATATCATTCATCTCAAACAAATATACTTAATGCATATGTTTGTCTAATTTCACACACATAAATACATATACACATACATACATAAATACATATACACAAACATACATAAATACATATACATTCATTTATAAATAAATCATATACATTCTTAATATATATTCATTAATCATATTTATTCCATATATTTCTAATATATATTTAATATAAATATTATTTACATTAATTTAAGAAAATAAACACATAAAATATGCGTTAGTAGAACATAGAATATATATAATAAAATCTTTAACATAAAATAAAACAATAAAATAAAAAAAGGAAATAAATAAAAAAACCTTCTCTCTCTTTCTCTCTCTCTCTCTCTCTCTCTCTCTCTCTCTCTCTCTCTCTCTCTCTCTCTCTCTCTCTTTGCATCTGTCGACTACAGGGGGGAAAAAAGAGAAGAGATTAAATAATTAAAAAAATAAAATAAGAAAAGAAAGAAAAAAACAAACACTTACTCTCTCTCTCTCTCTCTCTCTCTTGTGCGTTGGTTGCATCCGTCGACTCCAGGGAGGGGGAAAGGAGAATTAAAAAAAAAGAATAAAATAAAAAAGTAAAAACCTTTCTCTCTCTCTCTCTCACTCTCTCTCTCTCTCTCTGTGTGTGTGTGTGTGTGTGCTGCACGAAGTGCTCTGTGCCATCAGCAGAGAGGAGAGGGAAAGAGAGAGAGAGAGAGAGAAAGAGAGGCATTAAAGAAAGGGGAGAAAAGAAGAAAGGAGAGGGAAAGAAAAAGGAGAAGAGGGGAAGGAAAATAAAAAAGAAAAATAAAAGAAAGGAGAAAATAATAGGGAAAAAACAAACGTCCTCCATTCTTTTCTCTGCAAAACTGAGCCAAAGCAAAAAAAATTGCTTTTCAATAAATGAAATGCGAAAGTAAGAGAGATGGCCTTCTCTCTCCTCCTGCTAGAAGGACAACATGGAAATGAGTGCACAAACAACCATAGCCTAGAGCATAGAGTAGATAAAGTACCTAAAAAATATCAAGAGCTTCTGAATACGACTCCCCTCCTTATATACATGAGAGCCCACCATAGCCCACATTTTCCCTAAGTTCACTGAATCATGCAGCATACAATAACTCCACATCAACTCAACTTCTCTTCAACCCAAAAATAGGCATGGGTTTTTTCTCCATGTATTTTTTTAAAAATACACAATAACCACTTAAAATAAATATCCATTTGACCTTAGACTTTTTTCATCCATTTAGAGTTATAAATGTAACCCTTCAATTCTTTTTAATTATTTATTCACTTTAGAATTAATTAAATTAAATCTATCAATTAATAAATTTAAATATATTTCCATAATCTTAGTGTTATTTAAAAAATGTCAATTACTAATTAACATATCTAATTAATCATTTACATTTAAAATATTTTGCTAAGGTTTCATTTATTATATTTTTCCCTATTTATTAACTCTTTTTAGAGACAAAACCTACTTAATTAACCTCTTAACCATAGGTTTATCCTTAAACTAACCTTAAACCATGTTTTTAACCCTCAATTAATCCAAAAATAAAACTTCTACCCTTCCAAAATCCTTTAATTTTATTAATTAGACCCTTAGATAATCTTGAAATCAAGCTTATACCCTATAAAAACATGTTTAAATCCTACATTTGACCCTTGAATACCCTTGAATTTACTTTCAAACCTTAGATAAACCCTTAATTAACCCTTATTTTTTAATCTATACCCACAATTACATTTGGAAACACCTTTTTAAATACTTCCCATCTTTGTACTGATCATCAAAACTTCTTATCCTGGAAAATTTGAAATCAAACATAACTCAAAATTTTCATAAATTATTCAAACTTAATTTAATCAATTAATCTTTTAATTTTTAATAATATCTTAAGAGAAATAGAATCTTTCCCGCATCCACCCCCACTAAACCTGCACATCGTCCCTATGAGCCAACCTACAGATTCAAGTGGAACATATCAAATTCTTTATAAATAAGTTTTAAATTTTCAAATTTTTATTTCATCATGCATTCATACTTTGTGGAATTAAAAAGATTAGTACAAATCCTCTAAAAAAAACAAAGTAGATATAAGTCATATAAATATCATGTTATATCTTTGAATCCACATTTAAACAAGCATTTATAGGAATAAACCATAAGTGTCATAGTCCTTCTGCCCCATGTAACTTGCTTGGAATAAGTAATTTATCCCGCATAGCAGCATATACCAAAACGTTTTCATCAGTTAATAGAATTATTTGACTCCTACTTTTATTTCCTATGGTCTGACTCTCCATTCATTTCGTTTTTTTTTTCATTTCATTTTTTTCTTGCTTTATTACTTCATCCCAACTCAGCTCTTTATTTATTTTTTTAACAAATCAGCCTATACGGAAATTGGGTGCGACTCCTAGACTTGTCCACCCGGCCTAAGTCTATGTTTTTTATCAAAATAGATTTTATTTTGAAGTCGTGATTCTCTAACTTTTTGTATAGCTTCTTCAATCATTTTATTTCCTAGATTTAAATGCATAATCCTAACAGAAATCAGATCTTCACGAGTCATCTCATTATTCCACGGAAGCGTCATCCATGAAATAATCTAGGTCTGGATAGGAAAAATTGGCTTCTGATAGTACATTAGTTCTGCAGGCATAAATCCTATAGACCTAGTATACGTCATCTTGTCTGCCCATAGTGCGAAAGGAAGGAACCTAGGCCATTGAGCTGTATCACCATTGCAGGCCTTAGAGATTGCCTTCACAATAGATGGATGACCCCGTTCAATCTTACCATTAGACTCCACGTTATAAGCAGTTGTGAGAGATAGATGAATCCCATGCTGGTCAAAGAATTCTCTAGCCTCTCGAGCATCTAACTCGCCCCTATCTACTACTATCTTTTCTACATAACCAAATCTAGAAATAACTTCTTCTAACAAAAATCTACATATGTTATAAGTAGTTTTAGTATGAAGAGCTCTACCCTCTACATGATTAGTCAAATCTTCCCTAGCTAAAACTATATATCTCATCCTATCTAAACCTTTAAGCATGGTCACTAAATCAACTACCCACTTGTTATGAATACAAGGAGTGTAAGTCGGTTGCAGAGGTTCCCTATGTCTAACTGATGAATGTACCTGACAAGTAGTACAAGAACTTACAAAATCATGTATATTCACATACATACCTGGCCACCAATAAGCTTCTCTAATTTTATCATACGTCGCATAGAAGCCTTTATGTCCTGCCCAAAGAGTTTCATGCATGTCTATCATAACTCTATTTTGAAGGTTTTTATTTCCTAAAACTCGTTGCAGATATCTAATTTTCCCTTTTGCATGACGCCAAATAAAACCATCCTTTAAAAAGAAATTAAATGCATGTTTCCTAACGTCTCTAAATATATTAGCTAACCAAATAGGTAATTGCTTAAAAGTGCTAAGATAATATCCTATATCATACTAGATTCCCTCATATTCTTTTCCATTAAATTTTTCATACATATAAACATCAGAAATATAATTAATCACATTTAATTTAGTTTTACTTATGTCATCATTTTCAAACTTAGCCCTTGAAAGCATATCTACTACAGAGTTAGTTTTCCTAGAAATATGATTTAAAACAGGATTTATAAACTTAATATAAGATATCCACCTTAACATTGCTATGTCTGGAGAAGAACAATTAGTAATCATTCCTATTAATGGTAAACAATCTGTTTCTATTACTACATTAGCTCCTATAAAATATTCTTTGTCAGTTTTTAACGCAGTAACTAAACCCCATAATTCACATCCTATTTGTGGATAATGTTTTTGAGTTTCATATAAGATTTTAGCCCCAAATCTAATAGTGTATCTATTTCCCTCACTGTCATCTTGACCTATTACCCATCCTATACCTATGGGACTAGTATCTATAGTTAAAAGAATTGGTTTATTATTTGAGTAATTTACACGTTTTAAAACAGGTGCATTAGAAAGTAAACCTTTTAATTTCTTCATCGCTTTAATATGAGTTTCAGTCCATTTAAATTTCCTATTTTTCCTAAGTAGATCATACAATAGATTAGCTACATGGGCATAATGTGAAATCCAAATAGCATAAAAAACACATGCTCCTAAGAAACATCTAACCTCACTAATGTTCCTACAAGTTTCATATAATTTATTTATGGCGTCTACTTTTGGAGGATAAGGCCTACGACCGTAGTAACCACATAAATGTCCAGAATTAAAACTTCATTAACACCAAATACTGATTTTTCTATGGAAAATGTTAATCCTACTTCTTCAAATCTTTTAAGTATTTTCTGATCTAAAATATGATTAGATACAAACTTCCTACATCCTAAAGAATCTAATGTTTCATCTTTTTCTTTTTCTTCACAACCTTTAATTGGAATATCATTTATAAATGGCATGGTCACATTAGGAATAAAATAATGAAGAACCATATTCATTGCATTCATCATATGTGCTACCGAGTTGGTAGCTCCTTGAGGAAGAGTACACATTCGGACTAAACCTAAAGGAGTCTTCATCATAGTAATATCTCTACTCTCAATAGCAAGCTAGAATGCATCATAACTTGAATATAAATCACCCATAGAATAGATAGAATGCCCAGCAAAAGCTTCGGTAAATTCTCCTACAATAGGGTTGGTTCCTACATTCCTAATTGTAACTTTATTTACGGGTTATAAGTCTTGGATAAATCTAAGCTTTCCATTCTTTTTAGGCACAGTAAACCATCTATCAGAATAAGGTGCGGAGGAAGGTTCTAGAATTTTCATATGCATCTTCTCCTTAAGCAGTTTCATTAGCTCAGGTAAATGAGCCTTTGGAACTGGTATAGGGTGAAGATTCCAAGGCTACCGTAAAAATAATCATCGGAGATACTATTCTAGGGTCAACACATCCTATTTCATGAGGATAAAAAGAGAATGCTTTTCCATGTTTTCTTATCATTTCACGAAACATTTCACGTTCAGTAGGTAGTAAAAACAAATCTTCATTTCCTATCTTTATTAATTTAATAATTTCATCAGTAAAATTATGTCCTATTTTTGAAATATCACGTAAAATGGGATCATTAGCTACTTGTTTTATTTTCTCGCCACTCCCTTCAGGTAAAGCCTGGGCTACAGGTATAACTTTTTTATCAACTATTTTATACTTTGTATTAATTTTAGCTTCATTATGAGAATCAGAAACAAATTTAGAAATTAGTTCATATTCATTTAATGAGTTCAAAAGTATAACTTGCATTAATTTTTCATCATGTAAAGTTTGATGAATTTCATCAGGTAAAGAAGAAGAAAAAGATGTTTCAATTACATTTTCAATATGTTCATTTGTGCATATATAAGCTTTTTCTTTAAAATAGTTTTCATGTTTTCTCATTATCTTCCTAGGAATATCTTTACTATTTAAAATTTGTAATTTTGAGGATGTAAAATAAACAGAATAAGTTTCCAATTTATGTACACATTTTTGCAAGATTTCAAACCAGTTACCACTGTTATCACGCTCAACAATGGTGTCTAGTAAAATTCTGATAAAAAAAGGTCCCAAAATCACTAAGAGGTAGATGAATCTCGTGCAATTTCTCTTGTGATCGGATTGGTGTTTTCTGAATTTGTTCTCTATTTCTAGTGTGGTTTGGATTAACAGTCATTACTTTTAATGATTGCAAATCATCTTTTGACCTAAATCTAGCATACGCAGAGCCGTCTTCCATTACTTTTGTTTCCATTCGTGTTTCACAAATAAATAGTTATCCTAAAATGATTTCGTAAGAGCAATTATCTTGAATAAAAAAATGAAATGTTTTAGTTATTCCTCCTATTAAAATTGGAATGTTTGCACAAGCTCCGAAAAGTGCACCACATCCGTTATCTGCTGTTCTCATTATCCACCCATGTTGTTTATCTATCGGCCATCTAAATTTATCATACAATTCTTTTGAGATTGCATTAATTTATGAACCTGAGTCTAATAAAGCTAAAGCTATACAGGACTTTTTTCTATCTCCTTACTTACATAACCTTCACTTTCTTCCTCATCATCAGAGTCAGAAGAAAGAGAATCTTTAGAAATATAAGACACATCTACATTTTCTTGCATTTCAATATCAGTATTAAGTGGGAATCTTTTTCTCTTAATCATTTTTATAAAGTTATCTTTAAATTCAAGTTTAACTATAGAAAATAATTGTTCAAGTGACATAGTCACTTGACTTTTCAAAAGTATGTCATAAAGTATTTCATTTGCATCATTTTTCTGCTCTAATTCTGAAGTTAAAATAGCTTTAGGAATTCTTTTAGGTTTCTTTGTTTTTCCCTCATTTTGTTCAGTTTGTTCACTAGGCTTTGAATCTAAAGGTTTTTTTGATATTTCAGGTTGTTTCCCCTCCCTTATTTCTCTTCTTTTCTGTTCATTTGAGTCTAAATTTGTGTTTTCCTTAAATTGAACATTCTTAGGTTCTTCTCTTAATTGTTTTCTATTTACCCTTCGATTGGTTTCATCTATATCCTGAGTTTCATCCCGTTTTCTCTTCTCTTCCACATTTTCTATATGTGAAAAGATTCAGAAATGATCTACAGATGAGTCACATGTTGTTTTATGCATTATATTGTCTCTAGCTTTTATTAGTGCTTCTATTGAATAATTTTTAGTTTCATTAGAGGTTTCATCTTCTAGATCACTCTCATCACATTCTAACCTAACCCTAGAAAAGTTTCTTTGTGCTTTAGATATATTTTCATATAGTTTTTGCATACCCCCTTTTCCCCAATTTACAGCTAGTGGAAGGTGGGTGTGGTAATCACATACTTTTTTATCTATATCTATTACTAGTTTTCTTTCCTTTGCTTCTTTTAAAGATTCATAGACATATGACATGTGTTTTGTAGAGTTGCACCAAACACATCGTCGGGTGGGTGCACCTCTCCATTCATTATTTTGAGCTACAGGTTGATTCATAAAAGGTGCTACAGGTATAGAATTCATTTGTGGGGCATGAGTAAATTGGGGTCCTAAAATTTTCCTATCTTGAGTAGTTAATGAATGAACTGTATTTTGAAGTGTAGCTACTTCTTTAGACATATTTGTATGCATCTGCATCATATTATCTAATTTACTAAATAATATTTCAAATTGTAGTTCACTAGGAATTTTTTAGATGTAGAGGTTTGTTTAGTTATACTAGAATTCATATTAACTTTAGGATTTTGAGTAGTTGGACCTACTGGTGGAAAACTTAGATTCATATCATAAAGTAATGTTTGCCTTTGTTTCATTTGTGCTAATACCTCTACTACTTGTTTTAATACTCCCCAGTCCTCCGTTAGGCCATATCTTTTCCCAGGTTCCTCTAGTCTCCTTTCTACATCACTTCTAATGTCAGAAGGTAATACCTTTAGAAAATATAGAACTATATCAGGTGTGAGTGTAGTCCTATCTTGCTTTGGCAACTATGAAAACCTTTTCATAAATTCACCATGCAATTGTGTAAGGGAAATCTGACTCTTAGGAGTGCTAAACCATTTCATAAACCCTTCCATATTGTGCTGACTATAATCTTCAAGGTAAAATTCTTTAGGCATTTGTTTGTTAAATTCATCCCATTCAAGTTCACTATGAGGTTCTATTACACTTATGGCTGATCCTATGGCAAGCCTCACTAGAAAAGTTACCCACTTAGTTACAGGCAAACCATGCAGTTTTACTATATCCTCAAATGTGTCTATAGATAATTCATTGTATTCATTACGGGAAAAATGAACCCTGAATGGGCCTTTTAGATGAAGGAGTGATTAGTGATGGATCAATCAAAAGAGGGTGGTGGCCTATACCCTATAAAATACTATGCTGAAGGGGGGAGAGGGGACATATTTCTCCCTTATTTAATGAGCTGCCTCTAGAGAGAGAGAAGGAATCTCGTAACTCAATTGGGCCCAAAAATTCAAATTTTCTAAAAAGTTTAAAAACTCATCATAACACCTGAAAATGGACCTCCCATTATTTTTTAGGGTCAAAAGTACTCTTTTTGACCCCAAATTCGAAATCCATGCATGTTTTGAGCTGAAAAAATGGGTTTTTTCAAAAATACTTAAAAAAGAGTTATTTCCCTCCTAAACCTCACATTTTCATACCCAGGTCCCAAAAAGTCATCTTTTCCCACTACTATCACTCTGTAGCACACCATTGAAGCTCCTATTTCTACACTCCAATCTACCTGCATCTCCTATCTCGAATTACTATTGTAGCTTGAAGACCTTTAACTTCAATGGCAACATCTAAAGCTTCTAGGCGACCGAAAGATGAAATCCTCACATTAAGATCTCACAAATATCAAAGCCACAGATGGACAGTGGCTATCACATGAATACTCCAAAGGTGCATGGGTGTACATGCAACCCTCTAGAGTTGGTCCTCATCGAGTTAGAGATTGGAAGGTTAGAGAGAATTGAAGTACATTCTCTTCTTAGCTTGGAGTGGCAAAACGTGATATATGGTTCGTATCATCTTTGAAGCAAAAGATGGTAATGGATATAAATAACTCTTTGAAATTCACAAAAGTGTCTAGGTCTGTAGGTTTGCACTAGTCTTTTCCCATTCATTGTTTTGTATATTTATTCCAAGGATTCTCATTCCAAGAGACTTCCACCATGTTCATGTGTAAAGATATCACATATGAGCAAGTCGAAAGTCTTCTTGGTGAAAATTGGGGTTTGATGGAAGGAATTGCAAAAGGTGATAAATATCTTTGTAAAAATAGGTGGAACAGGTATACGATTTAGATATTTGAAACAACGTACTTCATTATACATCAGATTCTACTATGATCGTTGGATGTGCAAACTTGGCAAATGGATACCATTTCAAAGTTCAGAGGGATCTTTGCATTCATTTGAAATAAAGCTTAGATTGCCCAACAATGAAACAGAAACTATTGTAGTGAATAATCATTGGACCTTGGCTAATATAAGAGAACACTTGATGATTATGGGGTTTGAAGGACTAACTCAATCCAAATTCGAAATTCAAGGACATAAGGGGAGAAATGTTTCATGCTTTTGTTAAAGTAATCTTTTCATTTTAAATAAGAAAAGGAAAATGGGAAAAAAATATCTTTCCTACATAGCAATAACCATCTTTTTGGTCAATGAGGAGCCTGAACCTTCAACCATGGACCTACCCCATCTTGTTACTGGGGGGTTTGTAGATGACAAGAAGGAACCCCAGACAGAAGCTCTCAACTTATTAGAAGAGAGTCAAAAAATTTCCAGAGAATTTCCTCAAGGAGTAGTGGACAAATTAAAGGAAGCCAGTACACAAAACAGTCCACCCTCCAACTTAGACCCCGTGGAACCCACCCTACGAGAGGTAGAGATGGAAATGTTTTCAGTTGTACTTGTCGACGGAGAGGAATTTTTGTTCCTGCATGATATTGAGAAGGCATTCGGTCTACGCCTCGACGAATGCCTTAGTATTTTGTGCTCAACCTTGGATGTTCCCATGGACAACACTTCTAACATTAGAAAAGGAAACAATTCCACTTGGTGATTCATTTGCGGACACCATTGCATTTGTGTGTGAAGAGATTTTGAGCCATGCCAACCAAGATGCCACTGAAGAAGATCTGGCCGCAGCAAGGGAAAGGATTTTGGAGAAGAAGATTCCAACATCCCCTATTGTGGAGCAAAGTGGCATGGCCCATTCATCGATTCCACTAGATGCAATGGGAAGAGGAGAGGATGAAGATAGGCTTCAAGATGTAAGTCTCTAATGACATTTATGGTTGTCTCATATTCATACAAGATGTATCTATTTAATTTTATGATTGTCTATGTGCAGGAAACAATTGAAGTGGATAAATTTGCAGCAAGGAGTGGTGGTGACCATGTTTCTCAGGGCCATGGCTCTTTCTTGGCACATTACATTGGAAAATTGCCAAAGGAAGATTTTGTCATAATCCACAAGGAGTTTTCCCCTCAAGGACACTTCATGACTTATTGTCTGAAGGCCTTGAGCAAAGTTTTGTGCCTATCTACAATAATGCAAGGGACCAATTGTATATTTCTAGTAAGGATGTCCCTTGCCCTTACTACCCTAGGAGTTAACTTTAGAGGAAAAATATTTGGTCAAACAGGAATAGCTTTAGGTCTTGGATTGACAGACCCTCAATTAATATCCCAATCAGTTTTGACTTACCAATTGCCACTATCTTTTCAAAGAAGAAAGAATGTAGTGGAGAGGCTCAAGGCCAAGAGCCAATTGTAAAAACTTTTTAATACCAATTATTCTTTTTCCAATTTCCATGTGCATTCAATCTATTATATCTTTATGGTTTTGACAATCTCATAACTTTTGCACAGTTTAATCTTTTTCCATTATTTCTTGTAATTTGTGTTGCCCGAAATGCATGCAATGGCCTAGGAATGGAAAAAAAAAGGCGTGCCAGAGAAACGCGGGGATGGGCCCTACAAAACTTTTGCAGGGCCCATCCCCGCGTTTCTGTGGCAGGCCTTTTTTTTTGCATTCCTAGGCCATCCTATGCACTAGGTTACCTATATTGCAAGTCTATGTCCCTCAATTAGCACCTTCACTTGGGAATTGTGGAAGACTCTTCTTATGTGCAATAATTAGAGAAAGTTAAGACTCCTCTGGGTGCATATAAGCCTGTAGCAATAAATAAGTACATGTATGTTCATAAACATTGTTCAGCTATTGGTCAAGGGGTTAACATGCAGTGCACTCTAGCCAAGGCCAATCATATGCCCCAATGTGCATGGCATGTGTTTTCATGGCTTAGAAATGCCAAAAAAAGGCTTGCCACAGAAGCGCGGGGATAGGCCCTGCAAAACTTTTGCAGGGCCCATCCCCGCGTTTCTGTGGCAAGCCTTTTTTTGGCATTTCTTAGCCATGAAATGCATTAAATAGCATTAGCACTTACAAGTACAGAAAATAGAATGATACAACTATGAAAAACACTTCAAAGAGGTACTGGAAAAAGACACCTAGAAACATAGGAGAAATAAACTTCAAAACATGTACACTAAGAGATAAATACTTGGGAGAGAAAATATGAGAAGACAAAGATTATATTCATCATTTGGGATTTACAAAATATTCATCATGTGGGATATACAAAAGGTTCTCCAAACAAGGGAGTACAAATTTTTGTTAAGGGTTATTCCCACTAATTCTCCTAGCTAGCTGCAAATCTTTAGGTTGTATTCTCACTCTCTTTGCATGGATGGAACATAGGTTAGAGTCCTCCAACATTGATATAAGATACACCTCTGTAGCTTCTTGGAGAGCTTCAAAGACTATCCCTTGGATACGAAGTCCAGCGCAATAGCGTTGGATCTCTACCTTCACAACTCTTGCAAATGACCTTCATGGAATAAGAAGCTCCACAGACTTTTGATAGTGTCGAATCTCTGCAAAGGCTCTAGTTTGCTTTCTGCGCCTTTGTGGTGCTCTTGCATTCGGGGGGACGTTGGGTTGTGATCGTTGTGGTCTACGACGTGGTTGATAGTTCTTCTTTCTTCTTGGAGGACGCCTAGATGTTCCTGCCTCATCATTTACTTCCTCTGCCCGACCTTGCTCTCTTTCTTCATCGTTTGGTCTTTGTCCTTGTCCTGGGGGGAGTGTCTTGCCTCCTTGTGTTACTAGATGGTTCATGGGGATATCATCATTGTTCCATGGTGGCTCATTTATACTTTCTTCATCTAAGGAACTCGATAAATTTGATGTCTCAATCACAGCTTGCCTATGTCCTCGTTGTTTGGGCCTTGCCTTGATTGGTGTCCTGACTGGGGGCTCATCATCAGGTGCGGGAGGGGAATAATTTATTTCTTGGGATACATCTCTCTCTGGTGAAGCTTCATTGTAATAAAGTAAGTCTATGATCTAGGGATCTGATGGCTTCAGACAGATCTGAAATCGGATACCATTTGGTCACTCATATGTAGGACCAAAGATCTCGAGATAGACTCAAGCATAAGTTCATGTGCTCTCATATTCAAGTGATCCACTTAGCCTAGTGGTTAAGTTTCATGGTTGTGAAGGAGAAAGTCTTGGGTTCAATTCCCATGGGGAGAGAGTTTTGCCCAAAGAGCTCTAGAGCCTTCTAACTCAAGTTAACTCACGTTAACTTGAGTCCAATGGACTTAACTCAAGAGGCAAGTACACCAACCACTAGTGGAATCTAGTGGAAGGTATGAAAGGAGTGGTGGAGATCGCACATGCACTTGTGGACTCTAGTTACATTTGTGGTCCTCGTTGATTCAAGCAGCTATATATACAGGCATAAGGTTGGGAGGAGAGTCATCTCTCAAGCACGTGGTGGTCGTAATCCTTGTTCTCTTGCATTCATCCCCATGCGATGGAATGATACCAGATTGCGTCCCTGCACCCGAGTTTTGTCTCGAAGAGCTCGTGGTTCGATGCTTCTTGTGGGGGGTCATCCATGTTGGGTGCTGAGTACCTTGCACATGGCTAGGGTTGATGACATGATCCTTCCTAGCGGTCTGCTTTGTGCGTGCCATTCTCTTAGGTTGTAAAGTGGTAAAATGAGGAAGGACACCTCTATTTATAGGCTTTCACTTAAGAATTGTCCCGTTCACATTTAAATGGATAAAAATTACTTTTAAGACATTAAAAGTATATTCACAAAAACAGTAAAATTTTATTTGAAGTGAAAGGGGTTATAAAAACCTTGAAAAGAATAATGCATTTTAAGAGCTTGGAAACTATTTCCAAGCAGAACCCTCGGAGACTCTTTGTGCACGCCATTGGGCATGATGTATGGGTCCTGATGATGACATCCACTTCTCTCTTGCAATATCATGTTGTAGCTTTCATGTAATCTTTGCTATTCGTGACTCACATGCTCGTTCCATTATATATTTTCTAGTGAATGTTGCATGAAAAAAACAATTGAACATTTCTTCTAAATAGTTTGATTGGAGTAGACCACCCTGACGAGTGTTTTTAAAGTAAACACCTCTAGCCCTATAATGTGACTTCTCCATTCCTTGTGTACTAAAAATGTCTAGTGACCCATATCGATTCATAAAATATGCTCCATGTGCAAAACTAATATGCTATGATCTTGTCAATAAGATATACACATAGTGTTTAAGACCAAATAAAAAAATGTAAGTGAAACTTACTATGTAATGTGTAATGTTGCTTTCTCCCCAAGATAAGATGAATGACTGTGTAAACTCCTTCAAAGTCACTTGGAATAATGCTCTATGTGAAGCATTAGTGGAAACCAAACACATCAAATGTAACAATTGATCGAACGATGACCAAACCTTATTTCGCTTGTTAGTGAGATCAACCTGACTATCATTGTCTGTTGTAATTGAACAGAGGTCCTTCAAAAGCTCCCATTTCCCATAATCTTGACTATTCACATCTCTTTTAAAGAAACGTCTTGCCTTCTTCCCAGCCATTGAAACTTGTTATAAGATCTCTTGAGATTCACCATACTTCTTAACAACTAAAGATAGGTGGCCACCATGACAACCTATAGAATTCAAAAGATCTTCTATTTTTTGGATTGCTATTGTAGACCTCTCTAGTGGTTTCATTGCAAATGCATATTCAACATGGAGCTTCAAAGGCCTATCAAAGATCCTCATGAATGCATGCAAAGTACAGTGAACATTGACTAATGGAAATGGGATAATGGGGTTCCAATCATTGCTTATTTTATCATGAGTCCGTTCCTGTAACATTGGACACCTCAAAAGTGATATCTCCCATTCCTTGTGATTCGATGAGTCTGTTTCATCAATTTCTTCATAGTCATCAACTGTCATCAATGCCCTTGCAGGTTTAGACTGTCTCTTAGATCCTTTGTAGCCTTGTGTACAATATGGGCAAGAATAGAGAGAAAATGCTCCTTGTTTACAACCTAACATGCATTTTATACTCTTAAGGTCTCCACCCAAATGCCATTCTACCTCAAAATCACATATATCATCTACAAAAAGCTTTTGCCCGTGTATTTGAGAAGAGATTACTTCCCTAATCCATGGATTCCTAATAAAAATCCACGAAATAACATTGTTTGTTTCTTTGGGAAATTCTATAGCACCTAACCACCACATATCTCTCTCTGATTGCACATTGTAAGTCAAATGGTCCCTCCCTCCTAAAGTTTCATCACTCATTGCATGGTCCATAATTTCATTCATTAGTATCACACTCAACCTTTCTAGTCGCCGACCCTTTATGATTTGACACTCATCAAGCTTCAGTATGAACTTTAACTTAACATTACAGTCTGCACAAAAGAGAAAACATTATCTTAATATGACACTTGAATGCAATAAAACTTCAACACCAAAGAAAATGTAGTAGGGGTACCTTTGATTGTTGAACTATAAAAGTGAACCATTGCTTGTTGAAGCTTCTAAAGATCCACAAATATATTGTTGAATTTAGTGTAAGTAAATCCTTGTGCAGATAGGATTTTTTATTGCTTCTTGGGAATATTTGGATGATAAATAGAGGCAGACATAGTTTCTTCTATGAATAAATATTTTCCAATAGTACAAGTCATATCCTCATTTGAAGTTTTTTTTATTGATAGACACTTTATATGGGCATGAAAACATACTTTGAGAAATACCTTGTGATTGTAAGGCATGCCTGAGAAGGGTGTACATTGCAGTATATGTGGGATTTGAACTCAAGACCTACCAGCTAGGAATATGATGGGCTAACCACTTGCCCCAAAAGCCATGGTTGAGGATTACTTCCTAATCCTCCCTCTTAGGGTGTGGTTCAACCATCTCCTACTGGTTATATCTTGAGTCTAACACTCTCTTCCCCTTCTAGAGATCATTGTCCTCAATGATCAATCCTTGCTCTCCCCTTGGATTGATGTCCTCACCCTCGTAGAGTCTCTTGAACCATCTTGTCCTCAACCTTGGTCTCTTGAGCCTTGCCTTTCCGCTTCTTGTCCACTTTGTCTACAGACTTTCCTTGCTCTCAACCTTGGTGTCTTGAGCCTTGCCTTTCTGCTTCTTGGCCACTTGCCTACGGACTTGCCTTGCTCTCAACCTTGGTATCTTGGATCTCCAATCTAGTGTCTCCATTGGAATGCTCATTCTAAGAGCTTTCCAACGGTATATTACACGTCGAAATCCGACCTACGGATTGGGAGATACACTCAAATCTTTGTCAAGCTTACCTTTGAAATCGACGCGCGCGCCTTCCTTCCGCCTTGCCCGAATCTACTTCCTTAGCTCTGATACCAATTGTGGGATTTGAACTCAAGACCTACCAGCTAGGAATATGATGGGCTAACCACTTGCCCCAAAAGCCATGGTTGAGGATTACTTCCTAATCCTCCCTCTTAGGGTGTGGTTCAACCATCTCCTACTGGTTATATCTTGAGTCTAACAGTATACCCATTTCTACTGATGCCCGCTTCGTCACATATTGCCTGCACATATTGCACTATGATAAGGTTTTTTAACTTCTTCGAAAACTCAGCTTCAAAAACAACTCTAATACACTTTCCTATGGGTGAGTCTAAAGCAGAAGTGATTTCTTTGGTGTTTATAGAGATATTCATCAACTTGAATTGGTCTTGTGTTGTTGATGAAGCAGTTATGTCTTGAATAAATGACCTACACAATGAAAGATTCCGTTACAAATCTTCATTAAAACATATAAAAATAAAACAAACACTCACCTTGTTGCATATATATGTTGTTTGCGTGCTCCACCACTTTTTGAAAGAGCTTCAAAGGATGACAATGCTCTTTTCCTATGTCTCATACCAAGTGGAGTCTCTTTCAACTGCTGGAGATTGGCAGTTAACTTTGAAATTGTGCTTTGTTTTGCTTCAATATCTTGTTCCAAATTTGCAAGTTGTTTTTGTAAAGATATGATTGTGCTTTCTAAAGTGACCACCCTCATATGATGGATGTGATATTGTTGGAACCAATACTTAGTAGTAGCAAGTGAATGTGTAGATAATCGCTTGCAGTAACCTAATAGTCCAGCTTCACCCACACCAATGAACTGAAGTAAAGTTGAGAGGTTATGGAATGTTGGATGGTATGAAGATATTGGATCAAGAGGATATAGTGAACCATAAGCCCAAAGATCAATACTTTTTTCTCCAGCTACACGACATTCATTTTGAGAATTGGCATCATTGTTGCATTGTGTATTTGGAGCAGACTCTCTAAGCACACGAACATGGATACTTGTTGATGCAGGAGCATGTTGACGTTCTACTATGAAGTTTGTGATACATGTCAACACCATCTTTGCTAATGACCAGCAATATCAAAAACAAAGATGAAAAACAAGTTGAAAGGGACTCTAAAGCATATGTTTTGCTCAAAAAATGTGTTTTCTTGTATGTGTATGGGTTAAAGTGTATTTTTCCATTGTGTATAGCTGAAAATGATGAAATTTGAAAAAAATCATTTTTTGGGGGAAGCATAGTCACGGATTTGATCATGTGACACTTACTTTTGGAGGGAGTTTGAAAATTATACTTTTTCTAAAAGAAACTTCAAAAAATGGGCCCAAAAAAGTGACTTTTGATATATATATTAAAAAATAGGCCCTTTTGAGTTAATATACACTGAAAATGAGACTTTTTAAAAAAATTCATTTTTTTATTCAAATACATGTACGAGTTTGACGATGTGGAAAGTAGATTCTCTTTCTCTCTCTCTACAAGAAGAAAGAGAGAGGCCTACTGAAGCCTAAAAAAAAGCCTACTCCAGCCTACTAAAAAGTACCCTATTAAATGCACTTTGTCCCCTTAAACAAGAACAGAGACTCATGCATTATATACTTGCACATGCCTCAAACATTCATTCATGCATAACTTAAGCATACATCTTATATTTCATATGCATACATAGGCTTCATACACTTAACATGCATATACGTACATACTACACATACATCTATATGCACATTTCTCTCATGCATTCCTACACACTTACTAACTTATATACATGTGCTCACACATATACATACACTTATGCATACATGCATACCGCATACACAAACATGCATACATAATTTACATGCACTAACACACATGCATGAACATGCATACACAAACATGCATACATAACATACATGCACTAACACACATACATGAACATACATACACTCATACATGAACATGCATACATGCATACACAAACATGCATACATAACTTACATGCACTAACACACATGCATGAACATGCATACACAAACATGCATACATGAACATGCTTATATTAACACACATACATGCATACATGAACACACATAAATGAACATGCATTTAACTAACATGCATACATAAACTTACATGCACTAACACACATGCATGAACATGCATACATAACTTACATGCACTAACACACATGCATGAACATGCATACACAAACATGCATACATAACTTACATGCACTAACACACATGCATGAACATGCATACACAAACATGCATACACAAACATGCATACATAACATGCATGAACGTGCATACATAACTTACATGCACTAACACACATGCATGAACATGCATACATGAACATGCATACATGAACATGCATACATGAACATGCATACATGAACATGCTTACATTAACACACATAACATGCATACATGCACACACATAAATGAACATGCATTTAACTAACATGCATACATAAACTTACATGCACTAACACACATGCATGAACATGCATACACAAACATGCATACATAACTTACATGCACTAACACACATGCATGAACATGCATACACAAACATGCATACATAACTTACATGCACTAACACACATGCATGAACATGCATACACAAACATGCATACATAACTTACATGCACTAACACAAATGCATGAACATGCATACACAAACATGCATACATAACATGCATACATGAACATGCTTACATTAACACACATACATGCATACATGCACACACATAAATGAACATGCATTTAACTAACATGCATAAACACTAATTCATATACATAAACATATATACTTACATATCATGCATGCAAAACATCTAACATGCATGTACTAATTAACATCTATCATACAATAACATATACATGCATTAACATATACATAAGTATTAACATTTAATATGCATGCACTAACTAACATCTAACATGCATTAACATATACATGCACTAACATGCCTAACATTCACTAACATGCCTAACATTCACTAACATACCTAACATTCATTAACATGCGTAACCTTTTCATGCAAAACATTTATATGCAAAACATTTAACATGCAAACACTAACTAACATCTAACATGCAATAACATATGCATGTACTAACATCTAACATCTATGCACTAACTAACATCTAACATGCAATAACATATACATGTACTAACATGCACTATCTCATATACATGCACTAACATTTTCCATGGATACATGCTCTATCGTTTAACATGCATCTAATGCATTTATCATAAACTTCTATCTAAGTATGGGTTGGAGAAGTTTGGCTAATGGATAAGAAAAGGAAATGAAAAGCTATGATTAGATAGGATAAAATATTGGATAAGGAGAAGTTGGATAAATATGATGAAATCTTTGAGAAAGATAAGGGATAATGGCTAAATGGATCCTTCTTTTGTTAACCTGGGAAACATAAAAGAGGTTTAGGAAATCAAACATTTATTATGTAATCAATTTAGTTAAATGAACACACACACACATACCCTTCATACCCTCCCATTCATTCATAATATACATAATAAATACTTTAGTCATTCATATCATTCATCTCAAACAAATATACTTAATGCATATGTTTGTCTAATTTCACACACATACATACATAAATACATATACACAAACATACATAAATACATATACATTCATATATAAATAAATCAAATACATTCTTAATATATATTCATTAACCATATTTATTCCATATATTTCTAATATATATTTCATAAATATTATTTACATTAATTTAAGAAAATAAACATATAGAAATATGAATTAGTAGAACATGGAATATATATAATAACATCTTTGACATAAATTAAAACACTAAAATAAAAAAGGAAATAAAAAAAAAAACCTTCTCTCTCTTTCTCTCTCTCTCTCTCTCTGTGCGTCCGTTGACTGCAGGGGGAAAAAGAGAAGAGATTAAATAATTAAAAAAATAAAATAAGAAAAGAAAGAAAAAAACAAACACTCACTCTATCTCTCTCTCTATCTCTCTCTCTCTCTTTCTCTCTCTCTTCTGTGCTGGTTGCATCTGCCGGCTACAGGGAGGGGGAAAGGAGAATTAAAAAAAAGAATCAAATAAAAAAGTAAAAATCTTTCTATCTCTCTCTCTCTACTATGTGTAGTGCTCTGCGCCGCCCGCAAAGAGGAGAGGGAAAGAGAGGGAGAAAGAGAGGCATTAAAAAAAGGGGAAAAAAGAAGAAAGAAGAGGGAAAGAAAAAGGAGAAGAACAGAAGGAAAATAAAAAAGAAAAAAGAAAGAAAGGAGAAAATAATAAGGAAAAAACAAACGTCCTTCATTCTTTTCTCTACAAAAACTGAGCCAAAAGAAAAAAAAATTGCTTTTCAATAAATGAAATGCAAAAGTAAGAGAGATGACCTTCTCTCTCCTCTTGCCAAAAGGACAACATGGAAATGAGTGCACAAACAACCATAACCTAGAGCATAGAGTAAATAAAGTACCTGAAAAATAACATGAGCTTCCAAATACGACTCCCCTCCTTATATACATGAGAGTAGCCCAACATAGCCCACATTTTCCCTAAGTTAATTGAATCATACAGCCTACAATAACTCCACATCAACTCAACGTCTCTTGAACCAAAAAATAGGCGTGGGTTTTTTCTCCATTTATCTTCCCAAAAATACACAATAACCACTTAAAAATAAATATCCATTTGACCTTAGACTTTTATCATCCATTTAGAGTTAAATAAATGCAACCCTTCAATTCTTTTTAATTATTTATTCACTTTAGAATTAATTAATTAAACCTATCAATTAATAAATTTAAATATATTTCCATAACCTTAGTGTTATTTAAAAAATGTCAATTACTAATTAACATATTTAATTAATCATTTATATTTGAAATATTTTGCTAGGGTTTCATTTATTATATTTTTCCCTATTCATTAACTCTTTTTAGAGACAAGACCTACTTAATTAACCTCTTAACCATATGTTACCCTTAAACTAACCTTAAACCATGTTTCTAACCCTCAACTAACCCAAAAAATAAACTTCTACCCTTCCAAAACCCTTTAACTTTATTAATTAAACCCTTTATTAACCTTGAAATCAAGCTTATACCCTATAAAACATGTTCAAACCCTACATTTGACCTTTGAATTTACTTTCAAACCTTAGATAAACCCTTAACTAAACCTTAATTTTTCATCTTTACCCACAATTACATTTGGAAACACCTTTTTAAATACTTCCCATCTTTGTACTGATCCTCAAAACTTCTTATCTTGCAAAATTTAAAATCAAACATAAGTCAAAATTTTCATAAATTATTCAAACTTAATTTAATCAATTAATCTTTTAATTTTTAATAATATCTTAAGAGAAATAAAATCTTTCTGACACCAGTGTGACGTTTTGCTCTACATTCATAAATGTGATGAAGCCTTTATGAAGCACCTCAAGAGCTTCATGGAAATTGCTGACAATGCAGGGCATTTGTTAGATGAAATCCTTACTTTGATAAAACAACTTAACAAAAAGAAGAGGATGGGTACTAGGTACCTCTCTTATATCTCCACAACAATATTTATTATCAATGAGCAGTCAGAGAGCCTACACCCATGGATCTTCCCAACCTTGTCATAGGGGTGTTTTTTTCATGAACAAAATGAGCCTCAAGGAGAGGTCATAAACTTATCAAAAGAGAACGATATAGTGCACCAAGAATTCCCTGTGGTGTGGAGGACAAATTGTGTGAGGAATCAAGCACGCAAGAGCCCCCACCATCAAATCTCAACCTCTTTGAGCCCACATTACCAGAGGTGAAGATTGAATAACTCTCCATCATCCTTTTGGATGGAGAGGAATTTATTTTCCTTCATGATACTAAGAAGGCATTCGAACTCTGTCTTGATGAATGCCTAAGTCTTTCTCTGCAATGTTATATATGCCACTTGATAATACATCGGATCTTCTTGAAAAGAAATATATCCCACTGGGTGATTCTATGGTAGATGTTGATATATTTAGGTAATGATGTGTGTGAAAACTCTAGGACTGTCAGGGCACTTTTTTCCCTCTTTAGGAGGTTTTTTCCCATGGCTTGTATATACACCTATTGCCCTAACAAGCTACTTATCTCTGTACATTCTAGTGGTAATACATTCAGTATTGTGTGTTGAGCGACAAGCTTCTTCTTCTTTCTTGTGTTGTTCACGTGCTTCCATAATCGTCTAACTCCACCAATTGGTATCAGAGCAAGTCACTGCTTCATCTAAGGCATGATCGACACCTCTCCGGTTGCAATCTCAAAATCACATGAATTTTGGTGAGCATACTCAAGGTGTTTCCAAAATCACCATCTGATCTCGTTTGGGCCTCCAAACACACTATCACAGTGCTTGTGTAGGCTATTTTGTCTTTTTTTACCAAAGGTATATACCAATTTTGCTTCGCCAGTATAAGCGTCTCAAAGTCTACTATAGGTCTAGTAGAATTGTTTTGGGCAGTTTTGTTCAACTTTTTGAGATACAACCAATTTTTTGCATCAAGGTATTTTAGTCACCGACCATGGCTGAAAGCAGTGATGTATTCCGTATGTTGGCTGTTGAGGATAAGTTGCATGGAACCAACTACCCGTTATGGGCTTATATGATGCGTCCTATCACACCTACAACTGTTACAAGGATAGGTACTGAAGCTAATGTAGAAGGTGTCAAAGATGATGATATTCTACATATTCTTGTTCGTGTTGCGGTTTCTGTTGCACCTACTACAGAGCAAATTTGTTAGGATGGTAGAGATGCCCAAGAACATGCATTGATAGCTTTGTCTATCAAACGTACCATTATTCCTCACATATGCTCTTGCAAAACAGTGAAGGATGCTTAGGATACACTTACCACATTGTACCAAGATAGGAATGAGGCTCGTGTTGCTTACCTCCGAAAATAGTTGGAGAGTGAGCACATGAGTGAAGGTGATTCCATGGACAATTTTCTTAAAAAGATCAAAGACTTGAAGGAACAATTGATTTCAGTTGATGAGGTTATACCAAATAGCTCACTTGTGCACACCATCCTGAATGGCCTTCTTGATTCATATTAGAGTTTTGCTTCTACTCTTCCTTTGATGATGAAAGGCAATCCAAATTCCTTTTCATTTGAGGAGTTAGTCTCTATTCTGTTGCAGGAAGATCAGTCTAGGCAGAACATTTCCATTATGCGTGTTGCAGATCAAGCTTTGCTGGCTAGTCAAAAGGGCAAAGGAAAATGGAGCTCTTCAACTAGTAAGCAAAAATTTGCTAATTTTGCACAATCAAAGAGAGAAGACAAAGAGGAAAATCAGAAATTGTTTTGCAAGTACTATAAAGGAAATGATCATATCATAAAGAGCTCTCCAAAACTTGCTGCTAAAGTGGCAAAGAAAAAAGAGGCTGAAATGGTTGTTGCAGAGGCTTCTACACCAAAAACAGAGTCTGCTAATCTTGTGCAGGAAGAAGAATGGGTGTTTACTACTGTTGCAGTTTTGACCCATCTTCTCATGATAAGTGCATGTTTGTAGTAGATTCAAATGTTTCGTACTTTGATAGTGGGACGGCCAAACATATTACCTTGCAGCGTAGTTTCTTCTCTGCACTTGAGCGTGCCCCTACAGGGAATACTATTACATGCACCAACAACTCCTCTTATCTTGTTATGGGAGTTGGTAAGATCATTTGACTACTGCTGATGGTAGTTCTTTCACTTTGTCAAATGCTTTGTTTATGCTAGGGATCAAGAAAAATCTATTATCAGTTTCTGAATTAGCCAAGATTGGATTGGTTGTGAAAATTTGTTGATGTCAGGTGTATAGTTCATGATGTGTCAAATGGCAATGTGATTATTGCTTCTGGTATTTTATGTTGTGGGTTGTATAAGCTCATAGACTATGAAAGATTTGTAAATGATTTGGCATGTGTAGTACATGATTCTTAGGCTATGTCAGATGCAACACTTTGACATGCACGCTTTGGTCATCTGAATTTTGCTAGTTTGCAATGCCTATAGAATATTTGAAATGGTGTCCTCTTTGCCCAAACTTGAGGCACCTGGTAAACATGTATGTGAAGGCTGTATTTTGGGCAAAATGTAGCGTTCTTCCTTTCCAAAAGATGGTTCAGTTCGGGCTACTAAGAAATTGTAGCTTGTACATAGTGATGTTTGTGGGCCTATGCAGGCAGCCTCTTTTGGAAATTATCTTTACTTCGTGACTTTCATCAATGATTTTTCCAAGCATGCATGGATATATCCATTGAAGGAGAATTCGGAAGCGTTCATGTGCTTCAAACAGTTTTTGGTTTTGGCTAAAAATCTGTCAGCAAGTAAAATGGGCACCCTCCGTTCTGATCGAGGGGAGGGAATATATGTCTTCTAACTGTAATGCATTTCTCAGTGTAAGGCCCCAGTTATGAGAAGAAGCCGTGTGAGAATGTTGGACATTGGTAGGTTCCTGACTTTGATGTCACACGAGGTCTACAATACACCATAGATGGATAGTTAGGAAGGTTACTTGTAAGCCATTGGATTTGGGATTGATGCGATGTGAGGATCAACCTAAATCAAGGGCTAGAAACAAAACTAGCTTTCTTAACTTGGGGAATGGTGCATTCGATGTGGGCCATTGGATCCTGACTTGATCCTAAGTGTGGATTAAGCAAGATCAAGGGCTAGAAATAAATGATTGTTGATCCTACCTTTCTACCATTGGATTCACCTCATAGATCAATGATGTAGACTATTTTGGGCATGGATCAAGCTACCACGACCCTAGAACATGGGTAGGCCGACCTAGGCTTGGAAAACCTTATAAGGATGGTCCCCTTCCCATGTAGGATCATGATTTGTGGTGTTTGGAACCATTAGGGTATCCATCTTAGTACCCATTGTGTTGGCCTATAGCCCTTCACCTAGCTTCTATTTGGATCACCATCTAAGTTGGATGTCCACTTTCCATTATAACCAAATCTCTTGTGTTTTTCCCATGAGTAGTGATATCTCTCTTTCTATCTAACCTTGATCTTATATGTGTGTTTGGTAACCTCTACATGGCATAAGATTTACACCACTAGCCCACCACTCAATCATTCTTCATTCATTTTGTTTTTTTCTTACATGGTATCAGAGCATAGGAAGGTATAGAAGATTGTAGAGATCATGGAAGCCAAGGAATCAACTCTAGCATTTGTGGAAGGAATGCTTCAACATTCAAGCTTGTGAGAGGTAAATGCTTCAACTCCAAAGTTTTTGGTAGGTAAAGGCTTCAATGTTGGAGTTCTTGGGAGGCAAAGGCTTCAACACTATAGCTTGTGGGAGGCAAAGGCTTCAATGCTAGAACTCATGGGAGGCAAAGGCTTCAAAGATTCAAGTTCATGGGACACAAAGGCTTGAACACTATGGACATGTTAGAATCTAGAAGTGGAATTGGAAGTGGATTTGGTGCAATGGATTTGGAAATGCAAACACTATGGGTTCATCCACCAACCTTCAGGGAAGGCAAGTTAGATGGTACAAATTATTTTCTTTGGAAGTTCAATTATAGTTATCCTTGATTCTTATGATCTTTTGGAGATGGTGATGGGAAGTGAGCAAGAGCCACAACCTACCTTCTATCCATTGGATCCGAGTATGGTGATTCTCCCATATGCAAAGCTTCTACAAGCTTTGAAGATAAGGAATGCAAATGCACTATATTATATAGTGAGGAATTGTGTGGACTCTATTCTACCTCTTATTCAACATAGATCCAATGCAAGCGGAGTATATTGAGGAGTCACTATGAGGTAAGAAACAAAACATGCATTCAAAATTTAGAAAATCAATTGGAAGCAGAGAAATGACCAATGATATAGGTCAATCTAGTTCTATGTAGCCTCAGCAAGAACCCATCATGGTGACAGGGACAGTATGGAAGGAGATGCAAAAGCAAGGTATTGTTCTTCATCATTTACCTATAGTGAATGGAAGAAGGAGCCTTGTAGAGCTTGTATGATGGGCAAGCCACACAGAGAGACATTCCCACAAGAAAGCAAGAGTAGGTCAAAGGCTCCTCTAGTATTGGTATGTACTAACTTGTGTGGTAAGATGTCTAAACAGATCTTGGGAGGATCTTCCTACATTGTGATCGTCGACAACTATAGCAGAAAGATGTGGATGTTCTGTAAGAAAAAGGAAATAAAAATGAATAAATGATTGGTGGGCTAATGGTGTAACTCTAATGACATGTAGATGTTACCACAAGACACATATAAGATCAAGGTTAGATAGAAAGAGAGATATTGCTACTCATGGGAATAACACAAGAGATTTGGTTATAATGGAAAGTGGACTCAAGATGAATAGAAGATGAACTCAAATAAATTCAACTAAAACTCATAACTCTAATACAATGGAACTCAAACACTACACAATATATAGATGGTTCTATCCACACATGCACTCCCTATATGGAGCTTAGATGGTGATCTAGATAGAAACTAGGTGAAGGGCTATAGGCCAACACAATGGGTACAAAGATGGATACCCTAATGGTTCCAAACACACAAACTGATATGCCTACATGGGGAGGGGACCATCCTTATATGGTCCTCCAAGCCTAAGTCGGCCTACCCATGTTCTAGGGTCGTGGTAGCTTGATCCATGCCCAAAATAATCTCCACCATTGATCTATGAGGTGAATCCAATGGGAGAAAGGTAGGATCAACAACCATTTGTTTGCAACCCTTGATCTTGCTTAATCCACACTTAGGATCAAGTCTAGATCCAATGGCCCATATCAAATAGACCCTTCCCCAAGTTAAGAAAACTACTTTTGTTTATAGCCCTTGATTTAGGTTGATCCTCACATTGGATCAATCCCAAATCCAATGGCTTAGAAGCAACCTTCCTAACTATCCATCTACGGTCTACACTAGACCTCATCTGACCTCAAAGTCAGGAACCTACCAATGTCCAACACTCTCACATGGCTTCTCCTCATAATGGGGGCCTTACAAAATAGTGTTATGGAACAATGGTGGTGCTACATAAGGGTGAGGCATTGAGCATATCTAACACCCCCCCTCAATGTCCACCTAATTGTGAACTACCTTCTTGGCCTGATGCCAAGTCTTCCATGAGGGTGGAGCATTGACCATGTCTAACACCCCCCCTCAATGTTCACCCAAATGATGAACGACCTCCTTGGCATCATGCCAAGTCTTTCATGAGGGTGGAGCATTGACCATGTCTAACACCCCCCCTCAATGTTCAGCCAAAGGTGAACTATCTCCTTGGCCTAGTGCCAAGTCTTTGAAGATGTATCTGAAGTAGATCCTTTGTAAGAACTTTGGTGAGGATACGCACTGCATTCTTCTTGATGGGATAGCATGCTATGTCCACCATCCTTCTCAAGTGCACTTGCTTGCCAACTCTTGAATGTCCTTCACGAGGTATATTCCCAAGCCTTCTCAAAAGTCTGACTAGCAAACTGATATCTTGTATGGTACTCCATAAGTAGATAAGACTACCGAAGACCTTCATGTAGCTCCCAATGTCTACCTGCTCATACAATGATCTTTGGGCTTGTTTCATCACATATGATGCCTTCTTTAGCTTACATAATATGTCCTTTGAATGTGGAGCCTCAAACCCCAGTGATTGAGACACATGTACCTCCTCTTTGAGGTCAACATTCAAATGTTCTGATCTGACATGTAACATGAAAACTTCCCACTTCGTGTGAGCTACTACCATTAGTATGATGCAAATAGTGGTCATTAGAGCAAACGAGTCTTGAAAATCAAAACCCTTCACTAATGAAAGTCCTTGTGCTACCAATGTGTCTTGATAGCATTCCAAGATCCCTTGCATCATGTGCTTCACCTGCTTGACCCAATTGGTGCTAGTGACCTCCCATGCTTCATTCTTCATTAAGCTATCATAGTTGGCTTGCACAACCTCCTTCCCTGCCAGATCTACAAGTCCTTCATCTTCAATTATTGGCTTCATTACGTCCATAATCGTAAACATCATGGCTATACTAACTATGTGAATAGAAGCCCACTTATGCTCCTCTATTCTCTGTGATCTGTTTGGTCCTTCTGCCTTCTCTTCAATAGTTGTTGGCATAGGATTACTTTGACCATAGAGCTTTTCCTTCACCCATTGCAGTGACAACCAATCTGTTTGGGTGATTTTAGGTTGGTAGACTCTCTTCTCACCATCCAATGATGATGCTTCCTCCTGTTCATAGGTAGGGATGGCTCTTGGGCTAGGTACATAGTGAATTACTCCTTCGCTTGATGATAAAATGGAAGCTCTTTTCTTGTCCTCCACTGCATGTGGCTGCTCCATAGACACCACATCACGGCTCCCTTTGATCTTCTTTGCCTCATGGTCATACAATATGAAAGCGCTTTGCTTTTCATTATGACCTAGGAAGATGCATCTCTTGCTTTTTGGTTCCAACTTGTTCTTTCTTTGACCTGGGACAAGAGCATAACATACACTCTCAAAAATTCTAAAGTGTGAGACTGATGGATTCTTACCAATGTAAAATTCATGATGACTCTTTGTGATTTGATAAGGAAAGTCCATGCCTTCTCTCATACACATTGTTATCTCAACAATGGTGTGACTCTTGTATTCCATAATGCCATCATGCTGTGATGTGTGAGGTGTCACTGATTGACACTTTATCCCTTTGCACTTGCAAATGCCTTCCAACTCCTCTGAGTTGAGCTCACCACCACCTCGTTTTTCAAGCTTCTTCACACTTTTCCCTGGTTCATTTTCAACAAGTTCTGGTTGTCGTTTAATCTTACCAAAAGCTTGAGCCTTATCACGATGAAAGTACATCCACATCTTCCTGCTATAGTCATCAACGATCACAATGTAGGAAGATCCTCCCAAGGCCTGTATAGACATCTTACCACACAAGTTAGCATATACCAACACTAGAGAAGCCTTTGACCTACTCTTGCTTTCTTGTGGGAATGTCTTTGTATGCGGCTTGCCCATCATACAAGCTCTATAAGGTTCCTTCATTCCATTCACTGTAGGTAAGTGATGAAGAACAATACCTTGCTTTTGCATCTCCTTCCATACTGTTCTTGTCACCATGATGGGTTCTTGCTGAGGCTGCATAGAACTAGATAGACCTATATCATTGGTCATTTGATGAGATGCACCATTGTCCAGTACCCATGAATCCACAATTGATTCTTCTTGTGTTGAGGAGAATACCACCTTTTCTTTGGCTTCATGTATTGTCTCCTCCTTCACTTCATCTATCCTCTTGACATGACAATGTGCAATTGTATGTCCCTTTCTTTTGGAATGGAAGCATTGTCCTTGAATCTTCTTCTTACTCCTCCTCCTCTTTGCATTCTTACCTTTTCTTGAGGAACCACCTTTACTTGATGCATTGATGGAGAATATGGCATCTCCCTGAATACCTCTTACTTGGGCTTTAAGCTGCAAATCCTCTTCCATTGGTATTGAATGGAACTCCTCAAATGTGAAAGCTTGAGGTCTCACCTGAGTGTTGAGAGTAGTTACCCTTCCATCATACTTTGGTGGAGAATTTTGGAGACACCTTTGAGCTAGTCCCTTGCTAGTCTTCTCTATCCCTTCACAAGCCATTCTATCACATGGCTTCTTGATCTGAGTAATGGATGTGTTCACCTTCTCTCCTTCTGCAAACATCTTTGCTTCCAATTGATTTTCTAAATTTTGAATGCATGTTTGGTTTCTTACCTCATAGTGACTCCTCAATATACTCCATGCCTCACTTGCCTTGGATGTATGCTGAAATAGACTCCACAAAATTGTTCACTATATAATATAGTGCATTTGCATTCCTTATCTTCCAAGCTTGTAGAAGCTTTGCATTTGGGAGAATCACCTTACTCGGATCCAATGGGTCAAAGGTAGCTTGTGGCTCTTGCTCACTTCCCATCACCATCTCCAAAAGATCATAAGAATCAAGGATAATTGTAATCTTGAACTTCCAAAGAAAATAATTCATACCATCTAACTTGCCTTCACTGAAGGTTGGTGGATGAACCCATAGTGTTTGCATTTCCAAATCCATTGCACCAAATCCGCTTCCACTTCCACTCCTAGATGCTAACACATCCATAATGTTGAAGCCTTTTTGCCCCATGAACATGAAGCCTTGAAGCCTTTGCCTCCCAAGAACTCTAGTATTGAAGCCTTTGCCTCCCACAAGCTATGGTGTTGAAGCCTTTGCCTCCCAAGAACTCCAATGATGAAACCTTTACCTATCACAAACTTTGGAGTTGAAACATTCACCTCTCACACGCTTGATTGTTGAAGCATTCCCTCCACAAATGCTAGAGTTGATTCCTTGGCCTCCACGATCTCTGCAATCTTCTATGCCTTCCTATGCTCTGATACCATGTAAGAAAAAGGAAATAAAAATGAATAAATGATTGGTGGGCTAATGGTGTAACTCTAATGACATGTAGATGTTACCACAAGACACTTATAAGATCAAGGTTAGATAGAAAGAGAGATATTGCTACTCATGGGAATAACACAAGAGATTTGGTTATAATGGAAAGTGGACTCAAGATGAATAGAAGATGAACTCAAATAAATTCAACTAAAACTCATAACTCTAATACAATGGAACTCAAACACTACACAATATATAGATGGTTCTATCCACACATGCACTCCCTATATGGAGCTTAGATGGTGATCTAGATAGAAACTAGGTGAAGGGCTATAGGCCAACACAATGGGTACAAAGATGGATACCCTAATGGTTCCAAACACACAAACTGATATGCCTACATGGGGAGGGGACCATCCTTATATGGTCCTCCAAGCCTAAGTCGGCCTACCCATGTTCTAGGGTCGTGGTAGCTTGATCCATGCCCAAAATAATCTCCACCATTGATCTATGAGGTGAATCCAATGGGAGAAAGGTAGGATCAACAACCATTTGTTTGCAACCCTTGATCTTGCTTAATCCACACTTAGGATCAAGTCTAGATCCAATGGCCCATATCAAATAGACCCTTCCCCAAGTTAAGAAAACTACTTTTGTTTATAGCCCTTGATTTAGGTTGATCCTCACATTGGATCAATCCCAAATCCAATGGCTTAGAAGCAACCTTCCTAACTATCCATCTACGGTCTACACTAGACCTCATCTGACCTCAAAGTCAGGAACCTACCAATGTCCAACACTCTCACATGGCTTCTCCTCATAATGGGGGCCTTACAAAATAGAGTGTTATGGAACAATGGTGGTGCTACATAAGGGTGAGGCATTGAGCATATCTAACATGTTCTTCCTTCATGATAAGGCTCAACCTTTTGGTAAGATTACAGAACAACTAGAACTTGTTGAAAATGAACCAGGGAAAAGTGTGAAGGAGCTTGGAGGAGCTGGTGGTGAGCTCAACTCAAAGGAGTTGGAAGGATTTTGTAAGTGCAAAGGGATAAAGTGTCTAATAGTGACACCTCACACATCACATCATGATGGCATTATGGAATACAAGAGTCACACCATTATTGAGATAACAATGTGTATGAGGGAAGGCATGGGCTTTCCACATCAAATTAGAAAAAGTCATCATGAAGTCTACATTGGTAAGAATCCATCCATCTCACACTTTAGAACTTTTGAGAGTATGTGCTATGCTCTTCTCCAAGGTCAAATAAAGAACAATTTGGAACCAAAAAGGAAAAGATGCATCTTCTTAGGTCATAATGAAAAGCAAAGGGCTTTCATTTGTATGACCATGTGGCAAAGAAGATCAAAGGGAGTCACGATGTGGTGTTTATGGAGAAGCCACATGTAGTGGAGAAAAAGAAAGGATCTTCCACTTTATCATCAAGCGAAGGAGTAATTCACTATGTACCTAGCCCAAGAGTCATCACTACCTATGACCAGGAGGAAGCATCATCATTAGATGGTGAGAAGAGATTCTACCAACCGAAAGTCACCCAAACAGATTGGTTGTCACTGCAATGGGTCAAGAAGAAGCTCTATGGTCACAATAATCCTATGCCAATAACTATTCAAGAGAAGGCAAAAGGAACAAGGAGATCACAGAGAATAGAGGAGCACAAGTGGGCTTCTACTTGCATAGTCAGTATAGACATGATGGTTGTTATTATGAAGGAAGTAATGAAGCCAATAATTGAAAATCAAGCACTTGTAGATCCGGCATGGAAGGATGTTATGCAAGCCAATTGTGATAGCTTAATGAAGAATGAAGCATGGGAGTTCACTTCCACCAAGTGGGTCTGGCAGGTGAATTACATGATACATGGAATCTTGGAATGCTATCAAGACACATTGGTAGGACAAGGACTTTCACTAAAAAAGTGTTTTGATTTTAAAGACTCTTTTGCCCTAATGATCACTATTTGCAATATACTAATGGTAGCAACTTAGCTGAAGTGGGAAGTTTTCATGTTACATGTCAAATCAGAACATTTGATTGTTGACCTCAAAGAGGAGGTACATATGTCTCAGTCACTAGGGTTTGAGGCTCCACATTCAAAGGACATATTATGTAAGCTGAAGAAGGCATCATATGTGATGAAACAATCCTTGTGATCATTGTATGAGCAGATCGACGTTGGGAGGTACATGAAGGTCTTTGGTAGTCTTATCTACTTATGGAGTACCATACAAGATATCATTTTTCTAGTCAGACTTTTGGGAAGGGTTGGGAATATACCTCGTGAAGGACATTCAAGAGTTGGCAAGCACATACACTTGAGAAGGATGGTAGAAATAGTCTACTATGCAACCGTGAAGAATGCAATGGGTATCCTCACCAAAGTGCTTATGAAGGATCTACTTCAGATACATCTTCGAAGACTTGGCATTGGGCCAAGGAGTTAGTTCACCTTTGGGTGGAGATTGAGGGGGGGTGTTAGACATAGTCAATGCTCCACCCTCATGAAGACTTGGCATCAGGCCAAGAAGGTAGTTCACCTTTGGGTGGACATTGAGGGGGGGGATGTTAGATATGCTCAATGCCTCACACTTATGTAGCACCACCATTGTTCCATAACACTCTATTTTGTAAGGCCCCCATTATGAGGAGAAGCCATGTGAGAGTGTTGGACATTGGTAGGTTCCTGACTTTGATGTCAAATGAGGTCTACAGTAGACCGTAGATGGATAGTTAGGAAGGTTACTTGTAAGCCATTGGATTTGGGATTGATCTGATGTGAGGATCAACCTAAATCAAGGGCTGGAAACAAAAGTAGATTTCTTAACTTGGAGAAGGGTCTATTCGATGTGGGCCATTGGATCTTGACTTGATCCTAAGTGTGGATTAAGCAAGATCAAGGGCTACAAATAAATGGCTATTGATCCTACTTTTCCACCATTGGATTCACCTCATAGATCAATGATGGAGATTACTTTGGGCATGGATCAAGCTACCATGACCCTGGAACATGTGTAGACCGACTTAGGCTTGGAGGACCTTATAAGGATGGTTCCCTTCCCCTGTAGCATCATTGTTTGTGGTGTCTGGAACCATTAGGGTATCCATCTTAGTAACGATTGTGTTGGCCTATAGCCCTTCAACTAGCTTCTATTTGGATCACCATCTAAGCTCCATATAGGGAGTGCATATGTGGATAGAACCATCTATATATTGTGTGGTGTTTGAGTTCCATTGTATTAGAGTTATGACTTTTAGTTGAATTGAGTTGAGTTCATCTTCTATTCATCTTGAGTCCACTTTTTCATTGAACTCTTCACCTCCATATGTGCTCAATTTATGATTTACATCTAATGGTGTGGTTGAAGACTTGCAATCCTCCATGTTGAACTTGATCAAAACATTCTTCAAGTATCTCTCTTGTGTAACATATTCTCCATGTTGAGTATACACAATCTGCATCCCTAAGAAATAAGATAAGTTTCCCAAATCAGTTATCTTAAACTCCTTCTCTATTTGTTTCTTAAGCTCCTTGATTCCTTGAGCATCTGTACCTGTGACAATAATATCATCAACATAAATACACATGTATATGTGTCCATTTTCACTTGCCTTCACTAGCAAGCTACTATTTGCCTTTGATGCTTGAAATCCACATTCATTCAAGAACTTAACAAGCCGATAATTCCATGCTCTTGGGGCCTGCTTCAAACCATACAAAGCTCTCTTGAGCTTACACACATAATCTGATCCATTTGAATCCATGAAGCCTTCTGGTTGCTCCATGTACACTTCATCTGCAATGTATCCATTCAAGAATTCATTCTTCACATATAATTGTGATAACTTCCATCCTTTACAAGCAGCAATAGCAATCAATGACCTAATTGTAGACATCTTAGCAACAAGACTAAAGGTTTCATCATAATCTACCCCATAAGTTTGGGCATAACCTTTGACCACAAGTCTAGCCTTGTATCTAGACACCTTACCATCCGCAAACCTTTTTGTTTTATACACCCACTTACATCCAATGACCTTCTGATTCTTTGGTCTTGGCACCAACTCCCATGTTTCATTTTCAAGTAGAGCATCATACTCTTCTTGCATTGCCTTCTTCCAATTTGTTTACCTTTAGCTTCTTCATATGTGATTGGGTTCTCTTCTGATTTCACAATGTAAGCATAATCTTTTGTTGTTAAGAAAGATGTATCATAGCTATACCTGATAGGCTCTTTTCTTTCTCTCAAAGATCTTTTGGCCTCTGCACTTCTTGAAGTCTCAGCCACAATTGATTCTGGATCAAATCTTGGCCCATCTTCAACATTATCCTGTAATTTACTTTTATGATCAACATCATCAATATCTTCTTCATACACACTTACTTTTGTCTTCCCTTTCCTTTGTATTTCTTCAACACCTGCATAATCATTTGTTGACCCTGTATACCATGTGCTTTGCTCATCAAATGTAACATCTTTTGTAACAAGAAATTGCTTTGTGGATGGACTCCATAATCTGGACCCCATCTGTCTATACTCATACCCAATAAACACATACTTCTCTGCTTTGGGTTCTAGCTTATGTCTCAATTGTGAAGGAACATAAGCATATGCTAAACATCCAAATACCTTACAATGATCAAGAGTAGGTCTCTTACCCCACCATGCTTCATAAGGAGTTCTTCCATCCAAAGCTTTACAAGGTAACCTATTCACAAGGTATGTTGCAGTGTTGATAGCTTCTGCCCATAAGTAGTTTGGATAATTTTTTTCCTTCATCATTGCTCTTGCAAACTCTACAAGAGTTCTATTTCTTCTTTCTGGAACTCCATTTTGTTGAGGAGAGTATCTGCAAGTTACTTCTCTTTTTATACATGCATTCCACAAATAATCATCAAACTCTTTAGAAAAATACTCTCCCCCTCCATCTGATCTCAACCTCTTGAGCTTTTGTCTTGTAATCCTTTCTGCATAAGCATGATAATGCTTGAATGTCTTGAACACTTCTGATTTTTCCTTGATTACATGTAAAGTAATCCATCTGGTTGCATCATCAACAAACAACACATAATATCTGGATCCATTTATGCTATAGTCCCTTGAAGGACCTCACACATCTATATGAACCAATTCAAGCATGTTTGAATACTTGCACCCTGATTTATTGTATGAACTTTTGTGTGCTTTACCTAATTGACAAGCTTCACACTTGTACACCATGTGTTGCCCTTCAACTTTTGGCAAACCAAGCACCACATCATTCCTTGACATTTCCTTTATGGCTCTCTCATTGAAATGACCTAGCCTTTTATGCCATAAGTCTAACTCAGACATCTTTTGACTTCCATAAGTAAATAAAGCATGTCCCACATTACCTTGGACTTTGAGAGTAAACAACCTTCCTTCCTTTTTACCTACAATGATGTTTCTATATCCCTGATTTGGATCTTGCACATAGACACCATCATTTGTGAATCTGACTTCATATCCCTTTTCCAGAATTTTCCCTACACTTATCAAGTTTTTAGGAATAGTAGGAACATAAAGTACCTTGCTCAAGAGTGTACTTCCATCACTGATCCAATACTCTCCACTTTATGCTTAGTGTTGTCACCTGTTTGAACTGTATGTCCATTCACCTTTGCTTCCATATCGGTCATCAATGATATATTGCCACTTAGATGATTGCTACATCCTAAAACAATATAAAACACCCTTTGGTCTTCTGCTACTGCTTCATGAGTTGCATTCAAGATGAGAGTCATGTCATCCTTCTGATATGATGCATAATTATAATAATTGTTGTTGTAGGACTGAGATTGAAAACTTCTTCCACCTCCTCTAGCATATGATGTCCTACCACCGCATCCTCTGAAGTTACCTCTTTGGTTTTTGCCTCCTCTACCTCTTTGATTGAAGCTCTGGTTATTGCTTCTTCATTTTGATTGTTATACCAACAATCATTTTCCAAATGATTGGTTCTGCCACAAATCCAACAAGCTTTAGTATTGTCTTTGTTCTTACCTTCTCTTCCTTTACCTCTGTAGTTCATCTTTCCTTTTGTAAAGTTAGCTTGACTTGAAGTTCCTTCATCATCACTTGACTACTTCCCTTTACCATTCTTTTTCTTGTCCTTGGAGTACATAGCTTGACTTGGTCAAGTGACAATTCTATGGACAATATGAAAGGCTTCCACTTCTCATCTCCTCTCAGCCCTGTAAGTATTTGCCTTACCAACTTATCTTCTTCAATTTCTTCATCTATAGCTCCCAAGCTATCTGCAATATCCTTCATTCTTGCCACATAATCAGAAATTGATTGTGAGCTCTTCTTCTTGAAAGTTGTGAACTCAGCCCATAGTGAGGACTTCCTTGACTTGGTTGTGTTTTGGAAATGCTCTTCCAAAGCATTCCACACATCTGTTGCACTTTCTAATCCTCTAATGTGAGGTAGAAGATAATCATTTACAGCCATGTAAATGCTGCTCCTGGCTTGAGCATCCTTCCTCATCCAAGTCTTCAAATCTGCAAGCTCTTCCCTAGTTGGAACACTAGGATCTCCAAACTCATGCTTTTCTTCTTCTCTTGTGATGAATGCCATCAAGTCTTTGCTCATGAGGTGTGCCTCCATCCTCATGGACAAAGTTGGATAGTTCTCCCTATCTAGCTTATCAATCTGCAAGCTTTCTCCCATCTTTGATCTTCTGTGTCTGCAATTACTATGGTTTATGATAATAGAATGTACCTTTGATATGAAGCTTTAATCCTTCTTGATCCTTTGAACTCGTACTTTGTACTTCTGTAGGTTATCTCCAAGAATCTCAGTTTGTCCACCTTCAATTAGAAGAAACTTGAATACCTGCAACAGTGAGGACTTCCAATGCCTTTACTTCACTTGTATTGCACCTTCAGCTTTGATACCACTGTTGGAGACCTCTTAATCTCCAAAGATTTGATCTATACTGATCTAAGAGCACCTCTATATTAGTTATAGACCAAACTTTACACAAATGTTACTTTGATTTGGCAAAACATTCATGAACAATTCTCTGAGTGAGAATTTTCCTTCTTCAATAAGTCTACTTCAAAGATTAACTTCATTACCTGCACATATCTTCAGATTTCTTCAATCTAATGATATACATACCTCCAAGCTACCTTTGCACAATCATATCAACTATTAGTTCTTCAAAAGAATCATTAAAACTTTAGTTTAATCCTTAAGATCAAAAGTATGTCAGAAACTGTCTTCTTGAACAAGCGACTTTGACATAGGTAACTTCTAAGGTTGATTTCTCACAGTAGAGATCCCGTTTTGCTAAATGCTTTTAGCCATAGCTTCCTTATCTTCTAACTTATATTTTGAATGCTCACTTATCAAAAACTTTACACTGTGCACTAAGATCTAAGCAAAACATTGACATGAAACAGTGCGCTACACTGAGAAGTCTATCTGCAGACTTTACATACACATGTTCCTATTGATCATACTCACAACATGAACGGAATTAGATCATGAAACTCTGAACATAGCTTTATTAGCTTCTAGATTAGATGTGTAAAAAAGGATTTCTGATCCACATGATCAAACTAAGAGAACTCAGAGAAAAACTCATCACTACTTTTCTGAGAAAAGACTCTCTACAAATCTATCTCTATCACACTTGTCTTCTAATGACTCTCACATGTATTTCTTTACATCATTGAATTATATACATATCTAGACTTATCCCGTGTCTATTACATTACTCCTTATCATCCTAAGGATTATCTATATTCTTATTACAAGAATTTCCAACTGTAATGTACATATGTATACAAGCTATCATTCTGAAATCTCTTCAATTTCTCAAATGACTTCTTTCACTTCAATCTGATCATTGATTTGCTTCAAGCTCTTTGTAATCATCAATTTGTGATTGGTTTGTTCCAACATCATTGGACTTCTTGTAAACTCTCTTGAGAATCCCGTGATTTCCTAACAACTAGGGTCAGAGCTCCACCATGAAAACCAATAGAATTAAGGTGTTCATCCAATTATTTTATAGCTTGCATAGATTTATCAACTAGCCTCAAGACAAACACATATTCTATATGGATGTTCAATAGTCTATCAAAAATTCTCATGAAGGCGTTCAAGGTGCAAAAGTGCATATAGACTAAAGGAAATGGAATAAGGGATTCCAATTGTTATCCAACATGTCATGATTAGGTGTACCTAACGTGGGACACCTCATAAAAGGTATATCTCAATGAGTAGATGAAGATGCATCTATGTCATCATCTAAATCATTTATGTTGTTTTGTTTTCTCTTTGTTGGTTTATAACCTCGTGTGCAATATGGACAAGGATAGAGAGCAAATGCACCTTTTTTGCACCTTAACATCCATTTGATAGTCTTCAAGTCTCCACCCAAGTGCCACTCTAGCACAAAATCACCTATGCCTTCTACATTGACTTTCACACCATGAATTTGAGAAGTTATCATCTCTATGATCCATGGGGTCCTACTAAAAATCCATGAAAGAACATCATTGGATTCTTTCGCTACTTCAATAGGAACTAACCACCATATATCTTTCTTGGATTGAACACTATATGTAAAGTGATGGGTAAAGTTTTCATTTTCCTCAACAATGGCATGGGCCATAGCTTCATTCATGAGTTTCACACTAAGTCTCTCCATACCTTGTCCCTTTATGATTTGATATTTGTCTGGCTTCAATATAAACTTGAGTTTCGAGCCACAATCTACATCAAATAACAAATGTTATATTAATAAAAATACCATGAATGTCATTATCATAGCAATGGATATAACTTGAATTGTAGATTTGTAAAATTTAACCATTTCCCCTTGAAGGCTCTCCAAATTGACAACTATGTTGTTGTACTTTGTGTAGATGAATCCCTTTCTAGATGAATTTTTCAAATCTTTCTTCAATGTAGCAGAATGATAAATGGATGTAGGCATAACATCCTCTATATGCAAGTAATGGCCAAGAGTATTAGCTACATCCTCATTGGTCATCTTCTTCTCAAAAATACCTTGTAAGGGCATGTGAAAATACTTTGCAATATACCTTTGTTTTGTAGTGCCTACCTCAAAAGATTATACAATGCATTGTATGGTCCAATACTAACACTTGCTTCATCACATACCATCTGTACCTCCCTAGGAGTAATAATATCTTCCAATTTTCCTGCAAAATCTTTAATCACTTGCTTCTTGATGTGATTTTCTATTTGTGACTCCAAAATCATAAGCAAATGCTTGTTGCTCAAACAAGAATTTTGAATCTTAAATTGATCCTCTATTGTTGATGAAGTGCTGACATCTTCAACAAATGACTTGCAGAATAAGACACCCAATCTAAAAGTCTTTGGTGGCATCTTCATGAAATGTCCTACAAAATAAGAAACTCAAGCTAAAATTCTTGTATCATAAATAAACAAGTGAAACATGAACTTAATTGCATAAACATGTCACTTCCGTGCTCCACCACTGGTTGAAAGATCTTGAAAGGATGATAATGGTCATTTCCTGTATCTCACATCAAGTGGAGTCTCTTTTAGTTGTGTTAGATTGGCTTTTAACTTTGTAATTGTGCTTTAGTTTTCTTCCTTAGATTTGACAACACTTTCTAGTATATACTCCTTTTCTCCTTTTCTAGTTGGAGTATATTATTGCACTCTTACAAAGATTTGACAACACTTTCTAAAAAGTGTATCTTCAAATGGTTGTGATGACATTGTTGCATCCAATAATTTGCAATAGATGTTGAATGGCTAGACAATTTCTTGCAATAGCCTAGAAGTCCAACTTCACCACTACGAAGGTATTGTAGAAACATGGAGATACTATGGAATCTAGGATGAAAAATTAGACATTGGATCTCAGAGATACAATGAATCATTGACCCAAAGATCAATATTTTTCTCTCCCGCTGCATGTCGTTCATTTTCAGAATCTTTTTCATTGCTATCTCTAGTTGTTAGTGCAAATTCTGTTGGAACATGAACATGTACACTCGTTGTTGGTGTTGGTGTCATGTTCATAATACATGGGAGCACCATGATGTTCCAAAACTCAAGCATCAAACAGAAAGAAGCATTAAGATGGTTGAAATGGTAGGTACAGTATTTGTATTACAAGAAAAAAGTGTGTTTTTGTATGTGGATTGATCAAAATGACTTTTTGTAGTGTTTAAGAGTGAAAATAAGTTTTCTTTTCAAAACTTCATGATTTGGGGTAAGGAAAGTTATGAGTTTGATGATGTGGCACTTAATGCTTGGAGGGATTTTCTAATGTTTGTATTTTTAAAGTGTTTTTTTATAAAAAATGGACTAAAAAAAGTAACTTCCAACATATTCATAAAAGTATGGACCATTTTGAATAAATAATAGCTAAAAAAGAGAATTTTTCGAAAAATTCATTATTTTATTCATATAAAATTTGATGAGGTGGAAAGTGGCTTTTCTTTCTCTTCTTGTGTAGAAGAGAAAGATGATCCTAGCTCAAGCTAAAAGAAATCCTAGTTCAACCTACTAAAAAGTGCTCTATTAAATGCACTTTGTCCCCTTAACAGCATAGAAGATTAAGCTTAATCCCTAAAAATTAGGAATCCTTACAAGCCCCATGCAAGGTTCATTTTTTCCCTAATGAAATCCCCTTATCCATCACAAAATTTGATAACTAAAAATCCATGGATGATAATTTTCTTTTCAAGAATGTCAATCTGAGTATTGAGGTCACCCATCATAGTAATGCCTCATAATGACTTCCAGTACTTCCTCTAATTTGAGAAAAGTGCAAAAGTTTTCTCTAATTTGAGAAAAGTGCAAAAGTTTTCTGGTATAGCTTTATTTCCAAGCGTCAAATTACTATGAGGATTGATGATGTCCTTGGTTTATAGAAGCACCCCATTTTTTTGTGGTTCTTCCAAGCTTGTTTGGTCTTCACTTCAAAACTGATGTCATTAAGAATTTGAGGCCTCATATTGATGTCGTCCATGCCCAAGGTAATCTTTGATGACACTGATGGAGAATATGCACTCCAAATTATAGAAAAATTGATGCTAGACCCTTCCTAAGACCTCATATGGTGAGCCAAAAAAATCTCTCCGATCCATTAAGATTAGATCTCAAACCGTTTCATACATATACTAGACCCTTAACGTTTCCTAAAAAGCGTTGAATTACTCCAATTGGATTTAAGGAGGTCTAATAAATATCCCATGCAAGACATACTATCAACTATCTAAGACGAGTATGTGTGTGTATGTGAACTCATAGCCACATGTACTTCGAATATGTAGAGAACATACCAATGAGAAATGGTGCTATAAACTTTCAAAAATATGAAGTAAAATAGAATAAGATATATTTGTACTTAACTATCTTGAAACAATATTTGGTTCATGCCATAGATATCTTAATATCATAACCTTAAAGTTCACCAACATTTTGCGAAGAGGAGCAAACTATTTCCTACTTGACCAATTGCTTTAAATTATGAAACTAATTGAGGAAAATACTTATCAAGCCATCAAAATACCTTCTTTCTAGATCTTCTATCTACCAAATGAAGTCTAAATGAATAGGCTTGAATTTAAGCAAGCTCTTCACGTTTTGATTTCAAATCCAAAAACTCCCTAAAGTTTTTATCCTCATTTTCTCCCATCTATAGCATAATCTAAAGTTGGTTATGAATTCTACTCAAGAGAAGGCATCTTATTGAGAGGATAAAGGATAGCATTTTTCTAAGGTAAATGCCAACCTTATTCCATTTAACCTCTTGTAAATAAAACCAAGTGTAGTTATGAATCTAAGGTTCAATTAGGTAAATCTTTTTACTTCCTTATGAATCTATGACCATATTCTCAATGGTCTTATTTCTTAACGCTTATCTTGATGGATCCTATCGGATCTTGAGTCTACTTGGCCATTAGAAAAAAATTCCCAAAGGGATTCATTTCCTAGTGCTCCATACGAGTGAATCGTTTCTCCAAGTTGTAGAACTACATGCTTAATATGTAACCCTTCTTCATCTTCTTAATGCTCTCGAATATTTTTTCTATGATCAAGAATATCATATTTGATTCTTTGGTGTCCTATTCATGAGATTAAGGACTAAGGTGTCTAATTTGCATGCCAATTAATATTATATATCAAAGATTTCTTTGGTCAATCATCTTTCCTTAACTTAACAAACCATAAAGGGTTTGATTCCTTTGTCGAGTTTAAGACATTTGGCTTTCCCAAAGTTCCTCTAGCCAAGTTGATTTGAGATAAGACCAATTCTTTCTTCTCTAGATCACTTCTTCATTGTTAATAATTACCCTTTGTATTTACAATCAAATCCTCTAGATTTCAAGTTACATCCTTACTAAGTTTTGATCTATACTTGAAAAATACTTAGAATATTGAGCCTTTGTTGAATTTTTTCTTTGATCAAATGCAATCAAAAGCATCTTTGTCTATGCGATTTGATAATAAACCTAGTATTTCTGCACTACATATTATCATTTGACCTAGCTATGCATCTATTTCAAAGGAAAAAGCCATGAGACTATCATTATCTTGGCTGAATGGTCATATCTTAAACCCTGAAGCTTGCTCCTAGGACTTCTACTAGAGAAGTAGTATTTAGGGAATCTTACAACCCTTTATTTTTCCTTTCTCCAAATATGCCTTAACTCTCTAGAACTCTTTACTCGTGAAGCAACTCTTTTAAAGCTAAAAATGGATCATATCTCTTTTCAAAAAGGTAAGATCTTATAATAGAGAAAATCAGTTTCTTCAAGAAGATGACATGGTTCCATCATCTCATGCCTTTTCTTGTCACTTTATGACTTTTTTCCTTCCCTATTTGTTGATCAATATCCTTAATGATCAATTATTTGACGTTCTTAATTCCTTTGATCTTCGTGATGTTAACCCATCATTGTGTATAGAGTCTCATATAGTCTTTAGTTTCTTTTTTTGATATCTTTCAATACAAATTCTTATTACCATTTGTGGTTTAATAACAAGAGAAAAATATTTAACTTGAAGCTTAAGTCTTTGGCCTTGTTGATAAGGCATGACATGGGTTTCATGGAACTTGAGGATCAATACATAGGATTGGAAACTTAAGGTTTTTTCTATCTATATTAATATTTTTTGGCTTTTGGATTAAGCCAACATATAGAAAACATGAAAGGATAATGGTTATAGAGCAACCTGACAACAATGTATCATTGCTCTTTTATGCTTTTGAATTCATATGAAGAAGTCATTTCCTATTTTAACATTGAACTTAGAGAACTTAATCTCTCTTCTCTATCTCTCTCTCTCTCTCTAGTGTCGCATCAACCCATGAACATGTCAAATCCATTCATTAATATACTTTGTGGCAAGCCAAAATTCACATACAAGCATGCTCAAAGATGCTTTGCATGCATTCAAAATTTGAACCCGTTTAAAGCATGCATGGAATCCACACTTGGAACTCCATTATATGTATGAATGTATGATCCAAATTTCTATTCATGAATTTACCTTCAATAAAATGCTAATAATTTGCATTAATGTTCATGCCATGCTATGGTTAACCTTCAATATTCAATCTCTAATCATCGTTTCAAGGGTGAATCCATTTCATACTAATGAATAAAAATTTTTCTATTTCATTATGCCTTCAATGAGTCACTTAAAGAAATCATTCTATGCACCATTCAATTTGCATTGGGACTTCACCAACTCCTTTTGTGCTTCACCATTCATGCATTACTCTTGCATGACAGATAAAATTGAACAATTTGGAAATAGTACTTAAATTCATCATAGCTAGATCCATCCATTGTCCTTTTGTATGTTGAGGTTGGTCCATTAATTGATTTAGTTTGAGTACTCTATATTTTATTTTGCAAGTTTCGAGCATCATAACTCTCCAACATTCTTTTGTCTTTCCTTGGGTATTTACATACTCACTTGTATACCCAAGTTATGCATCTAACATTAGAAAAATTTTAAAGATTCCTAAATAATCAATTATATTAATATAAGAAACCCCTTTCCACTAGAGACATCACATATGATGCATATGCAACATTCATATACAAGCCTATTAGAGTTAGACATCTGCAAAAGCACGCGAACAGCACAAGGAAGAAGAAGAAGCTTGGAGCACAACACAAAATACTGAATGTATTACTAGAGAATGTACAAAGATAAGTAGCCCATTAGGGCAATAGGCATATATACAAGTTGGGGAAAAAAAACCTCCTAAAGAGGGAAAAAAGTGCCCCGGCAGTCCTAGAGTGTTCACACACATGACTACCTAAATATATCAACAAATCCCCCCCTAGGAGTGATGCGGTGAACAATTAGCTGGCACTCATGTATAAAGAAGTGCTAAGCTATGTGGAAATCCCTCGACAAAAGGAAGTAAGCCCAAAGCTTTGTAGAAAGCTTCAAACTTCTCCCTAGGCAGAGCCTTCATGAAAAGGTCTGCAATGTTATCTTGAGTGGGCACTGTAGCTCAGTGATGAGTAGCACCTCCTTTATTGTCAATCCGAGAAGACATGAGGATGGTATGAAGACCTCAAGAAAGTGAAGGCACAAATGTGTGAGTGAGAAGCACACCAACATGCACACACATACACACACACGCACACATACGGCAAGAACAAAGAGAGTGAGACAATGGAGTCACTTCTATTGCAAACAAGTTCTCATACAAGCTCAAAACTACAAGAAGCTCTCCCAAAAATGAGCTCTCTAGCTCTATTTATAGTTTTTTACTAGCTTTGGCCCTGTCTAGACCTAGTGTCCGGCCTAGTTAAAAATTAGGTTCCAGGGCTTATTTGAGGGCTCAAACGAGGTCTAAAAAATATGAAAATTGGTAGGCACTTACTTCTAAGGCTCCTCAAGCTCGAGGAATCCTCAGCTTGTATAAAATGGAGCTACAAAAAAGGTGAAATGGTATTTACAAGGGTTTTTAGTGATGAGAATCACTTTTAACATGATGTAAGGTTTGGAAAAAATTAAAGGGTTGCCGTAGTGCTAGATCTGCATGCATACCCGTACTTGCTTCTTCCCATACAATGCCAACACTCTCCCCCCCTAGCGTCTCTCGTCTCTGATAGACCTCTGCTCTGCGGTTTGATCAATGTACTGCTGCAGTAGGTCGGTTGCCAGTTCTTGTTCTTTGATGCGTAGTCCCCTGACCAAATCTCTCTGTAGGGCATCCCAATTAACTGCACCAGGTATGTCAGGTTGTGGGGTGGTGTAGAGTTCTGAATGCATTGTTTGTTCGCAAGCGAATAATTGTAGCAGATGAGTTGGGTGTGGCGCGAATACTTCTGACTGTGCTTCCCAGAACCCCGTGGTGAACATGTCATCAAACATTTGCTTGTAACAAGCAGGGAGATATCTTATTCGTGCATGCCACGCATAAGCCACTCGAATACTCGGGGTCATGCTCATATCATAAAGTAAGTCATAGTTACCGTTGATGAAGCCCGGAATTGGCGGCTGAATATTACGTACATTTTGGAAAGTCTTTAACACCACTTGCATCATGTCCAAGATTTTGAGCATCATCTGCGCGGTGACATCAGGCATGGGGTGGAGGCATGGCATCCAATGTCTGATGGTAGCCATCATGTAAGATACTGTTGGTGTGTCTGTTGGGGGTGCAATGGAGGGATAATTTAGCCATTGTTTACAATTTGCATTGTTCTGAGCCTTGATGTCAACTGCTTTCCATGATCTTCTTCTTTGTAGTGGCCCAAAGCAAGGGTTATATTTCAAATGCATGGGAGCGTGATCCCATGTTCGTAGCATTTCTGGATAAGTCTCAAGTAATTTCTCCATCTAGGTGGGTTGGAATATAGCCCCTTTTCTGGCTTCCTCTGGGATATCCTCTGGTTTGAACTGTGTTGCAAAAGTAGGGTACTTGTTGGTGACTCTTTTGATTTCGGCATTGTAGTCGGCCAATAATACAAAGTAGGGTTCATATTGTAATTCTGAACTAGTTATCAGTCTTCTAGAGGCAAGGTGTCTGAAATACTCTGATTGAAGTATGGTTTCTTCAATGGTCCTCATTGCAAGCATCTGAGTAGAGATACGTTCTTTATGAGTTGGCCCCATTTCTTCTACCTGTTTCATCCATGCTGAAGGGGGTTCTTTGTAAGTGTCTTGTCCCTCGTCAGTGATTCTACCTCCTGGAAGTGGTTGAGGCTCATAGTTATCTTCAAATGTGTCCTCCATTGGAATGATTATTGCTTCTTCTTCTATTGGTTGATTAGGTGGAGAGGGGGGTCCTTCATATTGTAGCAACTTCATCCTTACTTGTGCCACTTGTTTTTGCAGCTCAAGTACCTCATTGGCCGTGGAAGAGTCTGGATTTGGTGAACTAGCAACATTGACCATCTCTTTAGGTTCTCGTGGGTGTGGTGTGAAAACTTGGGATATTTGTAGTTCCTTTACTTGGTCGCCAAGTTGATCATGTGCATCTAAGAGGTTGGCATAGGTTTCCAATATTTGTTGTATGCTTTCTGAAGGGATGGCTCCGAAGCTAGCAGGGTCGATGGGTGCCCCTAGAGTATTTTCTATGGAGGCTTCGAGATTGTCTTGATTTTGTTGCTGTAATCTCCTGTTTTCTTCTTGGGCAACTGCTAAGTGGCGGCGAAGTAAGGCCATGTTTCTTTGTAGTCTAGCATTGCGGGCCAGCTGGTCTTTGAGTTGTTCTTCCATAGCCTTACTCGTCTCTGTATACTTGGCTTCAAGCTCTGCATTCGATGCTTGGAGGGTGGTAACTTCTTGTTGTAATGCTGCATTACTCAATTCCAAGACATTGACAGGTGCCTGGAGGTGGGATGAGAGAGTACACAGCTCCTTATTGTTTTCTTCCAATAATCGATATTCTTCCTTAAGCTGGCAGTGGCTTCGAACATGGTGTCCAATGCATGACTGAATGAGGTGGATGCAGAGGTGGAGGTGAAAGATGCAAGGGGTCTGGAAATGGGAAAGGGAAAAGTGGATGTTGTGCTGACAGTGGGTGTGTGCAGTGGCGTGTGTGAAGTTACAAGTGGTGATGTTGAGACAAAAGTGGTGGTAAGTGGTCTTGTGGAAGGTGAAATGTCCATAGGATTAGACGTGATGGTGTGTGAAGTATGAATCGTGAATACGGGAATGGTAGGTGGTGTGTTAGTGGTGGCAGTGAATGTGGGGGGGGGGGGTGGGTTGGGGAAGGGACTTTCTATTATGATTCTCAATTTGTTGAATTATATTTACCAGGTTTGCCAAGAATGGCGGTAGGGTGGTTGGTGTAGGTCCTGAGGAGGTTAGGAGTGGCCCAATGGGTTGGGGTTGGGAGAGAGGAAAAGTATGAGTGAAGGGAAATGAGTGTGTTAATGTTTGGGTAGGGTCATGTGGATGTCTGAGAGGTGAGAGAGACGATGGGTGACCTATTACGGTATGATCGGTGATGGGATGATTTGTATGGAGGTCGGAAAATTGGTTGGAAGTGGTGGATGTAGGTAAAGGGAAGGATGGAGAAATGGTGGTGTGTAGAACGGGTTCACGATGGGTGGATACTGGCTGTTTAGGAAGGCTAGTGGTAAGGGGTTCTGAGGGCTGGATGGGAGGTGATGGGGGAGATGGTATCTGAACATGTACATCTGATTCATCACTGTTGGATGGGCTGGCCATGTGAACATCTTCTTGAGTGGTGGTAGGCAATGCGGTAGAGACTTCCATTTGAATCATTTTTCCCCTTCGCGGTCGCATATCGATCCGTCATTGGTCGTATTGAGGAGGGTTGCGATGTAACATGATCCTCATTGCTTCTATAATTCCATATGTCTCAGCCAAAAGGTTCAGTGATTCAACAAAGTGGGGGTCCGCATTCTCTGCTTGAAGCATTTGATTCACCATCACTCTATTTGCCTCTTCTGATAGCTTATGTCTTTTTTGCACCTGCTTGATCGTCTTGTAGAGCCGTTTGATGTTGTGCCATGTAGGCAGGGGCTTCCTCCTCACTCTCCTCTGGTTCATTCCTCTGCATCTCCGCTTGTTCATGTGTGCTTCCCGCCTGAGTGTGTTGTGCCTCATCTTGCCAATGTACTATTTGTGCTTCACCATGTGGTCGTCCTCTCTGGGATGATGATCCATGGCTGTCGATCTCAGAGAAAAATTCACTCTCAGATAATTGGGTTGTCTGCAAGAAGCTTTCAAAGTCAAAAGATGTATCTTCTGCCAAAGTAGCCATGGAGGCAAACTCAGCGTCCGTGGGTAATGGAGGGGCTGATGGAGTGGGTTGTACCATGCTTCCTGATTGTGGTCCTTGGAGATGAATCATAAAAGGGGCTACTTGTTCTTCTTCTCTACTAGAGGCTTCTGTGGTGACCTCGCGAGGAATTAGAACCTGTGAAAGTGATCCACGCATTCTTTTAGTGGGTTGAACTCCTGATTTCCACCCCTGGAAGAATTCCAACTGTGAGTACTTAAGGGCCTTTGCGATCGGCACATCATAGGCAAGGCATCTGTAGATAATTCTTGTAATTGCACAGCAACCATTCAAAGTAGGCTTTCTCATGCCTCGTTTGCCTGCTTCATATAGCTGGTCCAGGATCCATATTGGCAATTTAATAGGTAAGCTCCCGGTCTCTGCTAGGTATAACCCATACCAGATCTTCTTATGAGGTTGGGTGAACCGGTATTGCGCCAGAAATGCAAAGTGTTGAAGGCACATCCCGCAGTGGGATGGCGATGTTGGGGGTGAGAGCACACATTTCTTTCAACTTCTTGAGTTTATTGTTCTTCATAGACTCTGGTATCAAGGGATCTCAATCGGAGGGTACATGGGTGCCATACATCTGAAGAGCCTCCCTGATTAAAGTGATATTAAACTCAAACTTCTTCATTTCCTCCTGGTTTGATAGAGAGGGCACCATAAATGTGCCTCAATGATCTTTATCTCCTGTATCCTTCAGACTTGCAATCAAGTAATAACACCTAAGGAAATCAGGTTTAGGCAAAGCTGCACTAAAATAATCTTGCAATCCTGCTTTTTGCCAGATATCTTGAAGAGGAGCTACATTCTGTAATGCTTCAAATTCTCGTGAGAAGAACTAAAAGGTCCACCAAACTCCTCCAAATTCTAGCTTAGATTCCCAAATATGAAAAGCATCTCCCAAATCTCTGGGCATCTCATTGAACCAATGAGAATGTCCTTTCACTCTTTCTGTTAGGCCACTCGGTGGGTCCGAGATGGGAATTCTTCGCACATTCACGAACTCTTCAGGCCTCGCTCTCAGTAGAGCCTCCACAGGCATGGTATCCCCGTTGCTTTGAGTACTAGTGCCAGCCTGGGAGCTTGTTCCTTTTGCTGCTGCTGTTGCCATGATACTTCTAATGCTCATCTGCTGGAAACAGAAAGGCACATTAGTGTTGCATACGAAATGGGATGTATGGTGTTCCCTCCACAATACTAACATGACAATCCAGATGGTTAGTGGTTAGAGGTGAAGTGTTTGTGATAGATGTGAGTGGTGGTTAGTGGTTAGGGTCATCCTAGATGCATGCTTTGGATATGCAATGTACTCAGAATGCATCTACATCAGCGTGAATGGATTTACAAAATTGGTCAGGGGGTTTGATACAAGGTTTAAGCCTCCAAACTTTGAGTGAGGATGCATAGTTCTTAGAGCTGATGCCAGGTAAAGATTTATGAGCTAGATTGTGCTGGATTTGGGACCTTTTGGGTACCCATTTCCACACATTTCTAGGTTTGATCGAAGGTGTAACATTGTGAGGTGTCGGTGTGTTCCCTGAGCTGTTTGCCAAGAGTGTTTGTGAGTGTAAGTTTACTCTAGTGTCTGGAGGTGAAGTTATTTGGGCTTGTAAGGAGGCCTTGGGCACCCATATCCGTCTAGCATTAGGGATAGCCTTCATTGACCGCTTAGGGACCCAAATAGAAATGGTATGGCTAGGGTGTTGTCTAGGGAACTCCTTCATTTTGGTCCTTGATGGTGTGGCTCGCTTGATGCTTTTTCGAGAACCTGCCTCTAGAGCCGTGGTTTTTTCCCCCTTGCGCATCCAGATCTGCTTTATGCCACAAGGTGCTTTGTATTGCCCAGGTTGGTGCTCATGCTTCTTGATCCTCTGTCTCCTCAGTGTTGTGTATTGCGGAGCCTCCTCTTTTTGAATCTCCTTTGGAACACATGTGAACTCATCATTGACTTCTGTACCTTCATCGAGAGTTACAATCCTCTGCGCCATAGAACTTTGGACAAGAACAGCATTGTTATCTTCATGTGGGCTCTTGGAGGGACCAAGAGTTGGTGCCTTTCCTAATGGTTTGAGTGCTTGATTTTCTAATTCAATTGTAAGGCGGCTTTGGCCTGCCCAAGCCTGAAGAAGTCCACTTCTTAGGTTGAGGTTGACTACGTGATCATAGATCCAGTCTTGGCCCAGGACTAGAGGTTCAGTGAGATCCTCGTCTTTACATACTAGAACTTTTGCTGACATTAGGACCTCTTGAATGTAGAGGGGAAGCTCCACCTCTCCCATGCAAGGGGTTTCAACACCTCCTAATCCTATCAGATATGCTTCTAGGGGTTTTACCTCCAATTGCAATTGTTGGCAGTAAGAGAGCCGAACTGCACTAGTGGCTTCTCCTGAATCAATTAAAGCTCTCACCGTCCTTGCACTCTCTCCTTGTCCTACTTCTAGGGTCACAAAAGGTCGTCGATCAACTATCTTATGGGACCGTTCACCTAAGGCCTCGCACATGGCTATGTGATAACCTAAAGCTTCATGAGCGTCACTCATGGGTTGATCTCTGCCTTGCCTTCTCAATTTCATTCGTCGGATGCATTCTAAAGCTTCGGCCTGTGCTTCTTCTTGAATTCGTTTTTCCTCTTCCTTACCTTTCCTTGCAGTATTGAGTTGAGCATTTCTTCAGTTAGGGGTTCTTGATACAACTTGACTCTGCATCCACTTATGTAACTTGGTAGGATGTCACCTTCTAGAGTGCTAGTTGTACTGATCCACTTGTGGACATCCTATTGATGATCATTGGTCCATAGTCTCTTTTCTCTAATTTTCGTGCGTGTTGCTTCAATGTGTAGACTAGGACTAGTTCTCCTGCTTTCAAGCCTGTATCCTTCACATGTGTATCAAAATACACGTTTTGCCTCTTCTTGGCTGCATAGATTCCTGCTGCAGCTCTCATTCGTGTCTCACCTAAACGTTCAAGATCAAAGATTCTAGAGGAGAGTTCATGGCCTGTCCAGTCATGCTCTTGTGCTACTTTCAATGTAGGTATCAAAAAGTCCAATGGTAGCACCGCATTCTGGCCAAACACCATCTGAAAGGGTGTGGCTTGGAGTACCGTTTTGTAGGCAACTCAGTATGCCCAAACAGTGTGGTGTAGCTGTTTGTCCCAATCAGAGCGTTTGTTATTCACCAATTTAGTCAGCACATTGCATAAGATCTTATTTGTGCTCTCAGCCTGGCCATTAGCTTGTGGGTGATAGGGGGCAGACTTCTTATGTACTACCAAGAATTCTTGGAGAAGGTTTTCTATGACTTCATTCAAGAAGTGTGTGCCTCTATCACTTACTAATTCTATTGGCAATCCGTATCTAGTGAACACATTTTCCAATAAGAACTTTACTGTTGTTTGAGCATCATTCTTCGTAGTGGCTTTCACTTCTACCCACTTGGTTAGATAGTATGTGGCCACAATGATATACTCAGCATGTGAACCCTTAGCTGGGGGATTAATAGGACCGACAAAGTCTATTCCCCACTTAGAGAATGCACGTCCACTCATCATAGGTTTCAGTGGCATCTCATCCTTGCGTATGGGATACTGAGTTCTGACAAACCTCACACCTCTTCACATAGGTATGTGCATCCATGTGAAGAGTTGGCCACCAAAGAACTGCAAATAAAATTGCTTTGATCACTCGATCTGGTCCAAAGTGACATCCTGCTACACCTTGGTGAGCAGTTTCCAAGATTTTGAGATATTCACTCTCATGGACACATAATCTAAGGTAACCAAATTTACCACGTTTGTATAGATTATCACCTATGAGTGAGTAAGCTAGGGCTTCTTGTTCTAGACCTCTTTGTCTGACCAATGTCATATCTTGAGGGAATTTTTTCGTCCTCAGAAAGGCCACTAATGGTTCGCTCCAATCTGGCACTAAAGACATTTGATAAAGGGTGGCATGTTCCACTGGTGGTTTAGTGCGGCAGATTGGGCATGCTTTGCACATTCTATGGACATAAGCTTCCATAGTTGGCCAATGCACTCCTAGTCTCTTGAGTGTTTGTAGGGTTTGTTGTTTTGAGTAGTGTTGCTCTAATGCACCTACATGTGCTAATTGCAACCATTTAGCGTACTTGTCCTCTTCCACATAGTAGGCTTATACTCCTTGCTCCGTATGTTTGTACATACTTCCTGCCATGATATGATACTTTTGGGCTTTGACTACCTCCCTATCTTGAGTGTTTACTACTGGATGCTTAGATCCATATGTCAGTACTAGCACTAAGGGCTTGGCCCACTGCGGTACAACTTCCAAGTTAAACAAGTAAGCATCAGGTAAGTCATCTGACACTCCTTGTGGGGCCTCTCCTGATGTGAGCCTTGAGAGATGATCTGCTCTCAAGTGAGTCTTTCCCTTCCTCACCACTACCTCAAAGTCATATTCCATTAGTAAGAGGAACCATCTTACCAATCTACCTGTATTGCATGGCTTGTTTAACAAGTACAACAGAGCTTGATGATCAGTAAAAAGCTTAAACTTATTTGCAAGCAAATAGTGTCTAAACTTTTTAACTGCATATACCATGCCTAATCCTTCTCGTTCAGTGGTGGTGTAATTTTGTTCAGTCGCATTCAACTGTCTACTCGCATAGGCAATTGGAAGATCCATATTACCTTCACCTGTGGGTTGTGCTAGCACGCATCCAATAGCATAATTGGATGCATCTACATGTACATGGAATGGATTATTCCAATCTCGCGTGGTCAAGATTGGTGCTGAACATAATCTTCGTTTGAGCTCCTTGAAAGAGTTCTCACATTCATCAGTCCACTCAAAGTCATACAGAGGCTTTGCAATGACAGCATACATGTGAATGAACCGGCCGTAGTAGCCACAATGCCCCATGAAGGCTTGTTCCTCCTTGACATTCCTTGGCCTAGGTAGTTCTGCAATGGCTCTCACTTTCTCCTCATCCGTGGATATGCCGTTCTTTGACACTATGTGTCTTAGAATCTTGCCTTGCCTAACCATGAAAACACACTTTTCAGGGTTCAGGCAGACTTGATACTCTCTACATTTGTCAAAGATTTGCTTGAGTTCAGGTATATGTGTTTGTCTAATGTTGGAATGATCACAAAGATCATCAACATAGACTTCCAAGTTCTTCCTCAGGAACTCCTTAAACACGTGGCACATCAGCCTCTGAAAAGTGGCTGGCGCATTGGTAAGACCAAATGGCATTACCCGAAAGGCAAATATGCCCCACTCTGTGGCAAAAGCCGTCTTATGCTGATCTTCTGGTGCAATGGCCACTTGATTGTAGCCAGAGAACCCATCCAGGAAGCTGTACACTTCCTTGCCTGCTACCCTTTCTAATAGATATTCAATGATAGGAAGCGGATAACTATCTCTGATAGTGGGTGCGTTAACCTTCTTCAAGTTAATGCATACACGCAATTTTCCATTCTTCTTGGGCACTATGACAATGGGGGATACCCACTCAGTGTGCTCAATTTCATAGATGAATCCAGCTTCAACCAAGCGGTCTATCTCTTCTTTGATCTTGGTAGCGTAGTTGTCATTGTACATGTATGGATTTTTTTTAGAGGGTCTGGCCTCTGAGGTCATGGGGATCGTATGTTAGCATATGTCCGGGTCTACACCCTTCAGGTCCTTGTAACTCCAAGCAAACACATCCCTATATTCTCGTAGTAAGACAATCAACTCCTACTCCTCTTCTTCAGTAAGGTCATGTCCAATGTATGTGCATCTCTCCTCTCCTTCTTCTATGGCTACCACTATTTTCTTGGTGTTTTCTTTGTTAGCATAGGCCTCTCCAGCTTGTGCATTGCGTTTTGGCATTCTTATCATGACTCTCCTGTCTTCTATTTCATACTTCTTAAAGTTTTCTAGGACCTCGAACAAGGATTCTTCCTCCTCTGGTGTGGTTTCTTTCTTCTTCCTTTTCTTTCCCTCACTCTTGGTGGTCACTTGTGTGGTTAGTCTCACATCATTAGTGAGCTCCTCATGTCTTTGAGGATAAACTTCTACCTCATAGATGTATTCTTCATCTGATGCAAAAGGTGGGTCCATAATGATTGAATCTAAGTCGGAGTCACTTGCATCCTCAAATGCATCAGGGCTAGGTTCGCATTCTTCTAAAACTGCATCTCCCATGATTGGCTCTATTGAGAAGACTGAAATGTCATAGCCATCCTCATCACAGTGGGGTGTCCAATGCTCTTTGTTGATGGCTACATCCATGGTTGGTAAAATTTTTGCCCAGCCATGAGGCTCAAATTCTTCATCAGGAAAAACTACAGGTGCATAGGCCCGGTCTTGGGTTGATCTATGGGTTTCCTTCGCACCTATCTCTCTGGATTTTTTCTCTCTTCTCCTTTTCTACTCCAACTTTACACATCCATAAGTGAGTATCTTCATGCATCCACGAGGATCCTGATCCTATGGAGTGCACTCACCCCGTGTCATCCTTGGCTCTATGGACGGGATTCCATTGGATGGGAGGGACATTTCTATGAGAGTAATCCTTGAGATTGACTTTGGTTGTAGCACCTAAGTGTTGCAAGTACAAAGAATTGGTTCCCCAGTCCTATACCACTTGAAGCTGGCACATAAATGGCCTTCCCAAAATCATCTCGTAGGCTTGGTTTTTGCTAAAGTCGCATATAGCAAAAGTATGTTTGAACTCAACACCCCATGTAGTGAGAGTTATTCCTTCTAGCAAGCCTAAGGGTCTTTCAATATGACCATTAGCCATCTGCAATTTCATTCTTGTCGGTCGGAGTGCTGGCTTGCCCCAACGCTTCCATAGGGAAGTGGTAGCAATTGCAACTCCTGCTTCTGAGTCCAAAATTGCCTTGGTGGTGTATCCCTGATGGGTAACTAGGAGATAGGTATTTCCTTCTTCTCCTTCGCTCATGTCTCCTATCTTATCCAGTGGTATTTCTGGCACTGTTCTATGAGATCCTACCTGGGAATCAGATTTCGTTATGTTTGGCACTTGTTTAGCTACATGTTTCCACAATTCAGGTTTAACCTTGAGTAGCTCTTCTAAAGTAAGGTTGCACTGCACTTTAGTGTTCTTTACTACCTCCGTATTCCTAGGTATGATCGAATCTTCGTTTCTTATCATGACCGTGGGTGCTCTCATGCATGTTGACTTAGTTTCCCATGGTCCTGTGAAATGTGGTAACTCTTGTAAGGAATTAGACTCAAAGTCTAATCTCTCATGAGAGTGGGCACTTTCCTGTTCTTCATAAATAGAAGGGATGTCCTGTGGGAATTGATCATGTGCGTCATCCACAAGTTCAATGAGAGGAGGGACTTCACTTTCCTTTTCCCACTTCTCTTCTTGAATCTCTCTCAGGAACTCTGGTGAATACTTATTCATAGAAGAAGAGGTGTCTGGTTCAGTGGAGTTAGGCACATAAGCTTCCTGGGGAGGAATGCTTATTCTATCACTTGCCCTCTCCTTAGCCTGGGAGGTGGCTCCTTTTCCAGACTTTGCAAGTAACCTCTCCAATCTATCCAATAGACCATCAAAGTGCAATGGTGTTCTAATGGAGTTAGAGCCATTGAACAAGCGATTGGCTTCAAACATGGCTTGCACCAATTCGACCATCTTAGCACAAAGCTTTTTTCGCTCTATCTCTAGATCGGCTCTAGGGTAACATTTGTCATGATTTGTCATGTTTGTCCCTTCCTAGATTCTGGCCTAATATGCTTTAAGCATCATGTCTAGATCCTCAGGAGTGGGCTCCGCTAGGACTGATCCTACCCTGGGTGGTGGGTGGGTTAATGGTGGTGTATTATAAGGTTGGGGAATGGAAGAAGATGGATTGGCAGGAGAAGGAAACGATGGTGGAGGGGTGGTGTGAGAGTGGTTTTGAGATGAGAGTTCACTTATCTTTGCTTTGGTTTCTCTCAAGCTTTCTTCAAGTTTGCTCATTTTCTGTGACCATTGTCTTTTCATTCAGCTCTCAAGACTTGTCTAAATTCAGCTACATGATCGTATGGGTCTCCTGTGCCATCAAAATAATTCTTCATGGACTTCACCAACTGAGTTGGCCTTAGGGTCCTAGTGTGTTCTCTCGTCCTTGGCAAAGGGAAATCGTCACCATTTCGTTGGTTCCTTGGGGCCCTAGGTCTCTCAGTTTCTTCTCTATCTGTCTCTGTTCTCATCCTTTCTCTTCCTAGAGGGTTGGCAAAGCTTACCTCAGGTCTGTCTCTACTTCTATCTCTTTGAGCTCCATGAGCTTAGGAGGTCCCAGTCCCTTGGTGGTTGTAGGACACATTGGACCGAGGTTGGGGAAAAACAAATTCACCCTTCCATGTGTGGGCATGTCTGCCATGCTCAGTGATCATGAAGATCCTTTCTGACATATTGTCTAGGTAGGTTACTTTGCCTGGGCTATCAGGGTCTTTAAACTCATAGATTGTGAGAGCACCTACTTCCTGAGGCTGGGAAGGCTTATACCTCCAAAAAGCCTCATCCGTTTCTCGGTTTAAAAGCAAATCTATGCTTTTATTATCCCGAGGAATCCACTCTGGAGTCATGATCCTGATCATGATTGATTTACCACGGGGAGTCCTCGGCTCTCTCTCTAAATTACCCTGCTCTATATCATCCATGTCGGTCTGTGCGATCACATTCCCAAACTCGTCTATTCTATCTGGAAGAGTGGTGACTACATAAATAGTCCCTTCTTTATCTATGTATGCTCCATTCTCGAACTTGACCACCGGGTGTTCTAGTCCATGGGGTTGATAAGGGTTCTTAATCTCGACCACATATCTTGTCAGGCCATCTTCATAGATGCGAGCACCTAGACGATTAGTCCTGATGTATTCCAATTGAGTCTTGTAAGGTCCTTCTGGCTTTTCAAGGTACGCCACCCCTGAACTACCTACTGGTCTCTCCATGTTAGAGTTCATCTCAGAGTCACTTGTTTCTCATCTGGGAGTGTATGGGTAATCACTCAACTACTGGGCCCAAGACCTGGCAATGTGATTGACACTAGCTTCAGAAGATCTGAGGCTTTGTCTGTCTCGGCCTAAGTGTCTGCCTGACCTAAGGTTCATATGCCTCGTTTCTCTACCCCCTTGGTCCCAAGTACAGTCTCGTTGCAGGTTAATTTGCACCAATGACTTTGTCCTTTTTAGTTGATTATTGTGTTAAGTTCTTGTTTAGAATCGTGTCGCCAGGAGTACTTAAGTGAATGTCGCACTTGATGATTGATCGAATCAATTTTACTTTTGTCCCTTAGGTTTTTCGCACTTGAGATCTACCTAATGCTTGTACTTAGTTGATTAGTTCTCTTGGACTTGATTCGTGCCTAACGTTGTCCTAATTAATCACCACACCTAAGTCATACTAGCCTAAGCTAGGAATTGACAAAGGAGGGTTGAGAGAACTTCCAACCTCAATCCTCTAGTTTCTCAAACTTCTACACCAGCCCAGGAAGCCTTCTCCCAAGCTTGGTACTCACCCTTGCTAGCTTGCCTTGGAATGCCTTGAGTGCACACAATGTTCTTGCAAAAGTTCACAGGTCAATATAGCTCCTTTACCACAATGGATTGAAAGACACACATCAACAATTACAGGCCCCCCTTGGAGTAACTCACTGTACCCCCAAAATCTTATGACCACCTAATTCTACCGAATGGCCAACTTAAAAATACATGCCCTAATGCATATGGCAAACAACTAAAAACACGAAGATGAGCAACAGATGGCTTGTGATCATGCCAAGCCTCATATGGACTGATAGATTGTAGTGCTTTAGTGGGACACCTATTAAGTACATATGCTGCACACATGACAAGCTCAAGCCAGAAACTATGTGGTAAAGCTTGCCTCTGGACCATACACCTCGCCATCTCCATGAGTGACTTGTTCTTTCCTTCAACAACTCCATTCTATTGAGGTGTATATGGCATTGTACACTGGTATTTTATCCCACGTTCAATCAGAAATGCATTAAAATCAGAAGACATATATTTGCCCCTTCGATCAAAACGGAGGGTGCCCATTTTACATGCTGGCAGATTTTCAGCCAAAACCAAAAACTGTTTGAAGCCCATGAACACTTTGGACTTTGCCTTCAATGGATATACCCATGCATGGCTAGAAAAATCATTGATGAAAGTCATGAAGTAAAGATAATTTCCAAAAGAAGTTGTCTACATAGGACCACAGACATCACTCTGTACAAGCTACAATTTCTGAGTAGCCCGAATTGAACCATCTTTTGGAAAGGAGGAACGCTGCATTTTACCCAAAATATAGCCTTCACAAACATGTTTTCCGGGTGCCTCAAGTTTGGGTGACTCGAGTGAAGAGAAGAAACTGCATTGTGAGGTAATATGTTTGGTCGCCCCACTATCAAAGTACTAAACATCTGAGTCTACTGCAGACATGCACTGCTCATGAGAAGATGGGTCAAAACTGCAAACAGTAGTAAACACCCATTCTTCCTCCTGCACAAGGTTAGCAGACTCAGTTTTTGGTGTAGAGGCTTCCACAACAACCATTCCAGCCTCTTTCTTCTTGGTCTCTTTAGGAGCTAGTTTTGGAGAGTTCTTTATGATATGATCATTTCCTTTATAGTACTTGCAAAACAATTTCTGCTTTTTTGATTTCTTTTCATCTTTGTCTTCCCTCTTTGATTGTGCAAAATTAGTAGATTTCTCCTTACTACTTGAGGAGCTCCATTTTCCTTTGCCCTTCTGACTAGCGAGGAAAGCTTGATCTGCAACACACATAATGGACCTGTTCTGCCTAGACTGATCTTCCTACAATAGAACAGAGACTAACTCCTCAAATGACAAGGCATTTGGATTGCCCTTCATCATCAACCAAAGAGTAGAAGGAAGACTCTGATATGAATCATGAAGACCATTCAAAACGGTCTACACAAGTGAGCTATCTAGTATAACCTCATAAGCAGAAATCAATTGTTCCTTCAAGTCTTTGATCTTTGTTAGAAAACTCTCCATAGAATCACCTTCATTCATGTGCTCACTCTCTAACTGTTTTCTGAAGTAAATAAGACGAGCCTCATTCCTAGCTTGGTACAATGTGGTAAATGTATCGGAAGCATCCTTAGCTATTCTACAAGAGTGAATGTGAGGAATAATGGCACGTTTGATAGACAAAGCTATCAATGCATGTGCTTGGGCATCTCTGCTATCCCAACGAATTTGCTTTGTAGTAGGTGAAGCAAAAATCGCAGCACAAACAGGAATATGCAAAATATAATCATCTTCGACACCTTCTACATGAGCTTCAGTACCTACCTTCTACATCAGCTTCAGTATCTTTGTTGTTGAACATAATCACTATAACTGGTTTGTGCGGCATTGTGTATCTTGGCAACTTTGGAAAAAATAAGTACTGAAGAAACATCTTGGTGGCAAATTCTTCATTCTCTTTTCCCTTGAAGCTACAAACTTGGAATATCCAGCATATGTTGCTTCATTCTTCTTCACAAAGCTGCCAACCAATTTGGTTCCCATAGGGTAAAATTGAAGAGCTGCCCTGATGTGCTGTGCTTTAATGGTTATCTGCACCTCTTTGTTCTCCTTGTCCTTAACTAAACACCTAAGTATGCATCATTACCTTTGCCGAATTCAATCAGACTAGACATGACTTGTGAAACTCTCTCAAAATCTATAAAAAAGATAGGTTCATCCAATAGTCTATGTAGTCTCACTACCTTCCATCTTTTGTAATTACTAGTCACAAACAGGAATATGCAAAATATAATCATCTTCGACACCTTCTACATGAGCTTCAGTACCTACCTTCTACATCAGATTCAGTATCTTTGTTGTTGAACATAATCACTATAACTGGTTTGTGCGGCATTGTGTATCTTGGCAACTTTGGAAAAAATAAGTACTGAAGAAACATCCTGGTGGCAAATTCTTCATTCTCTTTTCCCTTGAAGCTACAAACTTGGAATATCCAGCATATGTTGCTTCATTCTTCTTCACAAAGCTGCCAACCAATTTGGTTCCCATAGGGTAAAATTGAAGAGCTGCCCTGATGTGCTCTGCTTTAATGGTTATCTGCACCTCTTTGTTCTCCTTGTCCTTAACTAAACACTTGAAGTATGCATCATTACCTTTGCCGAATTCAATCAGACTAGACATGACTTGTGAAACTCTCTCAAAATCTATAAAAAAGATAGGTTCATCCAATAGTCTATGTAGTCTCACTGCCTTCCATCTTTTGTAATTACTAGTCACTGTTTGAAATTTATAGAACTCTTGGCACAACATAGTATATTTGTGGCCTCCTACTCCCACTATAGAGATATGTTGACCAATAACATTGATTGTTTCCTTCAGCTCTTTGATTATTTGTCCAGCTTCCGGAAGATCCTGTTCTTCATCTGATTCTACCATCACTTCTTCTACCACTGTCTCACTGTCTAGGAACCAATTTCCTCTTGAGAAGGTTACTGAATTAGCTTTGAAATCATGAATAGGTAGTTCTCTTGTATTCACGATTGTGGAAAAAAAATTAAAACACACCACACCAAAACTTCCACCACATAAGACATAGGAAGCATCCAGAAAAAATCAAAACACTTCCTTGGGAAGATAAATAAGTAAAGAAAACAATCTCTTTCTAATTTCATCACAGGTGTAACATAATAGAGTGATCATCACGTGTATCAAGATACCTAAAAAGAAATAATAAATGAAAATAAGAAAATCAAGTATATAAGAAAAAATTTCAAAGAATAAGAAATTGAACAATAACAAATTGAACAATAACTCAATAGCTCTTCCCACATTGTAACCTATATCTTGCTAGTGCTTATAAGTTTTATGAAAAGAAATTGAATAAAAGAACAATTATCAAAAGCTGGATCTAGGTTTGAAGAACTTCTCTCTCTTTTTGTCTTGTTTTTGTTTGTTTGTTTGTTTTTTTTTAATAATAATAATATTCTCCTTCTCTCTTTCTTTTTTTTTTTCTAATGGAATCCAAGAATAAGAATTGCCATAGCTATTTTCTGAGAAGTTAGTGAAGAAGAAAGGAAAGAAACTAGGGTTTTGATTATCTTGAGTTCTATTATAGCATTTTCAACAATCTTTGTGTCTAAACTGTGCCATGTTTCCTGTAGATTACAAATATGAAGTCAAATCTCCACAGCATTACCTATATCACACAGACGAGGTAATCACGATTCTGTAAAAACTAAGAAATTCCAATTTTAGTGTTGATCTCCTGCAATGTAGTGCACAATCTACTAATACTCACCTATCTTCATACACTTCACTCAGAAATACACAATAAAAGCTCACAAATTCCATGGATTACACAATGAGAAGACTCAACAAATCAAGAAGATGATCATGAAAAGTAGAAATACGAATTTCTGCAAGGAAGCTCTTCACATCACTTGGATGGCATGAGAATAATACAACCATCCTCTTCAAAATAGAAGAAATTATCTTTTATACCTTTTCAAGTGTCCCTTTTCACACTTGAAATTTGGTCCTTTTGCCTTCTAATTTTAAAATATGCTATCAAAGAGCTTCCAAAAATTCTAAGAAAAATGCATATGCTTTTACTTTACATGAGGAAGAATCTTCCTAATTTTTTACATCATTTGGATAAATATAACTATAAAAAATGTCAAATCATAAATAACTTCCTTCAAATGTGCTTCCTTTAACATTCTTCCCCTCCTAGACTTTTTGCTAGAAAAAGAATGAGGTAAAGTGCATGGGAATAATCCCAAGAATGTCATGAATCCACAATGATGTAATTCTGAGGTTTTAAGTAAGAATCCCAAGTGTGTATCTGATGATGAGGTTGTACTTTCCTTCACTTGTGGTTCTTCATGCTTTTGGAGTGTTCCAATATATTTGTCCTTGTTATCTGTTAATTGAAGCAGATCTGATTTTTTCACCCAGTAATACTTGATATTTGATGGTTCTATTTTTGGAGTCAAACATACTTCTTTTGATGAGCAATGATTGGATCTCTTAAGTCTCCACATCTATTTTGTCCTTATGTCTAGATTTTTCTGGATATTTCTTCGTCTCCAACTTTTACACTGTTTTTCCAATAGATTTTGTTTCTTCAATTTTATTCTGTTTTTCTTTGAATTTGATTTGGTCATGGAGAAGTTTTTTTTTGTCAGTCCTTTGTGTCTTCTATTGGAAAGGTAAATCTTTCCAATTCTAATTCATAGATTTCCTATTGAATTCCTTCTTCTTCACTACTCAGCAAAAACATTAAAAACTTTTTGTCATTTACTTTCAATTTAAGCTTCATCTTTTCAAAATTCAAAATTACTTTACCTTGCTTCCTCCAAGGTTGTCCTAAGATCATTTTCTTAGTCATCATATGATCAGGCCATTTTTCACAGTCTATTTTCATATTTTCTTCATTGAACTTAGCTACAATAGATTGTAAAGACAAACTTTGTACTACCTGTCCATCTAGTGTTTTGATAAATGTTTTGCTTATATTCCTCTTGACCTTTAATTTGTTTAACAATCCTAAACTTATCAAATTGACTTGTGCACCTGAATCTAACAAAACCTTGATTTGCTCATTATGAAAATTCATTGTTACGACAGGTAAATGCTCTCTCACCACCCCTGAAGGTGTCTCACATATGAAAACTTCTTTAATCTCTTTAGATTTTCTAATTCTTTCTTTTGCTTCTTGTTGCGCTTTGTATCTGATTTTGTCCTCTTCTTTTTTCCTATTTTGAGCTTGATGTATTCTTCTCCATTCTAGAGCTGTTAATGGAAGATCAGACCTTTTTATTCATCCACTTATGAAATTGGGCATGATTTCTCCATCTATATTAGCTAATTGGATAGGTCCACTGTTGCTGATTTGATTAATTATGTAAGGCCCATGTCATTTCTTCTAAATTTTTTTCTGATGTTCTTTCAAGGTATAGGACAGAACTAGATCCCCCACTTGCAAATCCTTTTCCTTAATATAATGGTAATCCTCCCTCTAAGATGATCTGGTTCTTGGACTTTCCTCCTCTACCGGTGTGTATTTTACTGGTACTACATGTGTAGGTAGTTGTGGTTGTTGCCCTAATACATGCCTTGGTTGTTCACAAAATCCAGATTCTCTTTGTGTATTATGTTGGTTCATATATTCCCTTTCTCTAATGGGTTGTTTATTGAAAAAACATTCCTCTCTAGTATGGTTTGTCCACATTTTCTCCAGGGTACAATATTTGAGTGTTTTCCTATCTTATAAATGTTGAGGTTTGTGATATGGACATTGTTGGACTAGATGGCTCTCTCCACAATTATAGAACTTCTTATTGGTCGATATTCTGATGTTAATCAAATTTGTTTTAGTGCTAAGCTCTAGGGCTTTAGCAATGGCTTGTGCTAATTCTTGCCTTGGTGGAATTTTGTCTTTGTTTGTTCTTGGTTGATCAAATTACAATAAATCTTATCCTCTATTATCCTCTAAATCTATTGCCTCTTTCACACAGGCCCCTAGATGAGAACATCTCCTATAATACACCAAAGTTCTTAATTTTGCACTCCTCAATGCTTCTATGAACAAAGATTCTTGTTTTGCCATTGAAGGTACCTCCTCTTTTGGACATCTATCAATGTATTGCTTGAATCTCCTGTCAGCTTCTCTCACGTTTTCATCTTTTTGTTGTTTGAAGCTATGTATCAGTGTAGTTGTACTATGTTTAGTTCCAGTTTTGGAGAATTCTCCTATAAAGGCTTCAAGGAATGATTCTATCTCTGGGTATATTTCTTTTCTCAATGGAATGAACCAAGATAATGCAGGTCCGGTTAGAGTTAGACCAAATGCTTCAAATTGCACTTTGTAATCCTCTACTTCTTCGGCCCTAATCAAATGTCTGAATTTTGCAGCATGAGCATGAGGATCTTAATATCCTTCATATTGATTTTTCATGCATTTAGCTACTTGATAAGGCCTAAGCATTCTTCCATGGTTTTGCCACTGTTGTGTCCTTCTACTGGGAGAATCAGGTATCCCTTCTACTTCCCTTTCAAAAGGATTTAGAGAAGTGTGTAGTCTCCTCTATTTTTGTGGTTCAATAGGAGCATGATTTTCATTTTGTCTAGGTAAGTCTATTTGATCCAGGTCTTGATCCCAAGGTCTCTTGTCTGCACATTCACCTAAGTCAGTAGAATTTTCAGGATCTTGTGCAAATATGTATACACATCCTTGTCTATCCTCATATCTACCATCCCTTAATTGTGCTACTGGCATTAAATTCAAAAGAATTTCTAAGTTTCTCAACCTAATGAGAAACTTATGCATGCCATCTTGATACACATAGGCTCCAAAGCTATTTGTATACATGTATTTGAGGATATTTCTAAAGTCACTAGTATCTTGAGTTTCATGTGTCTCATTTGAATTTTCCATATTAATAGTTTATCCCAATTCCCTTTCTTGAAGTTCACTTGATTGTATTTCCTTCCCTATTAACTCTTGTGTATAAGGTGTAGGAAGCTTATAATCAGATCTCAGAATCATCCACTCATTTGTATTAGATTTCTTCAAAAGTTGAAATTTGTATTTGGTTTGGGCAGAATATGAAGATTTTATTTTAGTGAACTAAAAATCGTGTTCTCCACAATTCTGAGTGAGAATCCTGTTTTTCACGATTTTGAGTGAGAATCGTGCTTTTCACGATTCTGAGTGAGAATCGCGTTTTTTCACGATTCTGAGTGAGAATCGTGTTTTTCATGATTTTGAGTGAGAATCGTGTTTTTTCACGATTTTGAGTGAGAATCGTGTTTTTCACGATTTTGAGTGAGAATCGCGTTTTTCACGATTTTGAGTGAGAATCGCGTTTTTCACGATTCTGAGTGAAAAATCGTGTTTTTCACGATTTTGAGAGAAAATTCCTATTTTTCATGATTTTGATTTAAAAAAACGTGTTTCCCACAATTTTGAGTCAAAATCGTGTTTTTCCACAATTTTGTGAATCACAGACCATCATGATTGCTCACAATCATGTATAGAGATCACAATTTTTAATTCTTGCACAGAATCGCGATTCTGTGCAAAATCATACAATTTTTTGTATTTTGATTTTTTATTTTCTGCTCACACCATTAGAAGCATCTAACCCAAAAATTAACATGCAATAAAGAACCCAAAAGAAAATGTCAACATATAATGCAATATCCAAAAATATAAAAATTATGATTCTATCTTTTTAGTAATTTTTCTGATTTTCTTATCTTAACAAGATATTTTCAACTTGAATTAATGTGGAAAATCAATGTGGAGATGGTTAACTTGCTGCTTGATACAAAATTCCCCAAAACTCTGAGTTCTGTAGGGAATCGCGATTCTGTTGCTGCTCTCCTCACACACTCTCTCACGCAATGACTTGTTTGAAATGAATTTGTGCTTTTATAGGCTTCAGACAATCGCGATTGTGAGTGAATTTTAACAAGTTTGAGTTCCCATTTTAATAAGTCTTGTTCCTATGCAACTTTGTGAATTTATTTATAAGATCTTGTCCCTTCAAACAAAATGTTCATGCTTCCTCTTACTGATGAAAATCACGATTTTGTGTCCAATTCCCAAATCTGATAATTTGATGCTCAATCTTACTGAAATTTTGATTTCCTTCAATTGTGGAACTTATGAAATCTAAAATGACTTACCTTGACGCCCATTAATGAAGTTGAATCAAATTCATTATCTTACTGAAAATTGCGATTCTGAGATGGGAATCGTGTTCTTTCTGAAATTCTTTGCTTTTGCAATTTTTGACTTTTCTCCCCCTTGATCTTCTCTAATGTTCTTCAACAACTCCAAATCAATTGTCACCTGCAATTATTCACCACTCATTTATTCAAAAGAAATTAGAACTGAAAAAGGAAACAACAATTTCTTTACTTTTACCTTATATATTTTGATTTTCTTAATTTTTCTTCAACTTATTCTCTTCCACTATTCAACACACACCTCATACAAAACTTCCTTAAGAAAAAGACATTTGTTTGCAATTTTTACTAAATTTTATGGTTTATTTGAGTAATTTTGTCCCTAAATCAAGGAAAACACTTCACTTAGGTTTTTCTTTTTCAAGATCCATTGATCTTTTGACTTATGATTGGTTGTACTCACTATGCTTGCAATCTCACAATGGAAATAGAGCTTTTCAAGAAAATATGTGTTAAAAAGTACAATTGTCAATTTATGCAAAGATAAACTCAACACCTTTTCTTCAAGTAATCAAACAATCTTTCCACAAGACAATCAATTCACTTAGGACAAGCAATGGAACAATAAATTTGCACATAGCTACTTTACATGACTTTTCTCATTGCAACTATGTCATCTTTTCCAAGATTAACAAAATTTGCTTGGTACTTTTTAAAAAGAAATATACATATGCAAAGATAATCACATTTTACTTTTCCTTTTAGCAAATTAAACCATTTTTTGACAACAACACATGCGCTTTACTCTCAAAAGGTATGAGAAACTATCAATTTGCATAAAATTACATACTTGTTTGTCTCAAAAGGTTAATTCATGCTTTCTTTTCCCAAAAGACAAGCCTAAAAACCTACCTTCTCAAATTTTCTTACTTGACTATAGAGTAATACCTTTCCAATGTGCTTAAGTACCATCAACAATGGAAGATCCAGCAAGGTCCAAAACTTCAATGAAGTGTTTGCTTTGTTCCTTGGAAATGGCGCCAAAAAATGTTTGTTGTTAACCTTTGCAGTTGTCCTCTCCAATCATTATAGCACAAAAGATTAATGACACATCTTTAAATTGTTAATCTGGGAAGTATCTGAAGACCACAACCCCTTCTAGTTAATTGAATCCAAGAATAAGAATTGCCATAGCTGTTTTCTGAGAAGTTAGTGAAGAAGAAAGGAAAGAAACTAGGGTTTTGATCATCTTGAGTTCTACTATAGCATTTTCAACAATCTTTGTGTCTAAAGTGTGCCATTTTTCTTGTAGATTACAAATATGAAGTCAAATTTCCATAGTAGTACCTGTATCACATAGACGAGATAATCGCGATTCTGTAAAAACTGAGAAATTCAAATTTCAGCATTGATCTCCTATAATGTATTGCTCAATCTAAGTGTTTACATATCAAGCTCAACATGTGATGATCCAAGATGACATGTATCACATTTTCATTTCTCTGACATGTATAGTGGTCATGAGGGTATATATCAGGGACACTTCATTGAGCTTTACTAGATTTATCTACAGAGAGTTATGGCACATTTGTTTCTTGCTAGCTCACTCATTTGCAGACATAAGGAGGATTTATATATTGCACTTGTTGTATTGTTGTTTTTAGGTCATTCTTGTAGATTCCTTTTATGTAATAGAAGAAGAAGAAGAAGAAGAAGAAGAAGAAGAAGAAGAAGAAGAAGAAGATCATTCTTCCTTGCCTCAATCTTTGTGTGTGCTCCTCTTTGATTGTGAGAGTGTGTGTGTGTGTGTGTGAGCTCTCTTTCTTATCTCCTTCCTCATGAAACATATATGGGTAGATGGTGCCATATCATCCAAATGATGGATTTGATGTAGAGCACATCCACCTCAAGAATAAGGAAAGCTTGATGTTCCAACACTTTTTACACTTAGAATATATATGTCCTTTTCTCTTGCTTGTGATTTTTTCCCAAGGAAATGTATGTTTCTTCATCTCTTCCAAGTCCATTCCCTACCTACCTTTGTCTCTCCCTAGTTATGCTTTGTGGCAAAAGCAAAAGTTTCATTACATATTGTTCCCACAGGCATCCCACAAGTCTTGGACTCACAACTTCATGGATATGGACATGCTAGCCTATCCAAGAAGCACATATGCTGGCTTGATCATAAGCATGAACAACATAACGTTTTTCTCATTGTCTATTCACACATAAATCAAAAGAACATGATAAGTAGCTACACACTTCTACTACAAAGAGTGGGATTTGAACATTATACCTCACACTTACATCGTCATTAGAGTACCAATGAGCCCATGCCCCACTTAATTTTATGATGTAATATTTTAACTGCGCCTTTTCTTTGTTGAATTTATTTGGGTAATAAAAGGAAAGATTTCTTCTATAGCAACTCACACGAGGGCCATACTTGATCATTGGGTAGCGAGAAGCATGAACATGTAAATCAAGCCATAAAGAGGTAAGGGGGTCTAGAACTACCCTAAATGTTTGAAATAAAATTTCTTTGCAAGACCTAGTAGGTGTATAAATAGAACATAACACCTTTGTCTTAGCTCTTGATATTGGCACCAACAAGGGTTTGAGAAAGGATCATTAGAAATTCTATGAGTACATTTAAAAGACATAGAAAGAAGCCGAAATGTAGGATTTATTTTTATGAATGTGAGAAAGTATCCATTTGTATGGGGTAGTGGAATGCTAACTCTATTTGATAATTTTTATATGATGGTCAAAAGAAAAAGAACTCAAATTCATAAAAAGAATCAATCAGGTTATCTCTTTCTTGGAAAATTACATTAAGTTAATGGAATTAAACCACTAAAGGAAAGGATAGAGGGTTGAAGGAGATTCTTTACTCTCATAGAAGTGAATTCTTTAAGGCTTCACCAAGTCGAAGTTTTGAATTGAGTTGAGGCTCAAATGGTTGAAGATTCTTTCAACTAAGGTTTGACATATTCAGTTAGTACCAAGTTCCTAGTGTAACTCAATAAAATCAATCTCTTGACTCAAATTTGTTGGTGCAATTCAAGCCTTCACAATTTGGCTTGGATACCTTCAAGAAGATCCCTATATGTGAGAAGAACCATAGGAACTTATGCTTATGGTTTATTACCATTTTACCCATGTAAAAATCTAAATGACTTGGAATCTTTTCTATACACCTACTTGATTAGAGTCGTGGAAAAAGTTGTTGGGTGATTGAGAGAATATCTCATTACCTTTTTTAGGTGAAAGATTCTAGGAGTTTTGAATTTTGAATTCAACTCAACTCTATAAAAGATGCAAATCAAAAGTCGCGGGTAGCTTACCTTAGCTTAGCTTAGCTTAGCTCACTCTAGCTCACTTCCCGAGGCACTTATCATTGTATCTGAGTGTGTATGAGTGCTACATCTTAGCACACACCTCATTACCTCATCTAGCTATGGTAATCATGCTAATGAGATTGTACAATTATGTCAATCAATAGATAGATGCATATTTATCAACTCTGTGTTCTCTGAGTGTACTACTCCAAGTCTGTCAACTTCAAAGAGGCATATCTCAGTGCCTAATCCACCAAATCAAGTGTTTAAAAGCTTGCTAGATCCAGCTCAAAGCATACTACAAGCATACAAAGTTTGAGGCAACTTGGTTCAGCCAATTACAAGAAATCGTGGTCGAAGTGCTCACTGGTATTTGTCTGCATACTTCCTAAAAAGTCGGGAGTGTCCATAAATTTGCTAAAGTTATTTCTCTTAGTATAGTTTATCATTTTGAATGATTCCACTTGCAAATGGTAGCTTACTAAGCTAATAGAATACCTCTAGAAGGAATTTTGCCAATTGTAAGTGTACTGGTCATACTGAGTGAAAGACTGAGCAGGTATCAACACCAAAATAGAAAGTTTTCTAGTTTTGTGATTCACAAACTCATCTGTTTTGATCAAGTCATTACTCAAACTCTTTCCAAAGTACATATAGCATTTCTTGGTATCATTTGGAAGCTAAGGGTGTCTACTAATCATATCTTGAGTCACTGAGGGCTGGTGCAAAGCAGGATTAGCAGCATCTACTCAATCTTCTGAAGGATCCATCCATCTTTCCCAACAGTGGTATCAGAGCAAACAAGGTAACATGGGAGATGGTTTTCCTTCATTCATTGATAAATTGGATAGGAACAATTATCAAGCCTCGTCTTTGAGGATGAAGACTTATCTACAAAGAAGAAGTCTATTTGGATTCATCTCAGGAGATGAGGAATTGCCCTCATTCAAAGCAAGGGGTCTACCCACCAAGGAAGAACAAGAAAGGCTTAATACATGGTGTGTAAAAGATGCATTGGCAAGGTCTTATCTTCTTAACTCTATATCTGATTTCCTTTTACCTCACATCAGGAATTGTAAGACTTCCCAAGAAACTTGGGAAACCTTGTCATCATACTTTTCATCTAATACAACGGCTAGGAAGAATCAATTGTGGATTGAATTCACAACCCTTAGGAAGCAACCAAAGCAATCAGTCTCAGAATTTGTGACCAAGATCAAGGATATGGCAGACCAATTAGCAAGCATAGGAGAGGAGATTGAAGAGGAACAAATAGTAAGGCAAGTAACCAATGGACTAAAGGCAGATGATAAGTGGGAAAGCTTCACCACTGCAATGGATCTCTACATGGATATGCATACCCCAGATCTCACAACTCTGATGGGCCAACTATTCACACATGAAGCAAAGTTCACAAAGGTTGGAGATACATCTAAAGGTAACACTCCTTCTGCCCTATATATTGGTAAAAAGATTAAAGACAAAGGTAAAGGTAAAAAGCAAGAGGATGAAGGTTCTACCTCCCAAGTCAACTATGCAGGGAGAGGTAGATCTTCAAGAGGCAGGGGCAGAGGAGGTAAGCAAGGTAGGGGGAGACTCTACAATTCATCACCATGCAACATTTGTGGACTGTCTAATCACACCACAGATGAGTGCTACAAAAACTACAAAAGTCAGAGAGGAAGAGGCTATCAAAGAGGTGGATACTCTCAAGGCAGAGGAAGGTTCAACCAACACCAAGGCTACAATGGCTACAACAATAACTACAACAACAATTACAACAACAACCATAATGGTAACTACCAAGGAGGATTCAGAAATAGGAAAGACTATAACAACTACACAGAGGAGCAAGATGACTCCCGATTGATCATGAATATGACTTCCAAGTCAGGTATCAATGATGATCATCTGTTTTATATTGATTCAGGGTGTTCTAATCATGTAGCTGGCAATGTGGCACTACTCTCTGACCTTGAGGAACCCAAGGGCAAACATCAAGTACAGACAGGTGATGATACTAAGCATTCTGTAGTAAAGATTGGAAATGTAAAAACTTGTGATGGTAACCAAAACCTATTGAGCAGGGTACTTTATGTACCAACCATTACAAAAAACTTAATGAGTGTTGGTCAGATTGTGGAGAAAGGTTTGCAGGTCAGGTTCAATCAACATGGAGCATATGTGGAGGACCCAAGACATGGATTCAAGAGGATAGCCAAGGGAGAAAAATCAGGTAGATTATTTACCTTTGAGCTAGAAGACACCAAAAACATTGCTCTATACAATTACAAGGATCAAACACTTTCAGAATTAGAAATATGGCACAAGAGATTAGGTCACATAGGTGAAAGGACCTTAAAGCAAATGAGCAGGGACCAATGTGTGCTTGGGATACCTAATGTATCCAAGCAACACATGATTTACAAATGTGGTGCTTGTCAGTTTGGTAAGTCTCACAGATTGCCCTACTCAAGGAAAGGTTTTATGCATGAAGACTACCTAGACTTGGTGCACACAGATGTTTGGGGACCTAGCAAGGATCCCTCCATTTCAGGATCAAGGTACTATGTGTCTTTCATTGATGATTATAGCAGATGGACTATGTTATACTTTATGAAGCACAAGGATGAAGTGTTTAATTGTTTCAAAAGATATCTTGCACTAGTTGAAAATCAAACAGGAAGGAACTTGAAGAAGCTAAGGTCAGATGGAGGAGGAGAATACTTCTCAAATGAGTTTGAGGACTTCTTGCAGGAAAGAGGCATCAAAAGGGAGATAACCACAAGGTACTCACCTGAACAAAATGGAGTAGCTGAGAGAAGGAATAGACTTATTGTTGAAACAGCTAGATCCATGCTTAATGAAAAGAAGTTACCAAATTATCTTTGGGCAGAGAGTGTATCTACTCCCACCTATCTCATAAATAGGTTGCCATCAAAGTCACTTGATGGAATGACATCTTATGAAGCTTGGCATGGTAAGAGACCATCATTGGATCATTGCAAAATCTTTGGTTGTGTAGCATATGTGCACATTCCCTCACAGGTAAGGGGAAAGCTAGACCCTAAAGCAGAAAAATGTATTTTCATTGGTTATGACTTGAATAAAAAAGGGTACAGATTCTACAACCCAACCAATAAAGGGTTCAAGGTAAGCACAGATGTCATCTTTGATGAGAATGACTCATGGTATGAGAATGAATGCAGGAAGGTTAGTCTACCCTATGATTTGGAAGAAGAGTTTCCAAAACTCTCAAATGAGGAACCAATCCAGAAGGAAGACTCAAGTTCAGAAGATGATGACACAATCAATCTTGAAGAAATCAAGGCATGGAAGTCGAGAGGCAAGATGAAGATGAAGAAGCTTGAGGATATACCAGAATCTTCAACTCAAGCAATGAGGAGATCTCATAAAGAAAGTAAGAAGCCTATCAGATATGGGTATGATACATCTCTTGTTACTAAGCATTCAATTTATCTTGCAAAGGACTTGTTAAGTGAAGAACCAGGTTCATATGAAGAGGCAATCACCAAACCAGAATGGAAAGGAGCTATGGATGAAGAAATAGAAGCTCTCAAGGAGAGTGACACATGGGACTTGGTACCCAAGAAGGACTCTATGAAGGTGATAGGATCCAGATGGATCTACAAACTAAAGAGGAACTCTGATGGTACAATCAACAGGTACAAAGCTAGGTTGGTAGCCAAGGGTTTTTCACAAACCCAAGGAATTGATTATGAGGAGACATTTTCTCCTGTGGCTAAGATGCCAACAATCGGAGTATTGGTGAGTATAGCTGCATCTAAAAATTGGAACATGTACCAATTAGATGTCAAGAATGCTTTCTTGAATGGATGGATATCTGAAGAAGTGTACATGTCACAACCACCTGGCTATGAAGATCCCAAGAAGGTAAATTATGTTTGTAAATTGAAGAAGGCTCTATATGGGTTGAAGCAGGCACCTAGAGCATGGAACTATAGACTAACAACATACCTCCAAGACCAAGGGTTTACTATGAGCAAGGCAGATACTTCATTGTTTATCAAAAGAAGCAATTCAGAGGTAATCTATCTCTGTGTTTATGTTGATGATATCATCATTATAGGTAATGATGTCCAAGGAATCAGAAGCATCAAAAATCAGATGATGAAGGAGTTCAAGATCAATGATCTTGGATGATTGAAATACTTTCTAGGACTTGAATTGGTTTATACTAATTCAGGTATATATATCACTCAGAAGAAGTATGTACAAGACATGTTGAAGAAGTTTAATCTGCAGGATGCTAAAGTCTCAAGTACTCCAATGGAGGTCAACCTAAAACTAAGTGCTCATGAAGGGGATGAAGTCCAAGATATTAAAGGATATCAAAGTATGGTAGGTAGTTTGAATTATGCTACCTTGACCAGAATTGACATAGCATATGGAGTTAGTGTGCTAAGCCAATTCATGCACAAACCAAGGATACCTCACCTTGAGGCTGCAAAGAAGATCTTGAAGTACCTAAAGGGAACTCAGAACCATGGTTTGTACTTTCCTTATACATCAGATATTGACATTAAAGTTTATTCAGATGCAGATTGGGCAGGATGCAAGGATGATAGGAGGAGCACATCAAGATACTTATCTTTTGCAGGTGATAAACCTATTTCTTGGTCAGCCAAGAAACAACCAACAGTAGCATTGTCATCCACTGAAGCAGAGTATAGAGGGCTAGCCATTGCCACTCAAGAAGCTATTTGGTTAAAGCTTTTGTATACAGAACTAGGCCTATACACTAGGCCCCCAATTATCTTTGGAGACAACACAAGCTCTCTTCACCTTGCAGCTAATCCAATATATCATGCTAGGACAAAACACATAGAGGTTCATTACCACTATGTGAGAGAGAAGTTGCTAAGCAAAGACATTCAGTTGACCTATGTGTCTACTAATATGCAATGTGCAGATTTACTCACTAAAGCTTTGGATGGAAACAAGTTATGCAGATTCAAATCCATGATTGGATAGCAGGATGTGATTGAAGATTGAAGATGAAGACTTAAGCCAAAGTGTTTGGCTTGAGGGGGAGCTGTTGGTGCAATTCAAGCCTTCACAATTTGGCTTGGATACCTTCAAGAAGATCCCTATATGTGAGAAGAACCATAGGAACTTATGCTTATGGTTTATTACCATTTTACCCATGTAAAAATCTAAATGACTTGGAATCTTTTCTATACACCTACTTGATTAGAGTCGTGGAAAAAGTTGTTGGGTGATTGAGAGAATATCTCATTACCTTTTTTAGGTGAAAGATTCTAGGAGTTTTGAATTTTGAATTCAACTCAACTCTATAAAAGATGCAAATCAAAAGTCGCGGGTAGCTTAGCTTAGCTTAGCTTAGCTTAGCTCACTCTAGCTCACTTCCCGAGGCAATTATCATTGTATCTGAGTGTGTATGAGTGCTACATCTTAGCACACACCTCATTACCTCATCTAGCTATGGTAATCATGCTAATGAGATTGTACAATTATGCCAATCAATAGATAGATGCATATTTATCAGCTCTGTGTTCTTTGAGTGTACTACTCCAAGTCTGTCAACTTCAAAGAGGCATATCTCAGTGCCTACTCCACCAAATCAAGTGATTCAAAGCTTTCTAGATCCAGCTCAAAGCATACTACAAGCATACAAAGTTTGAAGCAACTTGGTTCAGCTAATTACAAGAAATCGCGGTCGAAGTGCTCACTGGTATTTGTCTGCATACTTCCTAAAAAGTCGGGAGTGCCCATAAATTTGCTAAAGTTATTTCTCTTAGTATAGTTTATCATTTTGAATGATTCCACTTGCAAATGGTAGCTTACTAAGCTAATAGAATACCTCTAGAAGCAAATTTGCCAATTGTAAGTGTACTGGTCATACTGAGTGAAAGACTGAGCAGGTATCAACACCAAAATAGAAAGTTTTCTAGTTTTGTGATTCACAAACTCATCTGTTTTGATCAAGTCATTACTCAAACTCTTTCCAAAGTACATATAGCATTTCTTGGTATCATTTGGAAGCTAAGGGTGTCTACTAATCGTATCTGGAGTCACTGAGGGCTGGTGCAAAGCAAGATTAGCAGCATCTACTCAATCTTCTGAAGGATCCATCCATCTTTCCCAACAAAATTAATATAAAGAGATTGTTTAAAACAAAGATTAGCTTAGTCTCAAGTGAAGCATCAGTGTTTTGAGGAAAAAATATCATCAATGAAACCTTGATGGGCCCACACACCAACGTTTTGTTACCACTCAAGTATCTTGTGGTTGCACAATGATGCTTAGCTTTACTCCAACAATCCTTTTGTAATGTATTTTACTTCTCTTAAAGATAGATAAAATGCTTCAAAAACTTATTGAAATAGATTTTTTGAAAAATTAAAGTCTTGAGTCACCTAGAGTTTGACTCATAGAAGGTCAAGTATTGTATAAGTTTGAAATTGTTGTACAGAGTTTTAGTCCTTTCTTTTTGCTTTCCAATCTTTTGGATCTAATTCAGATATAGTATTTGATTCCGTTCAAGAAAGTCCAAGGTTAGCTCATTGGAACAAAGTAACTAAATTAAACATCCTAAATAGATGTTCTAAATCCACCCATTCCATATTTTAGTGCCTAGATAGCACATATTAAAACATTTAATTGGCCAAGGATGTTTTTTTAGCTGCCCTTATTATCCATTCCCTACTTTGCACTCAAATTGGCTTATCAAGTGCAAAGCTAGATGGTGTTTTGAATCATTTGGGCAGGGATATAAGCATGTATATGGAACATGTTCTTCTTGGTTAGAACATGAGGTTCAAGAGAATATCTACAATTCCTATATATAGCTTTATTTTTTAGGACAAAAAAATTTCCCAAGGGGGAAAGAATGCTATAAAGTAAGCTTATGATGTGAGTGTGCGATGAGTTCAAATAGATATAAATTCAAACACCATTTGGTCACTTGTATATATGACCAAAGATCTTGAGACTAGACTTATGAGAAGGTTCATATGCTTTCTTATGACCAAGAGTCAAGCTAGCTTAGTGATTAAGTCTTAAGGAGGGGAAGGATAAGGTCTTGGATTCAAGTCTTGCAAGGTGTAAGCTTTTGCCCAAGAGCTCCATAAGTCTGACCAATGTGGACCATTCTTTCTAACTAGCACCTTTCTAGATAAAGGCTAGTGGAAAATCAATCGATAAAATTGTGGTGTAGATTGATTCATTAAACCATGGTTCTCAATTGATGCTACTTTTATAAAAGATTGTTTCTCAAGTGAAGTTATCTTTTCAAGAGTGGCTTAAAATCATAGTGGTATAAACTATTTTTTTCTCAAGTAAACTTGCTCTTTTCAAGAGTGGCTTAGAATCATAGTGGTTGAGTCCACAATAACTATATAGACATGCATAAGGTTGGAAGGAGATTCATCTCTCTAGCACGTGGTGGTCCTAATAGTTAGTCCTTTATAGTATCTATCCTCTTGTTGTGTATCCACCCTTCCTTGCTTCCTCTTTTTCCTTTTTTTGGTGGTTGATTTGCTTCACCACAGTAGCTCCCACTTCAAGTCAATTGTTCTAACACTTTAAGCACCTTTCTCTCTTTGTTGCAAATCAACAAAATACTTAGCTCTCCTACCATTATAGCTCAACTGCCATTCCTATGAGAACAAAACACTTCCTTAACTATATAGAATGCAATGCGCCTTTCAAGGTAATCACTCATCTAACACACACTACATATTTTGCAAAATGTATCACAATTCAATTTGAGCAGACATAATATAGACAAGTAATGCTTTCTAAAAGTCTATAACTCACTTAAAATGGATAAGTTACTATAGAGAATCAATTGTGCCAAGACATGCATGCAGTGCACAAACTATTTGTGTGTATACAAAGACATCCTATAAGAAAAATAAGCATGTAGAGTGGCACCTAACTTAAATAGGTAACGTGTTTGCCCACTAGAATTCTACAATTCATGTAATCATTCACCTAAAATTTAAATACAAATTCAAGTTCAAATGAGCTAAGATGGTGGAGTGTGTTGCCAATGAATCTAATGTCAAAACACTTCACTCTCACTTTACCATATGATCATTCAATCAAAGCTTACTCTTTCAACACTTGTCTCCTCTTTCGTGTCTTTTTCTTTTGTATCACCTTCAAATAAGAACCAACAAAATCATATCTTTGTAGATAAAATAGGGCTATCAAAGATGTGTTGATATATTTAGGTAGTGATGTGTGTGAACACTCTAGGACTACCGGGGCACTTTTTTCCCTCTTTAGGAGGTTTTTTTCCCCCGGCTTGTATATACGTCTATTGCCCTAATGGGCTACTTATCTTTGTACATTCTCTAGTAATACATTCACTATTGTGTGATTGTGCTCCAAGCTTCTTCTTCTTCCTTGTGCTGTTCGCGTGCTCCCGCAGACGTCTATCTCCAACAATTCATATCAGAGCAGGTCGTCACTTCTTCTAGGGCGTCGTTGACACTCCTCCGTTTGCAGTCTCAGATTCGCACGAAATTTAGTGAGCATACTCAGGGTGTAATGCACTATCGTAGCGCTTGTGCAGGCTATTTTGTCCTTTTGTGCCAAAGGTATATACCAGTTTCTGTTCACCAGTTTAAGCGTCTCAAAGTCTGCTACAGGTCTAGCAGAACTCGTCTGGGTTGTCTCGTTCAACTTTTTGAGATACATTCAATTTTCTGCATCAAGGTATTTTAGTCACCGACCATGGCTGAAAGCAGTGATGTATTCCGTATGTTGGCTGTTGAGGATAAGTTGGATGGTACCAACTACCCATTATGGGCTTATATGAAGCGACATGTACTGGTTGCAAAAGGATTGTGGAACATTGTGTAGGGTGTTGAAAGACGTCCTGTTACACCTGTAACGATAGGTACTGCAAATACAAGTGTTGGAGCTTATGAAGATGCTATCAAAGATGATATTCCGTAGATTCCTGTTCGTGCTGATGTTTCTATTGCACCTACTACAGAGCAGATTTGTTGGGATGGCAGAGATGCCCAGGCACATGCATTGATAGCTTTGTCTGTCAAACGTGCCATTATTCCTCACATTCGCTCTTGCAGAACAGCAAAGGATGCTTGGGATACACTTACCACTTTGTACCAGGCTAGGAATGAGGCTCGTGTTGCTTACCTCCGAAAACAGTTGGAGAGTGAGCACATGAATGAAGGTGATTCTATGGACAATTTTCTTACAAAGATCAAAGACCTGAAGGAACAATTGATTTCTGCTGATGAGGTTATACCAGATAGTTCACTTGTGCAGACCGTTCTGAATGGTCTTCCTGATTCATATCAGAGTTTTGCCTCTACTCTTTGGTTGATGATGAAAGGCAATCCGAATGCCTTGTCATTTGAGGAATTAGTCTTTGTTCTATTGCAGGAAGATAAGTCTAGGTAGAACAGGTCCATTATGCGTGTTGCAGATCAAGCTTTCCTGGCTAGTCAGAAGAGCAAAGGAAAATGGAGCTCTTCTACTAGTAAGCAGAAATCTGCAAATGCTGCACAATCGAAGAACCAGGATAAAGATGAGAAGAAATCAGAAAAGCAGAAATTGTTCTGCAAGTACTATAAAGGAAATGATCATATTATAAAGAACTGTCCAAAACTGGCTGCTAAAGAGGCAAAGAAGAAAGAGGCTGGAATGGTTGTTGCAGAGGCCTCTACACCAAAAACAGAGTCTGCAAATCTTGTGCAGGAAGAAGAATGGGCGTTTACTATTGTCTGCAGTTTTGACCCATCTTCTCATGATCAGTGCATGTCTGTAGTAGACTCAGATGTTTGGTACTTTGACAATGGGGCGACCAAACATATTACCTCGCAGCGCAGTTTCTTCTCTTCACTCGAGCCTGCCCCTACAAGGAATACTGTCACATGCGCCAATAACTCCTCTTATCCTGTTATGGAGTTGGTAAGATCATTCTGACTACTGTTGATGGTAGTTCTTTCACTTTGTCAGATGCTTTATTCGTGCCAGGGATCAAAAAGAACCTGTTATCAGTTTCCACATTAGCCAAGATTGGCTTGGTTGTGAAATTCGTTGATGACAGGTGTACAGTCCATGATCTCTCAAATGGCGATGTGATTATTGCTTCTGGCATTTTATGTCGTGGGCTGTATAAGCTCATAGACTATGAAAGATCTGTGAATGATTCGGCATGTGCAGTTCATGATTCTCAGGCTATGTCAGATGCAAAGCTTTGGCATGCACGCTTTGGTCATCTGAATTTTGCTAGTTTGTTACACGTGCAGAAATCTGAAATGGTGTCCTCTTTGCCCAAACTTGAGGCACCAGGAAAACATGTTTGTGAAGGATGTATTTTGGGCAAAATGCAGTGTTCTTCCTTTTCAAAAGATGGTTTAGTTCGAGCTACGCAGAAATTGCAGCTTGTACATAGTGATGTTTGTGGTCCTATGCAAACACCCTCTTTTGGAAATTACCTTTACTTCGTGACTTTCATTGATGATTTTTCCAGGCATGCATGGGTATATCCACTCAAAGCAAAGTCCGAAGTGTTCATGTGCTTCAAACAGTTTTTGGTTTTGGCTGAAAATCTGTCAGCATGTAAAATGGGCACCCTCCGTTCTGATGGAGGGGGGGGAATATATGTCTTCAGATTTTAATGCATTTCTAGCTGAACGTGGGATAAAACACCAGTGTATAGTGTCGTATACACCTCAATAGAATGAAGTTGCTGAACGAAAGAACATGTCACTCATGGAGATGGCGAGGTGCATGGTCAAAAGTCAGGCTTTACCACATAGTTTCTGGCTTGAGGCTGTCATGTGTGCAGCATATGTACTGAACAGGTGTTCCACTAAACCATTGCAGTCTATCACTCCATATGAGGCTTGGCATGACCGCAAGCCATCTGTTGCTCATCTATGTGTTCTTGGTTGTTTGGCATATGCATTAGTGCCTGAACAACATCACACAAAATTGGATGATAAGGCAGTAAAATGTATTTTTGTTGGGTACAGTTCTGAAAGTAAAGGCTATTGTCTGTATCATCCATAGACTAAACGCATTCTGGTTAGCCGTGATGTTGTCTTTGTGGAAGATGCTATTCAACCATTGCTTTCATGTACTAAGGAGACATTTGTTAGCTCCAAAGACATGTATGATACTTTGATGCCTCTTTTCACAGGTGGATAGGCTAGTGCTGGTCCTAATGAGGCAACTTCTCAGCCTTTGCAGGTTTCATATGATGATGCAAACCATTCCATTTCTTATGCAGATTTACATGATGCACTTGTTGATGAGAGAGTTGATATTGAGCAGGCAAGAACTATGCCAAAATGGCTGGTGTAGACTTTGCGTGACAGCAAATTAGATGCACGTGTGTCATATCGTACTCGTTCAGGCTCTCATAGTGCCTCCTTTGCATCAGATTGCTATGCTATGGCTGCATCTAGTATCTCTAATGAGAATGAGCCTGTTTCTTTTGATGAAGCACAAAATTCAGAAAATTGGATGGCTGCTATGCAATCTGAATATGATGCTATAATGAAGAATGGTACATGGTCTTTATGTGACTTGCCTCTTGGCAAGAAGACCATTGGCACTAAGTGGGTATACAAGCTGAAGCGTAAACCTGATGGTACAGTTGACAAGTATAAGGCTAGGCTTGTTGCAAAGGGTTATGCACAGGAAAGAGGCATTGATTTTGATGAGACCTTTGCACCTACATGCCGTATGACTATTGTTCGGAGCATTTGTGCACTTGCAGCCCATCATGGTTGGAATGTACATCAGTTGGACATTAAAATAGCATTTCTGAATGGTGACTTGCATGAATAAGTGTATGTTTTTCAGCCCCGTGGCTTTGTGCAGAAAGGGCATGAAAACCAGGTTTGCAGGTTAAAGAAGGCATTATATGGTTTAAAGCAAGCACCACGTGCTTGGTAAGAGAAGATACATGCCTATCTGATTGCACATGGTTTTGAGAACAGTCCAACTGAAAGCACCTTATATGTTAAACGTGCTAATGATGTGCTTCTGCTCATTGTTGTCTATGTTGATGACATGCTGCTCACTCGTCCTATTGAGACACAGATTGCTGAGTTTAAGGCTGATTTGCATGCCTCATTTGAGATGTCTGATTTGGGGCATTTGCATCACTATTTGGGCATTCAGTTTATGCACGTTGATGGTGGAATGGCTTTGTGTCAAACGAAATATATTGACACATTATTGCAGCGTTTTGGCCTTGAAGATTGTAAGCCTATTGCCACTCCTATGGAGACAGGTTTACGATTGAGTCTTCATGATGTTGGAGATGCATTTGATGTTGTTCTCTATCAGCAGGCTGTTGGATGCTTGATTTACTTATGCATTACTCGGCCAGATATTCAGTTTGCTGTCTCACAGATGAGCAGGTTTATGCATTGCCCAGGAGTCACACATTGGAAAGCGCTTAAGCGCATCGTTCGCTACTTGAGTGGTACTCGGCTACTTGGGTTGTTTTATCCCAAGGGGGGATCACTACCGCCACATTTGCATGCTTTTTCTGACTCAGATTGGGCTGGTTGCTATGACACTCGTGTGTCCACCAGTGGTTTTTGCTTCATGCTTGGTAGCTCATGTATATCTTGATTGAGCAAGAAGCAGCCTACTGTGGCCACTTCCAGTTGTGAGGCTGAGTATAGGGTAGCTTTCACATCAACTATTGAGTGTGTGTGGCTCAGATGCCTTATGGCTGATTTGGGTGTTGGCCAGTCTTCTGCCACCACCATCTTCACTGACAGTCAGAGCGCATTGGCAGTTGCGAGGAACCCTGTGTTCCATGCTCGCACTAAGCACATTGAGGTGCATTATCACTATGTCAGGGAGAGGTTCTCTACGGGGGAGATCAGCTTGGCATATGTGCCCACGTAGGAGAACATTGCAGACCTTTTCAGGAAGGCTCTGCCTAGGGAGAAGTTTGAAGCTTTCCGCAAAGCTTTGGGCTTACTTCCTTTTGTGGAGTGATTTCCACATAGCTTGGCACTTCCTTATACATGAGTGCCAGCTCCTTGTTCACCGCATCACTCCCAGGGGGGATTTGTTGATATATTTAAGTAGTGATAATGAACACTCTAGGACTGTCGGGGCACTTTTTTCCCTCTTTAGGAGGTTTTTTTCCCCCGGCTTGTATATACGTCTATTGCCCTAATGGGCTACTTATCTTTGTACATTCTCTAGTAATACATTCAGTATTGTGTGTTTGTGCTCCAAGCTTCTTCTTCTTCCTTGTGCTGTTCGCGTGCTTCCGCAGACGTCTATCTCCAACAAGATGTCCATCATTGTTTCTTCTATGATCTCACAATAATAATATGGTGGGAGATGATTTAGAAACCTCATAAATTCTTTTGAGAATGAATTATCCTTCCCATATATATATATATTTAAGGAGATATATTGACATTAGAGTACTTCACATACTTGGAATACTCACCACATAATTCAATACATTCTGAAACATGTATTGTTGTTTTTCCTTGACCGCCTTGAGATTAAGCATGCAATTTATAACAATATCAATCTCTACATTGAGAATGGGTGGGCATGCATTATGATCTGAGTTTTGGTTTTTGAAGAACTCTCTTAATGAGAATTGGGTGCAATCCATAGCTCTCAAATCAAGAGTGCTTGTAAGCAAGAGAACAAGATCTCTCTCATGTTGTTTGTAAAGATGACCTAAACCTAGAAGAAAGTGACTTTCATACTAAACTTTTCTATTTTTTGAAACTTAATTAGAAAATATAGAACACTGTTGAGAGCAGTATGGGCACCCAAGGACTGACTAGACAAGGAAGCCAGGGAACCCAAGGATTGACGAGACAAGGAAGCCAACGGAGAGAGTCAGAACAAGGTGAAGGAGTAAGTAGACAAAGCAGTCGACGCAAATCTGGCAGATAGGCCCTTCAACTTTTCCAATCTACATCTTTTAACAGTGATTCTTATCACTCACAATCATTGTAAATACCATTTCATATTTTTGTAGCTCCATTTTGTGCAAGCCAAGGAGTCCTTGAGCTTGAGGAGCCTTAGAAGTACCTACATATCAATTTTCGTATTTTTTAGACTCCGTTTGAGCCCTCAAATTGGCCCTGGAACCTAATTTTTAACTAGGCCGGACACTAGGTCTGGACAGGGCCAAAAGCTAGTCAAAATCTATAAAAAGAGCTAGAGAGCTCATTTTTGAGGTTAGATTGTAATTGAAACGAACTTGTAAGAGCATTTTGAAAGTAATCTAAAAGCTCCATTGATTCTCACTCTGTGTCTTACCGTGTGTGCGCGTGTGTGTGTATGTGTGTGCATGCTAGTGTGCTTCTCACTCACGCACTTGTGCCGCCACTTGCTCGAGGTCTTCATACCATCCTCACGTCTCCCCGGATTGACATTAAAGGAGGTGCTACTCATCACTGAGCGACACCAAATTTTGGCGCCGTTGCCGGGGATCGAGCTTTGAGGACGAGCGTGTGATGGTAAGACGTAGAGTTGACGCGTTGGAGTTGTAGGTATTTTCTTCACTCTCATCGATTTTCTTTTACTTTCTTTACCATCTTCATTTCCATCATCATCATCACCACCTACCACCTCCATATCAGTCATCGCGAAAATTTCAGTTTTTTGACTATATCCCCACCTCCACCTCATTTCCCTCATTTCACTTGTGAGAGAGAGCGAGAGAGCGAATTTGCATGTGCTGTTTTTTGCATGTTTTCTGAGCTGTCTTGCAGGTACAGGTCACATCACCATCTCCAGCTTCCCGCGCAGGTACGGAACTCGACGAAACTGTCTCGCAGTCGCCGCCTTCTGTCCATCGCGATTGACAGAAATTTTCACTTGTTGGTAAATCTGAGTGCACCACAGTGGACTAGAGACTCTGCACACCACATTCCCACTAAAATTTTTGAAAATCTTGCAAAATTTCAGTCCATCGCGATTGACAGCCCTGTCCATCGCGATTGACAGCTCTGTCCATCGCGATTGACTGCCAGTCCATCGCGACCGACTGAACCCTCTGTCCATCGCGATTGACTGAAGTCCCTGTCCATCGCGATTGACTGAAGTCTCTGTCCATCGCGACCGACTGCCTGTCCATCGCGATTGATTGAATTGGGTGTCCATCGCGATTGTCTGAACTCTCTGTCCATCGCGATTGACTGAGTGTCCATCGCGATTGACAGCCCTATCCATCGCGATTGACTGAAGTCTCTGTCCATCGCGACCGACTGCCTGTCCATCGCGATTGATTGAATTGGGTGTCCATCGCGATTGTCTGAACTCTCTGTCCATCGCGATTGACTGAGTGTCCATCGCGATTGACAGCCCTATCCATCGCGATTGACAGCCAATTTTAGCCAAATTTTTAGGGTTTGTTAATTGAAAAGTTGGGCTAAATTTTGGTCACAAATATTACTCTCTTGAGCACATGGGGAAGTCTTAGGAAAACAACTTGGGGAAAACCTGTTGCACAGTGATCTTGTTTGAACCCTATCGTAACCCTAGAACCCTGAACGGTCACAATTTTTTCATACGAGATCCATTTTTTGAGCTCTAGAGCTTGTTGGAAAGCTCGTAGCATATACTACACGCCCTCAACTGTTTTTTATAAAGATAATGCATTGATTTTCAGAGAGGGTATTTTGAAGTTGACCATACCCAGGGGGCTCAAAGTCAGGGGTCTTTAGAATTATTTTCCTAAAAGTCACAATGCAAATATGTGTTTATGTTACATGAATGAAAGTGGTTGGTTGTGTCCTTTGAATCTAAGCATTGAGCTAACCGTGGGTCTTTTATAGGTCCATTGAGAGCAACTGAGGGCATACAAAGCAAGGTTTCTTTGCAAGCTTGAGAACCGGATTCTTGAGCACCATAAAGCAAGGGATCAACAAGTAAGGTTGGATTATTCTCAACTCCCTCTGTCATTTCCTAGCTCAAGCTAAGAACGAGTAGAGATAGGAGTAAGTCAGGGCGACGATAGGCAGTTATCAAGTTGAAGACTATTAAAGAACTCAAGTTCAAGCTAAAAACTTAGTTACTGTACTGTTGATGACCTAAGGGAAAAGGACCTAACGTGGAACGATCAACCTGAAATTACGAAGAACACTCAAGTATTCAGACGACGTGATATCAGACAAGACCATAAACACAATAATTAACTAAAAAGAATCAAGTGACTGGTACCAATTGATTGGCAACGAGGTTGTACTCTGAAAAAAAAAAAAAATTGGGCTAATCAGTTAGGCATATGAACCTTAGATCAGGACGACACCTAGCACGAGAGAGACAAAGCCTTAGGTCTTCAGAGGCTAGTGTCAATCACACTGCAAGGTCTTGGGCCCAGCAGTTGAGCCACCGCTCAAACTACCCTAGCTTTGAGACCAGTGAGTCAGAAATGTCCCAAGGCATGGACAGACCTACGGGAAGTTCAGGAGTGCCTTACCTATACAGGGTAGAAGGCCCTTACAAAACGCAGCTGGAGTACCTTAGGACCAACCGATTAGGTGCTAGCATCTATGAGGACGGCTTAGGAAGATCTGTGGTCCAGATTAAAAACCCAGATCAATCCATTGGACTAGAGCACCCAGCTGTCAAGTTTGAAAATGGTGCATACCTGGACAAAGAAGGAACTATATATATGTAGTCACTAGTCACCCTGATAGGACAGATGACTTCGGGAATGTAATCTCAGAAGCGGACTTAGGTGACCTAGAACAAGGGAACATGGGTGCGGAACCTAGAACCCCTCGAGGTAAATCAGTTCTAACTAGGATTATCACACCTGAATGGGTCCCCCAAGACAACAAGAGCATAGAGTTGCTCCTCAATTGAGCAACTGATGAAGCCTTTTGGAGGTATAAGTCTAATCAGCCAACAGACATAGGAAATATCATGATCTATGAGTTTAAGGATCCAGATAGCCCAGGCAGAGTGACCTACTTAGATCATGCTTCAGAACGGATCTTCGTGGTGACAGAAAATGATAGGCATGCCTACACTTGGAAAGGTGAATTTATTTTCCCCCAACCAAGATCAAATGTATCCTATGGTCACCCTGGGGCTGGAACTTCCCAAGCTCATGGTACGCAAAGAGACAGAAGTAGAGATAGACCAGAAGTAAGTTTTGCCAACCCAGTGGGCAGAGAAAGAACGAGAACAGAGACGAATAGGGTAGAACCTGAGATGCAGAGAGCCCACAGGAACCAAAGAAATGTAGATGGATTCCCTCTGCCGAGGCCTAGAGAGCACACAAGAACTTTGAGACCCACCCAGCTAGTTAAGTCCATGAAGAATTACTTTGACGGCACAGGAGATCCCTATGATCATGTGGCAGAGTTCAAGCAAGTCTTGAGAGCTGAACAAGTGGAAGATCTGTTCACGCAGTACAATGCCTTCGGTCTAACCCTTAGGAACACGGCACTTACATGGTTTCAGCCATTAGATGAGCGTCAGTTCAGGAGCATAGACCAACTCCTAGAGGCATTTATTGTAGAGTTCTCTAAGAGCGGCATAAGGCACAATACCTCCTCATTGATTCACAGCTTCAAACAGACCCCCCAAGAGACTGTCAGATTGGCCGGAAGAAGATTTAGACAATATCTTGAAAGGTGCCCTATTTCGGAACTACCCACATCTGCTAAACAAGTAGCCTTATTCCTTGATGGATTGCTGAGTACAAAATTGAGATCCTATGTGTATCTGAAGGACCCTAGGACTATAGAAGAGTGTGTACGCATGTGCATTGACATTGAAGATAACCTAGGGGAAGAACTAGAGCTCTCCAAAATCTACAAAGATTCAGATAGTGCATCTAGTCACTCTTCCACGCAATCCACATCAATTGAGGAACTTGCCGAAAAGGTAGCTCAGAAATTAGGTGTCACTGGCAAACAAATCCCAAGGTTTGCCCCTGTGAAGAGGTGCTATACATGCGGTGGCGACCACATGGCAAATGTGTGTCCCATTATGGCTCAACCCCAAGTTAACCCTAGTAGCCAGTACTGCACCATAGAACGGAAGTACACAAACCACACCGCACAAGATTGCCCATACAACAAACAGGCAGTTAGGCAACCATACCCTCAGCCCTACCAACAAGGCAGATACCAGAACCAAAATCCACCACCACAATATGCTAGACCCCAACAAACCTACCAACCACAGTATCAGGCCCAACAAAGGCCTCAGCCTGTGCTAGCACAACAACCCCCTGCCCCAGCTAATGTGATTCCGGTAAAGTATACTGCTGCAGAAGAGAACCTGAATAGAGCTATAGTCCCTGTAACATCCTTGATCTCTGAAAATGACCCAAGTGACCATAGCTTTGATTCTACCCATGTGGATAGCCCCCAGGCTTACTACATGCAGTCCCCAGAACATGGAGAGTCCTACTATGGTGAAGAGTTGAACGAACCTAGTTGGGAGTCAGATTACACGAACATCATGTATACAAACCCCAACCCTAGACCTCAACCTAGGCAAGTACGACCACCATTTCCTAGAGGACCGTGCTACAGATGTCAGGGGGATCACTTCATTCGTGATTGTCCCTTACCTGCACCTACACAAAATCAGTCCGTGACGATCCAAGGCTTTTGCCAAGATTGTGGAAAAGAGCATCTCCTACGAGATTGCCCTAAGAATCCTAACAATATGCCAAAAATCACTCCAATCAACGTTATTGGGTTAGTGGTAGATTCCACAGGAAGTGTCACTTCCACTGCTCCCGTACAGGTAGTCACTCGTGCTCAAGCCTTGCAGCAGAATCAAGGGGTAAACCAGGAAAAGAACTCAGAGGCGAGTGAAACCGAGAGCGTAACAAAGAAAAGAACTAGAGCATGGAAAGATAGTCGAGAAAGAATGAAAAGACAATGGGCAAAAAAGATAAACGAACTTGAAGAAAGCATAAGAGAAACCAAAGCGAGGATAACTGAACTCACAGCTCCAACTCCCTCTCACATTACCCCGCCTCCACCACTCCCACCTCCATCCAACCCACCACTTTCCCCACTGCCTCATCAAATCCCACCACCCCCTAGAGTAGGATCAGTCCTAGCTGACCCCACTCCCGAGGACCTTAATATGATGCTTAAAGCATATCAGGCCAGAATCCAAGAAGGGCCAACCATCACCGATCATGAAAAGTGCTACCCTAGAGCCGAGCTAGAGCTTGAGCGAACTAAGATTTGTGCCAAAATGGTGGAATTGGCTCAGACCATGTTTGAGGCCAGCCGCCTATTTAACATTTCTAGTTCAGCTAAGATGCAGTTACACTTTGATGGACTGCTGGAAAGAATAGAGAAGTTAATTGCACAATCAGAGAAGGAATCTGCCCCTCAACGCAAGGAGGGGGCAAGAGAACCGATAAGCCAGCCTCTTCAGGAAGCCCATGTGCCTCCTCAAGAAGCTATTCTTCCCCCCCAAAAGTCACATGAGCCTCCCCCGAAAGCTTATGTACCTCCACAGGTGACCCACATTCCTTCCCAGAGAGTGTATGAGCCTGCTCGAAAGAGTAACAGAATAAGCAATCCTCCCCAAGAAGCTTGTGCTCCAGCCATTTATGAGAGCAAGGAGAGAGCCAACGGAAGAATAAGCCCTCCTTCCCAGGTTGCTTATGTGCCCAATTCTACGGAGCCAGACACTTCTTCTTCTATGAATCGGTTTGCACCAGACTTCCTACGAGAGATTCAAGAAGATAAATGGGATAACGAAAGTGAGGTCGCCCCTCCATTTGAACTTGTGGATGATGCACACGACCAATTCCCACAAGACATCCCATCCATTTACGGGGAACATGAGAGTACTCAGTCTAATGAGAAATTGGACTTTGAGTCTAATTCCATACAGGAGCTACCCCACTTCACAGGCCCATGGGAAGCAAAATCCACGTGTATGAGAGCACCCACAGTCATGGTAAGGAACGACGACTCAGTCATACCAAGGAACACGGAGGTAGTAACGAACACCAAGGTGCAGCGCAATCTCACTTTGAAAGAACTGCCTGAGGATAGACCAAACGCGGGGAAATATGCAGCCAGTCGAGTAACTGAAGTTGCAAAACCTCATTCCCGGGTAGGATCCCATAGGACAGTGCCAGAAATTCCCTTGGATAAGATAGGAGATATGTGCGAAGGTGAAGAAGGGAACACCTATCTTCCCATTACCTACCAGGAGTACACCACCAAGGCAATTTTGGACTCAGGTGCAGGAGTTGCAATTGCCACCACCTCCTTATGGAAGCGTTGGGGCAAGCCGGCACTCAGGCCGACGAGAATGAAATTGCAGATGGCCGATGGTCACATAGAGAGACCCCTAGGATTGCTAGAAGGAATAACTCTCACCACTTGTGGTGTCGAGTTTGAACATACCTTTGCCATATGTGACTTCAGCAAAAATCATGCCTATGAGATGATTTTGGGAAGACCATTCATGCGACAGTTGCAAGTGGTACAGGATTGGGGAACCAATTCTTTGTACCTGCAGCACTTAGGTGTTACGACCAAAGTCAATCTCAAAGATTACTCTCATAGGGATGTACCTCCTATCCAGTGGAATCCCATCCATAGAGCCAAAGATGATACAGAATCGGTGCACTCCATAGGGTCTGGATCCTCATGGATGCATGAAGACACTCACTTATGGATGTGCAAGGTAGCAGTAGAGGAAGAGAAGAGAGAGAAAGCCAGAGAGGTAGGTGCGAAAGAAACTCATAGATCAATCCAAGACCCAGCCTATGCACCTGTAGTGTTTCCAGACGAAGAATTTGAACCTCACGGTTGGGCAGAAATCTTAGCAACAATGGATGTAGCCATCAACGAAGAACAATGGACACCCCACTGTGATGAGGATGGCTATGATATTTCAGTCTTCTCCATAGAGCCAATCATGGGAGAGGCAGTTTTAGAAGAATGCGAACCTAGCCCTGATGCATTTGAGGATGCAAGTGACTCCGATCTAGAGTCAATCATTATGGACCCTCCATTTGCATCAGATGAAGAATACTTCCATGAAGTAGAATTTCAACCTCAGAAGCATGGAGAGGTTACAAATGATGTAAGATTAGCAACACATATGACCTCGAAGGAAGAAGGAAAGAAACGAAGAAAGAAAGAAGTCTTACCAGAGGAGGAAGGATCTTTGTTTGAGGTCCCAGAAAATTTTAAGAAGTACGAGATAGATGACAGGAGAGTCATGATAAGAATGCCTAAACGAGAGGCACAATCAGGAGAGGCCTATGATAACAAAGAAACCACCAAGAAAATAGTAGTGGCCATAGAAGAAGGAGAGGAGCGATGCACGTATATAGGCCATGACCTGACAGAAGAAGAAGAGCATGAATTGATTGCCTTGCTAAGAGAATACAGAGATGTATTCGCTTGGAGTTACAAGGATTTGAAAGGTGTTGACCCTGACATATGCTCACACACTATTCCCATGACCTCAGATGCCAAACCCTCTAAGCAAAAGCCTTATACATATAACGATAACTATGCTGCTAAGATCAAGGAAGAGATAGATAGACTGGTCGAAGCCGGATTTATCTATGAAATTGAGCACACTGAATGGGTATCCCCCATCGTAGTGGTGCCCAAGAAGAATGGCAAACTGCGTGTGTGCATTAACTTGAAAAAGGTTAATGCCGCCACGATTCGAGATAACTATCCGCTTCCCATCACAGAACATCTCTTAGAAAGAGTAGCAGGCAAGGAAGTGTACAGCTTCCTTGATGGATTTTCGGGCTACAATCAAGTAGCCATAGCTCCAGAGGATCAGCATAAGACAGCCTTTGCCACAGAATGGGGCATTTTTGCTTTTAGAGTAATGCCATTTGGGCTTACCAATGCACCAGCTACCTTCCAGAGGCTGATGTGCCATGTATTTAAGGAGTTCCTAAGGAAGAGTTTAGAAGTCTATGTTGATGATCTTTGTGCTCATTCCAACGTTAGACAAACCCATATTCCTGAACTCAGACAAATCTTTGACAAATGTAGAGAATACCAAGTCTGCCTGAACCCAGAAAAGTGCGTTTTTATGGTCAGGCAAGGCAAGATTCTAGGACACATAGTGTCAAAGAATGGCATATCTATAGACGAAGAAAAAGTGAGAGCCATAGCAGAGCTACCGAGGCCAAAGAATGTCAAGGAAGTACAAGCTTTCATGGGGCATTGTGGGTATTACCGACGTTTCATCCACATGTATGCTGTCATCGCAAAGCCCATGTACGGACTTCTGACAAACTTTGAGTGGACGGATGGATGTGAGAATTCCTTCCAAGAGCTTAAACGAAGATTATGTTCGGCACCAATCTTGACCACACCAGATTGGAATAAGCCATTCCATGTTCATGTGGATGCATCCAATTATGCCATTGGATGTGTGCTTGCACAACCTACTGGTGAAGGTAATATGGATCTTCCAATCGCCTATGCCAGTAGACAATTGAATGCGGCTGAACGAAATTATACCACTACTGAACGAGAAGGATTAGGCATGGTATATGCAGTTAAAAAGTTTAGACATTATTTGCTTGCAAATAAGTTTAAATTTTTTACGGACCATCAGGCATTGTTGTACTTAGTAAACAAGCCATGCAATACAGGAAGGTTAGTAAGATGGTTTCTCTTGCTAATGGAATATGATTTTGAGGTTGTGGTAAGAAAGGGTAGGACTCACTTGAGAGCAGATCACCTCTCTAGGCTCACATCAGGAGAAGCCCCACAAGGAGTGTCAGATGACCTTCCTGATGCTTACTTGTTTAATTTGGAAGTTGTACCGCAGTGGGCTAAGCCATTGGTACCAGTATTGACGTACGGGCCTAGTCATCCAGTGGTAAACACACGGAATAGAGAGATCGTAAAAGCCCAAAAGTATCACATCATGGCAGGAAGCATGTACAAGCACACAGATCAAGGGATCTTGGCTTGCTGCGTAGAAGAGGATGAGTACGCTAAATGGTTGCAACTAGCACATGTAGGTGCACTAGAGCAACACCATTCAAAACAACGAACTTTACAGACCTTAAAGAGATTCGGAGTGCACTGGCCAACTATGGAAGCGGATGTCCAAAAGTTGTGCAAGGAATGCCCAATCTGTTGCACTAAACCACCTGTGGAACATGCCACTCTCTATCAAGTATCCATTGTGCCAGATTGGAGTGAACCTCTAGTATCATTTTTGAGGACAAACACATTTCCTCCAGATATGACTCTAGCTAGGAAAAGGAGTTTAGAACAAGAAGCCCAAGATTACTCACTTATAGGTGATAATCTATATAAGCGCGGTAAAGATGGTTACCTGAGGTTATGTGTCCATGAAAGTGAGTATATCAAAATCTTGGAGACTGCTCACCAAGGTGTAGCAGGAGGACACTTTGGACCAGATCGGGTGATCAAGGCAATATTGTTTGCGGGCTTTTGGTGGCCTACCCTTCACATGGATGCACATACCTATGTGAAACGGTGTGATGTCTGTCAGAGGACTCAGTATCCTATACGCAAAGATGAGATGCCACTGAAACCTATGATGGGTGGACGTGCATTCTCTAAGTGGGGAATAGACTTCGTAGGTCCTATTAATCCCCCAGCCAAGGGTTCTCATGCGGAATACATCATTGTTGCGACAGATTATCTCACCAAGTGGGTAGAGGTAAAGGCTACGACAAAGAACGACGCTCAAACAACTGCCAAATTCTTGTTTGAGAATGTATTCACGAGATACGGGCTACCGATAGAACTTGTAAGTGATAGAGGAACTCATTTCTTAAATGAAGTGATTGAAAATCTACTCCAAGAATTCTTGGTAATACACAAGAAGTCTGCCCCTTATCACCCTCAAGCTAATGGACAAGCTGAAAGCACTAATAAGATCTTATGCAATGTACTGACCAAATTAGTGAACACTAAACGCTCTGATTGGGACAAACAGCTACACCATGCTGTTTGGGCATACCGAGTTGCCTATAAAACGGTACTCCAAGCCACCCCCTTTCAGATGGTATTCGGCCAAAACGCTGTGCTACCCTTGGACTTCCTGATTCCTACATTGAGAGTAGCACAAGAGCACGAATGGATAGGTCATGAGCTCTCCTCTAGGATCTTTGACCTTGAACGATTAGGAGAAACAAGACTGAGAGCCGCCGCAGGAATATATGCAGCCAAGAAGAGATAGAAAGCATACTTTGATGCCCACGTAAAGCATAAGGGTTTGAAAGCAGGAGATCTAGTCTTAGTCTATACACTAAAACAACATGCGAGGAAGCTAGAAAAGAGAGGCTACGGACCTATGATCATCAATAGGATCTCCACGAGTGGAGCAGTACAATTAGCCACGTTAGAGGGTGATGTTCTCCCTAATTATATTAGCGGATGCAGAGTCAAGTTGTATCAGGAACCCCTCACGGAGGAAATGCTCAGCCGACTCAACACTGCTAAAAAACGCAAAGAGGAAGAGAAGCGAATTAGAGAAGAAGCTCAAGCAGAAGCTTTAGAACGCATCAGAAGGATGAAATTACGAAGGCAAGGTAGAGAGCAGCCTAGGACAGATGACTATGCAGACCAAGGATATCATATGGCAATGTGTGAAGTTGCAGGAACCAGCTCACCTAGGATAACTGATCGACGTCCTTTCATAACCCTAGAAATAGGACAAGAAAAGAGTGCAAGGACTGTAAAAGCCTTGATTGACTCAGGTGCCGCCACTAGTGCTGTTAGAGTGTCTTACTGTCAAGAGTTACAGTTAACTGTCAATCCTGTGGAAGCATATCTCATAGGATTGGGAGGCGTGGAAACCCCTTGCATGGGCGAGGTGGAACTTCCCCTCTATATTCATGATGAGGCAATGACAGTTAAAGCACTAGTGTGTCAAGATGAGGATCTCACTGAACCTCTTGTCTTGGGTCAAGACTGGATCTATGACCAAGCAGTCAACTTAAACCTAAGAAGTGGACTTCTTCACGTATGGGTCAATCATAGTCGAATTACAATAGAGTTGGATAAAGGAACACTCAAGGAACTAGGAAAGGCACAGACTCCTGGTCCCTCCAGGGGTACACATGAAGATGACCATGCTGTTCTTGTTCAAAACCCTGTGTTGCAGAGGAATGATATTTGCAAAAAAGGAGTTAGGGAGGCAACGGAACTCCCTTCTTTTCCAAAGGCCAGAAGGAGGCAACAACCAAAGGTGGAGCAAAGGCAAAAGAAGCAGAGTACTACCTATGCCGGACATCAAAAGAACCTGCGCAGCAGAATGTCCCAACAAGTGAACCAAGTGTGGGTGCGAAAAGGCGAACACCCGGTTGCAACCACGCCAACCGCACGGACAAAGCCTCTTATTAGTAACCAACAACACGTCACTAATAAGAAGTCTTTCGGAAATTCTGCTGCTAACGTGAAATCTATTTGGGTGCCCAAAAGGTCGATGAAGGCTAGCCCACAATCAAGACAAATTTGGGTGCCTAAGGCTTGTTTGCGGGCTCAGATAGCTACACCGAGAACACACCCTACACAGCATGATCCATTCACTCGCACAGCCTACATCCACCCATTTTCAACACCAAGGCACATGAACACGAACAGAATCAGTTGTAAACGGGCCCCTAAAAGGCCTCAGGTTAAAGCTGACACACCTATCAAGCTCTCGAGAATCTCTACGGAACCACGAGTAAAACCCATCCACTGCATTTGGCAGCCCACGATTTGTAACAAACCCCCTGACCCTATTGTAAATCCATAACCCCCTACTAACCGCTTCACTTTTAATTCACATCATTTCGCTTAGCTCTTAGGTCTACCTAACCCTAACTACACACACCAGCACCGAGCACTTATTAACTCCCAACCACTCCAGAACTTTAAGTTAATATTGTAACAAGGGACACCATGTCATTTTTGTGTCCATTGCAATGTTAACGTTTATTCATATATTCTCACAGAATCAGCTGCGACATTTTCAACATGGCGGAGGCAGCAGGAACTAGCTCTCACACAGAAACAAACCCGCAAGTGGTGGACTTGGACAGTTTACCCGTTTTGCCTGAGACAGTCGAAAGACCAGAAGAGTTGCAGGCCGTCAAAATCATACCTATTGCGGACCCTCCGCGTGGCCACACCATGCCCGTGGGAAAGACTTCACATTGGTTTACCGAGGTAGCAGGACCATTGGGGGAAGGAACGTATCTATGGGAATCAGAGTTGGACTACAATGGAAAGCAAGGCAGATACCATTTCTTTACAAGAGAATTTGAGAAGTTACAAAATGCGGAAGGTCTACGTCCGATATGGGAAAAAGCCGGATTGAGTGCCTATTTCAGTGCCCGACTCCCAAAACCTGACTTCATGCGATGCTACTATCTCATCAACACCTTGACTCCAAATCCGAACCCAAAAGGTGCAAGCTCATTTGTGATTCCATCTCTGACAAAGGGGAATGAGCTCAAGAGGTTTAGGCTATCAAACAATTTGGTGAGAGAAGCTCTGGATATGCACGGCATGCATATTCCTACAGAAAAGGAAACCCTAGTACCGGACTACATGAAGAATCGAAGTCTCACCAAACTCAAAGACATGGTATCCATGACACCTAATATTGCAATACACCTTCGCATGTGCATGCAACACTTTGCTTTCCCGGCGCAGGATAGATTCACCATGCCGCACAAAAAGATTTGGTTTAGCCTGTATCTGGCAGAAACACAGAGCCTCACCATCAACCTACCCCACTGGATAATTGATCAGATACACTTAGCTCACAAACGCTGGCCGCGGAAACAGGTTTTATATGGTTGCTGTGCTCTGACAAGAATCATCTATAGGTGTTTGGCTTATGACATCCCAATCCAACGAGCCCTGATGTGGAATCGGGTAGAGCAGTTTCGAGGCAGGACATCCACTGGACCCCCTTCTAAGAAGATGAGAGGCACGGTCCAAGTCCCATGTGCTCAGCCACGTGGAGCGACCCTAACACCAGAAGTCACCCCGCCACCCCGAAGAGTCCGACCATTCACACTCCGACTACCAAGACGCAGCACCGATGGTTCCACTTTGATATTTCCTCCCATCCCAACGGATCTCGAATTTCCTAGTGGTGCACCATTGGACGAACTCACTAATGAAGACTTCGAACAACTATTACAAGATGTAGAGCTGGAGGCAGAAGAGGCACAACAAGCGGAAAATGTACAAACGCAAGCCACAACCTCCCAAGCACCTGTCACACCTGTTGAAGTGGAGGAAGAAGATGACGGAGCTGAAGAACAGGAGGATGATGAGGAGGAGTATGATCAAGAGCACCAAGAGGAGCAACAAGAAGTGCCAGAACTTGTAGGTGCACCTGCATATACAACTCAACTACGAAGGCTATACGACACTATCAAAGCAGTACAAGAAAGGCATCAGCTCTCTCTGGTATCAGGTCAAGCTTTGATGCAAGAAATGCTATCAGACGAAGGAGTGGACCAACATTTCATTGACACCCTCAAATTAGTGTCAGACTCCTTAGGAGTTCCAGAGGCTGTCCACACCGCAGTCCGCCAGTCCGTAAGGTATGACAAACGCAGAGTGGACACATTACCACGAGCAGGTAAGACTATCAGGATACCCGTCACAGAACCGGAAGTACCCATTGAGACCACAGCCACCCCCATAACCACCACTGACCTCTCCGTTGAAACCTTCGTTCAGACATCACCCATCTCACCCCAGCATCCTCCATCACCACCTTCTCCGCCCCCGCCACCACCTCCCACCTTGGAAGAAACGACAGTCATCACCTCTACCTCCACTTATAATCCATCCTCATTCAAATCATTCTCATTTCGAGAACCCACCTCACAAGACACCCTCTTCTCCTTCGTCACCAATCCCTTGTACACTTCGTCCCATCTATCCGCTGAACCCATGACTGGCCATCCCATAATTACCAGCGTAGTTGGAAACCCAGCACCCACGGAAGGAACCCTGTGTTTCCCGACCTACCCCCCAATACGAGTACCTCCATTCCATAACCCTCACTTCCCAGCTGGCCCCTACACCTCTTTCAACCGGACCTCACCATCACAATACCCGTCATTTGTGGAGCAGTTCTTCCGCTCTCCCATGTTTCAAAGCCACCTTCCTCCGATGTTCGCAACGACATCAATTTACACGGACACCACACTCACTTCACCTACCATACCCACCTATATGGTAGCCCCTGCACACACCACCTTGTCTGATCCAATGGACATTTCACCAACCACAGCACCTCTCCCCACGATTTCCCCACCTTCCCCTCCCTTGCCCCCCACCTCACCACTCACATCAGTGGCACACACAGCATTCACTACACCCCTACCCAATCCCATCCCCTCTGCATTTCAAACTATTTCCCTTGCATCTCATAATGTAAATAGTACGTTCGACACATTACTTCAGTGTGCACATCAGCTACAACAAGACTTCCATCAATTAGAAGAACGCAATGCTACCCTCCAGGCAGAATCTCAACGTCTCCAAGCTAGAGTCACCACTATTGAGGCTGACTACCTGACGCTCCTAGACGAGCATACCACACTACAGCAGGCTCATTCCGAATTAGAATCCAAGGCATCAACTATAGATGACCAAGCAGTCAAGGAACTAGAAACAGTGCTTCAAGCGCAAATGATATCCAACGCTACACTCAGACGCAACATTGGACTACTAAGAAAGCATATGGCAGCAGCACTAGAAGAGAACAAACGCCTTCAACAACAAAACCAAGATAATTTTGAAGCGGCTATGGAAGGAACCGTAGGAGCAACCATTAGCCCTACCAGATATAGAGCAGTTCCATCAGAAGACATCCGCATCCTACTTGAGGAGCATGCAAATTTCCTGGAGTCATATGAAAAACTAGAGACTGAATGTGCCGATCTAAAGAAACAGTTAGCCAGTGTACCCACTGCTCAACAGGAGCCGGTAATCTTCCAACAATCTGCAGAAGAAATGGAGACCCTTCGGAAACAGGTGGCAGAACTCCAAGCACGCCTCCTACCATATGAACGACCGCCCTCGCCCATTGAAGAACCAGAACCTGAAACAGTAGTGGAAATCCCCGTCGAGGACAGCTACGAAGAGCCCTACGAGCCTATGCCGACGCCTGGTGGTCGAACTACAGAAGAAGGACAAGACACGTTAGAAATTCAAGTTCCAGATTGGGTCAGAAGGGTCGAGAAAGTGGGTAAGACACATGATGATCGTGTGGCCGTGCAAATGCAATCTCTCACGAATCTGGAAGAAACGGTCCTTCGGTCTTCCTACTTTCAACAATTATCCCATCAACGGTTAATCACAACATCAGAATCGCAATACATGCCTTATTTTGTCTTACTACATGATTATAATGCAGAAGTCAAAAGACATACAGGGAAGGAGCCCACATTCGCTACTCAATTTGAGATAGGGGATTTACCGACCGATGCACGTGCTGGCTCGATTTTCCAACCTAATTGGCGTGCACGTTTACTCACCGATTACCCAGAGATGATGAGTACCTGGGCTACCATGCCACTCTACATCAAGTATAATCCATGCTATTGTCCAGTGGTACGTCGCAGATCCTGGCAAGCATTTGCAATCAAGGTACGCAACAATAAAGAGTGCTCCGCTTGGGTTAACTACCCGTATTTTGCTCCACCTCGAGGACCTCCAACCGTAGCCTACATGATATCAACCATTCGGCACTGGTCTGCACGCCTAAATAATGTACCTGATATAGCAGCGAAAATGTGTATGAAGATATTTGGGCTCATGACCATTGTCTTCAAAACCTTTCGGAATGTCCAAGCTCCATACATCTCCGCTCCTGGATTCGCTCAAGGCAACAAGGATTTAGTCTACGACATGAGCCAAACCCCCTCGGTCACTGTTATCTTTGCTTGGCATGCACGAATCAAGTACTTGCCTGCATGCTTCAAGCAAACATTTGAGGAAATGTTCTCTACGGGCTTCTGGGAATACAATTCCGAAATTTTCATTCCCAGACCCACACATTTGCTACATCTATTCGCAGTAGAACAAGCGATCCATGCAGATCAGTTACGTCTGCCACATCCGGACGTTCCAGGACCAATCGATTGGGATCGTATGATGACAGATTTGGCCAGGGGACTACGCTTACAAGAACATCAGCTTGCCACTCAGGTTGTGGAATATTACATCCAACACCCCCAGCAACAAGGGTCTGTCAGGGACGACAGACGCGAGAGAGGGGGGGGTGTTGAGAGCAGTATGGGCACCCAAGGACTGACTAGACAAGGAAGCCAGGGAACCCAAGGATTGACGAGACAAGGAAGCCAACGGAGAGAGTCAGAACAAGGTGAAGGAGTAAGTAGACAAAGCAGTCGACGCAAATCTGGCAGATAGGCCCTTCAACTTTTCCAATCTACATCTTTTAACAGTGATTCTTATCACTCACAATCATTGTAAATACCATTTCATATTTTTGTAGCTCCATTTTGTGCAAGCCAATGAGTCCTTGAGCTTGAGGAGCCTTAGAAGTACCTACATATCAATTTTCGTATTTTTTAGACTCCGTTTGAGCCCTCAAATTGGCCCTGGAACCTAATTTTTAACTAGGCCGGACACTAGGTCTGGACAGGGCCAAAAGCTAGTCAAAATCTATAAAAAGAGCTAGAGAGCTCATTTTTGAGGTTAGATTGTAATTGAAACGAACTTGTAAGAGCATTTTCAAAGTAATCTAAAAGCTCCATTGATTCTCACTCTGTGTCTTACCGTGTGTGCGCGTGTGTGTGTATGTGTGTGCATGCTAGTGTGCTTCTCACTCACGCACTTGTGCCGCCACTTGCTCGAGGTCTTCATACCATCCTCACGTCTCCCCGGATTGACATTAAAGGAGGTGCTACTCATCACTGAGCGACAAACACATTAATCTCCTTTCAAATAGAACTCAATTTATAATAACTAGATATGATGGCTTAAAAATCACAAGTCCCTCTTGATTGTAATCAACATAGTTTTATGTTAATAAATTTGGATGAACTTAGTTCATCACATAAAACTGCTCTCTTATGTTGCATGCATATAGTGTTACCATAAACAAAAAATACAAAGTCTTTTCCATATTCAAATCTAATGACTAAGTATTTCCATAAATTTCCAAGCAACCAATCTTTGTCCATAGTAACATCATGGATTTTATCTTCTTCATCACAAATGTGATGTGAATATATATCTTTTTTTGAGGTGAATATATCAAAATCCAATGGTTTCGATCATTCACTTTCTAGTATTCATCTTTTTTAAGGAAAAACAATTGATTTTTATTCCTTATTGGTTCTATAACAAATTATTACGTCACTATTTGAACAAGTCCATGGCAAGTCCAAGTGATGGCTTGAATCATCAAAAGGCTTAGAAATTTAAAGGAAATGTCAACTTCTTGTAGAGTTTTCTTGTGAACTCCCTCTTGTAATTTTTAAGTATTTACTTGATGTAAAAAGTGAAATCATCTAAAGTGGTTGAGTCCACTTGATGAAAAAAGAAATGAGAAGCCACAAATTTGTGATCAAAGGCCATTGGAGAATCAAATCAATCACTAAAAAGTTTGGAGAGTGATTACAGGAAGATTCAAATTCAGAATTAGGCTCCAACCATCACTATAAATACATGGCCGTTTAGTCGCATTTTTTAGACCTACATAAGCTAAGCCTTATGCCATATCAAAAAGTGAGTTTAAGGCACACATACGTATCACTAAATCCATTGTATTTTACAATCATTACACTTTCATTTTCATGATCATTTGAGTTCATATTTTCATGCTTTTGTGAAGTGTATTGTTCACTGCCATATCTCTCAGTTTTCTCAGTCAGATTGCAGAGATGATTTCTTTGAGCTTGGTGCATCAATTTCAATGATTTAAGTTTGCAAAGTTTTCTCCTTAAGTCTAATAAATTCTCGTACAATTTCATTGCAGCTGGCTTTTTCAATCTTAAGATATGGTCAGTTGAAGTCAACTATATCGCTTCATTCTCTACTTCTCTGTCAGCACTCCATGAGATCAGTGTTTTTCTCAGAGCTGGTTCTCACTGTGTACTTCATCATTTTCCATGATTCAAAGCTTGCTAGAATCCACATGTTGTCTAGTATATGGCTACAAAATTTCTAAGCATTGCATTTCTGAATCTTGAGATTTTTTTTGCTCATGGGTCTGAGTAGTGCTATAGCTCGTGAAAATTGGGATAGTCCTATAACTTGCTAGAATTCTTTCTCTTTATGTGGTCCATCTTTTTTTATGAAATAACCTTGATTGTTATCTTAGTAAGTAAATAAGAGTTCCTCAAAAGGAATTAATTTAATTGTTGTTTTGGCCAGAGAATTGATCAAAACACTCAGCAGGCACAAGAAGAGCAAGAAAGATTGAGCACATGGTGCTCCAAGGATGCACTTGCAAGGTCTTATCTCCTCAAATCTATCTCAAATTTTTTGTTGCCTCACATAAGAAGTTGTAAAACATCTCAGGAAGTGTAGAATGCACTTGAAGCCTTCTTCTCTTCAAGTAAAAATCCCAAGAAGCATCAACTATGACTGGACTTTACAACTCTCAAGAAAGCTCCCAATCAAAATGTGACTGATTTTGTCACAAAGCTCAAGGACATAGCAGATCAGTTGCGAAGCATTGGAGAGCTTATAGAGGAAGAGTAAATTGTAAGGCAGGCCATCAATGGCTTGAAGGTAGATGATAGGTGGGAAGCATTCACCACAGCTATGGATCTATACATGGATATGCATGTACCAAATTTCAATACACTCATAGGACAACTACTTACTCAAGACGCCAAGCTTATCAAGAATGGAGAAGATCCAAAGGTGATCAATCTTCTGCTTTGTATATCGATAAGAGCAAGTCCAAAGAAAACAAAGGAAGAGGAAAGAAAGTGGATGATGAAGTAGGTACACATCAAGCTAACTATGCAGGTAGAGGAAGACATGGTAGAGGTAGAGGCAAAGGAGAAAGACAAGGTAGGGGGAGATCCCAAGACTCTAATTCATGCTCTATTTGTGGATTAACTAATCATACAACTGAAAATTGCTTTAGGAACCCCAAGAACCAAAGAGGTTAAGGCTACAATAGAGGAAGTTATGGCTACTCAAGAGGAAGGTTCAACAATTACCATGGCAACCATAACAATTACAACCATCCAAACTATCAAGGAGGCAATAGGGGAAGAAGAGAATTCAATAAGTATACAAAAGACTCAAATCAAGAGGACTCATTGCTAATAATGAATATGGCCATGCCACAAGGTAAATCTGATGAGCATGTTTTCTACGTAGATTCAGGTTGCTCCGATCATGTGGTAGGAAATGTGGCACTCCTATCAGATCTAGAAGATCCAAGGAACAAGCATGAGGTACAAACAGGAGATGATACAAGAAACCTTGTGGAGAAAACAGAAAATGCCAAAGCACCTGATGGAAACATCAACCTACTTAATAAGGTAGTTTATGTCCCTACCATTACAAAGAATTTGATAAGTTTTGGGCAGATAGTAGAGAAAGGATTGCAAGTCAGGTTCACAAGAGGAGGAGCATTTACTTAGGATGCAAGCCAAGGATTTAGGAGAATTGCAAAAGGTGAAAAGACAGGTAGATTGTTCAAATTTGAATCACAAGACACTAGAAACATTTCTCTCTTTAACTATGGTAGTCAGACACTCACAGAATTGGAAGCATGGCACAAAAGGTTAGCGCATATTGGTGAAAGATCATTAAAGCAAATTTGTAGGAACAAAAGTGTACTTGGACTCCCTAACTTGTCAAAACAACACATGATTTACAAGTGTAGTGCATTTCAATTAGGAGAGTCTCACAGGTTACCATTCATGAAGAAAGGATATATGCATGGAGATCTCTTGGATTTGGTTCATACAAATGTATGGGGACCTAGCAAGGATGTTTCAATATTTGGATCAAGGTATTATGTCTCCTTCATTGATGATTGCAGTAGATGGACTATATTATATTTTATGAAACACAAAGATGAAGTCTTTTCATGCTTCAAAAGATATTTGCCTCTTGTGGAGAATCAAAAAGATAAAACATTAAAAAGGTTAAGGTCAAATGGAGGGGGAGAGTACTTCTCCCATGAATTTGACTCCTTCCTTCAAGAAAGAGGAATAAAAAGAGAGATCACTACAAGGTACACTCCTGAGCAAAATGGAGTGGCAGAAAGAAGGAATAGGGCAATTGTTGAAGCTGCAAGGTCTATGCTAAATGAGAAGCACTTACCTAATGACTTATGGGTTGAGGGTGTATCCACAACCACTTAATTGATTAATAAGTTACCTTCAAAATCATGTGATGGCATGACACCATATGAGTCTTGGAATGGAAGAAGACCAAGCTTGGATCATTGTAAGATGTTTGGATGTGTTGCTTATGCTCATGTTCCTTCAGAGGTTAGAGGCAAGATGGATCCCAAAGCAAAAAGGTGTGTATTCATTGGATATGACAACAATCAAAAGGGCTATATATTAAACAACCCAACAACCAAAGGATTCTTGGTGAGTAGAGATGTAGTATTTAAAGAGAATAGCTAAGATTCATGTAGAAAGGTCAACTTACCTTATGATCTCAAAGAAGATTTCCCAAAACTTGTTAAGGATAATTCTTCTAAAGTTGAAGAGTGTTGGAATTTGGGGCCCCAAGATCGTTCCAATACTAAAACCTTTTGAGCATACACACTTAATTAATCAAGATGATAGGTGAGAAATAGAAAGAAAGAGATCTTGAGAAAAGGATAGGGAATGTAAGCTGAATGCTTACTCATCAAAAAATAGATGTCCAAATTACAACATGGGAGTACTACTCAAGCATATGATGTGGTGCACTCAGTAATGGAAGAATAGCCAAGAAGATGATGATACAAAATTCAGATTATGTTGTTATAATCTAAGTGTGTGTGAAGCAAATGAGCAACGAAGCAAACCTCATTCTCACAAGATAGTGCAATAAATCTGAAAATCAGCAAACATTAATTTTGAAATCAGGGTACAAAAACCCTAAAAACAAAATATAAGGCTAACTTACAAAAGATAGCTGCCTCCACCTTGGAGAAGACCTCTTGCTCCAAGAGAGTAGCCTCTCCTTCACCAAATCTTCACCTCCAAAGCTTCAGAACTCCAAACTCTAGCTTGTGAATTATCCTTATATAGTTGAGCTTCTCCAAATAAATCCATGTGAAAAATTTCAACGAAAATATAATTTTTTTGGCTAAAAAATTGCGATCATTTTTTTAATGAGCTTTTTTGTAAATTTTAGCTTTTCAGGATATTAAAAAACTCTTTCGCAAAAAACTTGATGTGGCTTTAATTTTATCAGTAATAAAAGTTGCTTTTACCATTCTCACTTCATAAGCTAGCTTTTCGATAGTTTGGACCTCCAGAAAATGTTCATCATCCATTTTGGGCTAAATTAGGGTTTGGATTATCTCCCTGTTCTGACCTCTGATGAAGAAATGAAGCATACCACTAGATAGATCTCACCAAGCTCTATCCATCTAGCCTAAAAAAGTTTTACCCAAACTGTATAGAAAATGCTAAGTCCCAAATGTAGAATTGTTGGAATGTGGACCATATGTACATTGACTTCCAACAATCCCTCCTTCAATGTCATATTGGTACAAGCTTTAATAACTTGCAAATTTTCTCATGACTATCTCTAGTCAATGCTTTGGTAAATATATCTGCAATATTCTCACTAGAAGAAACATAAACTAGCTCAATGTGCTTCTTAGCTATGTGCTCTCGAATATAGTGGTAGTGTACCTCTATATGCTTTGTCCTTGCATGATGCACTTGATTCTTTGCTATAGCTATAGCACTCTAGCTATCTGAAAATATCTGAATGGGTTCATGTACTCTCACATCTAGATAATTGAAAATCTTTTGCAACCAAACTGACTCTAGAGTAGCTGTAAATGCTGCACAATATTCAGCTTCACACAATGAAGTTGCAATAGTGGGTTTTCTTTTTGAAAGCCATGAGATAAGACATTCTCCAAGATAAAAACAAAATCCACTAGCACTTCTTGTGTCTCTATCACCTGCCCAATCAAAATCTGAAAAATTCTTTTAGTAACAAATGTATAGATTTCAAAAATGCCATAGCATAATTTGAAGTTCCTTGCAAATATCGAAAGATCCGCTTTGAAGAATTACCTTGAGATTTCCCTTTTTTATCATCTTCTGCAACATTACCTGATGCCTTTTTCTTTTCTGCTACAATCTTTTTATAACATGCTGACTTAAAAGGTCGAGGTTTCTTGTAGTAATAGCATATCACTTCCTTCTTCTTAGAAGACTTCTCTTTAGATGTAGTAGAAACAGAATCTGAAGTAGAAGGTGAAAGGGACTTACTTTCCATCTTGGATTCTTTTTCCTTCTTCTCCTTCTTCTTCGTTTTACCCTTTGATGAGGATAAAAGTGCTTCTTCATTCTCTTTCATTCCCTTCAACTGATCATCATCTTGAAGTAACAAGAACTCTAACTCTTCAAATGTAACCTCTCTATCTCTTGTGGTAAGGGTAAGAGTGGTTATGAAAGATTGATATGAAATAGGAAGTGAATTAATCAGCATATTTACCATTTCTTCATCTGATATCTCAACTCCTACATTTAGAAGTTGATCTCTCAAGTCAACGAGTCTCGTAATGTGGGTTTGAATTGACTCGCCAGCCTTCATCCTTGTATTTGCTAGTTCTCTCCTCAAGTGAGCTTTCCTAGCAGGATTTCTACTCTAAAAAAGATTCTCAAGCTTCAACCAAGATTGTCTAGAACTTCTACAAGATTTGATGTGTGGTAGAATATGCTTTTTGACACTCATTGCTATGAATGAAAGCGCTAAAGCATCTCTAGCATCCCATCTTGCATGATCTTCAGTAGGAGGAACTGTAGGTAAAGATCTACCTGCGACTCTGGAAGTAGAAGTGGTTACCTCTTTTTCAGTTGGTTTTGTAATACTAACTCCAGTACCTCTTGAAGCTGTTGTCGCCCCTTCTTCGCCTTCTTGTCTTGGTCTTGTGAAGGATCCATTGATGATACTCCATAAATCCTTTGTCACTAACAAATCCATCATCATGAAACTCAACATGGGATAATAAGAAGATCCATCCAACTTCTCCTCAATCTCAATTCTAATCTCACTCATCTTAACTAAGTGTGCATGTCAATTATGCAATGATACCAAGTGTTGGAATTTGGGGCCCCAGGATTGTTCCAATACTAAAACCTTTTGAGCATACACACTCAATTGATCAAGATGATAGGTGAGAGATAGAAAGAAAGAGATCTTGAGACAAGGATAGGGAACGTAAGCTGAATGCTTACTCACTAAAAAATAGATGTCCAAATTACAACATGGGAGTACTACTCAACCATATGATGTGGTGCACTCACTAATGGAAGAATAGCCAAGAGGATGATGATACAAAATTCAGATTATGCTGTTATAATCTGAGTGTGTGTGAAGCAAATGAGCAATGAAGCGAACCTAATTCTCACAAGATAGTGCAATAAATCTGAAAATCAACAAACCCTAATTCTAAAATTAGGGTACAAAAACCCTAAAAATAGAAAATAAAGCTAACTTACAAAAGATAGCTGCCTCCAACTTGTAGAAGACCTCTTGCTCATAAAGAGTAGCCTCTACTTCACCAAATCTTCACCTCCAGAGCTTCAGAAATCCAAATTGTAGCTTGTGAATTATCCAAGAAGTGAGCCCACATGCTCCTTATATAGTTGAGCTTCTCCAAATAAATCCATGTGAAAAATTTCAACGAAAATTTGATTTTTTTGGCTAAAATAGTGCGATCCTTTTTTTAATGAGCTTTTTTGTAAATTTTAGCTTTTTGGGATATAAAAAAACTCTTTCGTAAAACACTTGATGTGGCTTTAATTTTATCACGAATAAAAGTTTTTTTTTCCATTCTGACTTTTGAACCTAGCTTTTCAATAGTTTGGACCTCCAAAAAATGTTCATCCTCCATTTTGGGTTGAATTGGGGTTTACATTATCTCCCGATTCTGATGTTTGATGAAGAAATGAAGCATATTACTAGATAGCTCTCACCAAGCTCTATCTATCTAGCCTAAAAAAGTTTTACCCAAATTGTACCAAAAGTGCTAAGTCCAAAATGTAGAATTGTTGGAATGTGGACTATATGTACATTGACTTCCAACAAAGAGCACGATACCTTAGAAGATGATGAAGCAACTCAGTATGAAAAAATCAAAATGTGGAAGTCTAAAAGTAAATCAAAAGTGCAGGAACTTAGACAAGAGGTAGACTCATCACATCATTGTTGGAACATCAAGCTTACACTATGCTTGAGGTGGATTCGATCTACATCAAAGGCTATCACGTCGAAAGAATATCCGTTGGAGAGTTCTTTTTTCTTATGCTCATTTTTTGAGAGATTTTTGATAGTTCATTTACCATTGTAAAAGCCTTGATCTTTACACATGTAAAGGTAGAAAGATAGAGCCCAAATTGTTGGTGCATTGTACCCAAGCCTACATGCTTGATATATTTGATATCATCCTCATTTGTAAGTCACATGAGTAGTCATGTGAACACCTCTTGTAAAAGAGTTCATTTTTATCTCTTGTAATTGAAAAAAGAAAAAGGAAAAGGATGGCTTACCTCATGCATGATGTAAAAGAAATTTTGTGGCTCTAACTACCAAAACCCACGATTTTTTGAGCTGAGGGAATATCTCCTAACTTTGGGGATCACTTTTAGGTGGAGCCATTCGAATTCAAATTCAAAACTCCCTCCAAGAATAGCTATAAAAAGAGCAAGAAGGAAGAGGCGATAAGCAAGCCTTGTACGTGACCACTTGATGTCATTTTGTAGAGATTGAAGAGCTTACTCCATAGCTCTATCATTCTACTCCCATTGTGCAAAGATTCATTGCCAATGTGGTTGTAATCATATGTGAATCTATACATTTATTATCATCTACTTCTCTGTTTTGTTCTCTGCTATACTTACTCAGAGCAGTACCTTTAGAAGGTCATATCTCGAGTTATACTGATCCTTTTTCAGTGATTTAATGTGCTTTTGATAGATCTTACTGTCTAGTGTTTGCATATTTATTTTCAAAGTCATTGGATTCATAGTTTTGGAGATATCTGCAATTTACTGCTCACTGGTCTATCTCTGCAGAGCCCCGAGAATGTGGGCATATTCCATAAATTGATAAATCTTGTTCTCAGTGCTCAGTCCATCATTTGAAGTGTTTTTAACTTGTATTGGGAAGATTGCTAAGTCTATTTGCTATGCCCAAAATGAATTTTTCTAATTCCTACCAGGTTGAGAGCACTGTTCATTTTTTCCAGCAGGTGTATGTCCAAAAATAGCAAGTTTTGGGAGCTAGTCATTTCACAACTAGTTTGTCTTGACTTAAACTTTTGGGATACATGTTCCAAAGTACTTGGCTGATATTTTGGTGGATTTAGGAAGCTCAAAGGGTATACTAATCAAATCTGAAGTCTCAGTTGGCTGGTGTGAAGCTGGTTGTAGCAGCACCTACTCATCTTTGGATTGCATCCATCATCTCTCTTCACAGTGGTATCAGAGCATAGTCAAGCAACATGGGAGATGGATTTCCATCAACAATTGACAAATTGGATCAAAACAACTACCCGGCATGGTCTCTAAGGATGGAGGCTTACCTTCAAGGGAGGAATCTATATGGATTCATATCCGGAGATGAAGCAATGCCAACCATGAGGAACAAAGGGCAACCATCACATGAAGAAGTGGAAGGACTTTCGAATTGGTGTTCGAAGGATGCACTTGCAAGGTCCTATATTCTAAACTCAATCTCTGATTTTCTTTTACCTCATGTCAAGGGATGCAAGACATCAAGAGAGACCTGGAATGCACTTGCTTCTTTCTTCTCTTCCAACACTCGAGCAAGGAAGAACCAATTGTGGATGGAGTTCACAACAATGAAGAAAAGCCCGAAGCAAAATGTGACTGATTATGTCACAAAGATGAAGGAGATTTCTGACCAACTTGGAAGAATTGGAGAGGTAATTGAAGAGGAGCAAATCATAAGACAAATCATGAATGGAATCAAAGCAGACGACAAGTGGGAGTCATTCACAATAGCCATGGATTTATACATGGATATGCATGTACCCGACCTCAACACACTCATGGGCCAACTCTTCACTCATGAAGCAAAGATTAGCAAAGGTGGTGAGTCCTCAAGAGGTAATCAAACTTCTGCCTTATATTCTGATAAAGCTAAGGTCAAGGAAAAGTCAAAGAATAGGAAGAATGAAGATGAAGGTAGCTCTTTCCAAGCAAACTTTGCAGGTAGAGGAAGAGCTAGAGGAAGAGGCAGAAGTGGAAAGCAAGGCAGGGGGAGATTCCAATCATCTCAACCTTGCAATATATGTGGCTTATCTAATCATACTACTGAAGAATGTTTCAGGAACCCAAGGAACTCAAGAGGAAGAGGATTCATTAGAGGTGGCTATGGATCAAATAGAGGTAGATACATTGGAGGCTACAACAACAACAATTACAACAACAACAACAACTATCAAAGTGGCCATAGAGGAAGAAGAGATTACAATAACTATGCAGAGGACCAAAGTCAAGAAGATTCATTATTGATTATGAATCTATCAGCGAAGAAGGGTAAGGATGATGAACACATATTTTACATTGATTCGGGATGCTGGAACCATGTAGCAGGAAATGTGTCTTTACTTTCTGATTTGGAAGATCCTCATAACAAGCATGAAGTGCAGACAGGAGATGACACAAAGCACTCAGTGGAGAAGATAGGTAATGTGAAGACATCAGAAGGGAATATGAACCTCTTAAGCAAAGTCTTGTATGTCCCTACAATTACCAAAAATTTAATAAGCACATTCTTGAAAAAGGATTGCAGGTTAGATTCAATCGATTTGGAGCATATGTTGAAGACCCAAGGCAAGGCTTTCGAAGGATTGCCAAAGGATAAAAGATAGGGAGGCTTTTCACTTTTGAAGTGGAAGATACAAAGAACATAGCTTTGTTTAGCTATGGATCTCAAACTCTAACAAAGTTGGAGATATGGCACAAAAGGCTTGCTCACATTGGTGAGAGGACACTCAAACAGATTTGCAGGGACCAAAGTGTACTTGGTTTGCCTAATATCACAAGGCAACACATGATTTATAAGTGTGAAGCTTGTCAACTCGGCAAGGCCCATAGACAACCTTTCAATAAGAAAGGATATATGTATCAAAATCCTTTGGATCTAGTGCACACGGATGTGTGGGGTCCAAGTAAGGACCCATCTATATCAGGCTCAAGATATTATGTGTCTTTCATAGATGATTGTAGCAAGTGGACCATTCTGTTTTTCATGACGCACAAGGATGAAGTGTTTAATTGCTTTAAGAAGTATATTGCTCTTGTTGAAAACCAAACAGGTAGGACTTTGAAACGACTCAGATGAGATGGTGGAGGAGAATACTTCTCTTCTGAATTTGATGCCTTCTTGCATGAAAGAGGCATTAAAAGGGAAGTCACTACAAGGTATACACCCGAACTCAATGGTGTAGCAGAGAGGAGGAACAGAGCTATTGTCGAAGCTGCAAGGTCCATGCTCAACAAAAAGGGATTGCCAAACTACCTATGGGCAGAGGCTGTGTCTACAACCACATATCTCATAAATAGACTTCCATCTAAGTCACTAGATGGAACCACTCCATATGAAGTGTGGAATGGAAGAAGACCTAGTCTAGAGCATTGCGAAATCTTTGGATGCTTAGCCTATGCTCACATTCCTTCTCAAGTAAGAGGGAAATTGGATCCGAAGGCAGAGAAGTGTGTATTCATTGGTTATGATCAAAACCAAAAAGGATATAGATTGTACAATCCAACCAATAAAGGATTTTCTGTGAGTAGAGATGTAATTTTTGATGAAAACAAATCATGGTTTGATGATGACAGGAAAGTGAAGCTGCCTTATGACTTGAATGAAGATTTTCCATCACTTCAACCAAAGGAGCCAAAGCAGATTGAAGAAAGTGATTCAGAGATTGACCTAGAAGACTTGGAAAGACTAAAGCTATGGAAGAACAAAGGAAAAGCAAAGATGCAGGATGCTACATATGGACCCGAGAGCTCACATCAACCACTTAGAAGGTCTTCAAGGGAGAAGAAGAAACCAGAGAGGTTTGGTTATGATACTTATTCGGTCACCAAGCACTCAATCTACATTGCAAAGGATTCAACCAATGAAGAACCTACCACATTTGAAGAAGCACAAAGCAAGAAAGCTTGGAGAGATGCAATGGATGAAGAAATAGAAGCCTTGAAGGAGAATGACACTTGGGAGCTTGTACCTAACAAGCCATCTATGAAGATAATCGAATCTCGATGGATATACAAAATCAAGAGGAATCCAGATGGAAGTATAAATAGACACAAAGCAATGTTAGTTGCTAAAGGGTTTGCTCAAACCCATGGTATTGATTATGAGGAGACTTTCTCTCTTGTTGCAAAAATGCCTACAATTAGGGTTCTGATTAGTCTTGCTGCATCTAGAAATTGGAATCTTTATCAACTTGATGTAAAGAATTCTTTCTTGAATGGATGGATTTCTGAGGAAGTGTATATGGCACAACCTCTTGGATATGAGGATGCACATCATCCTAACTATGTATGCAAACTAAAGAAAGCTTTGTATGCATTGAAGCAAGCTCCAAGAGCTTGGAATTTCAAATTGGTGACTTATTTGCAGGACCAAGGATTCAAAGCTAGCAAGGCGGATACCTCTTTGTTCATAAAGAGGAATGGATCTGAAGTGATCTATTTATGTGTGTATGTTGATGATATTATTATCACAGGCAATGATCTTGAAGGAATCAAACAGGTAAAGAGTCAAATGAAGGAGGAGTTCAAAATAAGTGACCTCGGACCACTCACTTATTTTCTTGGATTGGAGTTGATCTACACAGATTCAGGTTTATACATCACACAAAGGAAGTATGTCCATGACATGCTCGTCAAGTTCAAGATGGAAAATACCAAGTGTGCAGGTACACCTATGGAGCAAAATCATAAGCTTAGTGCTTATGAAGGAGAGCCAATTGAAGACATCACAAGCTAGTGTTAGCATATTGAGTCAGTTTATGCATAAGCCGAGAAGACCACATATGGAAGCGGCCAAGAGAGTCCTCAAGTACCTAACGGGGACCATGAATGAAGGTTTGTTTTATTCATATACTTCAGATATTGAGCTAAAGGTCTACTCAGATGCAGATTGGGCCGGATCTAAAGATGATAGAAGAAGCACATCAGGGTATATATCATTTGCAGGTTCAAAAATCATTTCTTGGTCATTGAAGAAGCAACCAATTGTGGCATTATCTTCTACTGAAGCAAAATATAGAGGTTTGGCTAATGCAACTCAATAAATTATGTGGTTAAAGTCTTTGTACACAGATCTTGGACTTCATTCTTCAACACCTCACATTTTTGGTGACAACACAAGCTCACTACATCTAGCAGCTAATCCGGTATACCATGCTAGAACCAAGCATATTGAAGTCCACTACCATTATGTAAGGGAGAAGCTAATGAGCAAGGATATTCAACTATCCTATGTCTCTACAGATATGCAATGTGCAGACATGTTGACTAAAGCTCTTGATGGTACAAAGTTAAGTAGATTCAAGTTGATGATTGGCTTGCAGGAAATCAAGGACAATTGAAGACTTATTTGAAGGTCAAGCATGTTAGGCTTGAGGGGGAGCTGTTGGTGCATTGTACCCAAGCCTACATGCTTGATATATTTGATATTATCCTCATTTGTAAGTCACATGAGTAGTCATGTGAACACCTCTTGTAAAAGAGTTCATTTTTATCTCTTGTAATTGAAAAAAGAAAAAGGAAAAGGATGGCTTACCTCATGCATGATGTAAAAGCAATTTCATGGCTCTAACTACCAAAACCCACGATTTTTTGAGCTGAGGGAATATCTCCTAACTTTGGGGATCACTTTTAGGTGGATCCATTCGAATTCGAATTCAAAACTCCCTCCAAGAATAGCTATAAAAAGAGCAAGAAGGAAGAGGCGATTAGCAAGCCTTGTACATGACCACTTGATGTCATTTTGTAGAGATTGAAGAGCTTACTCCATAGCTCTATCATTCTACTCCCATTGTGCAAAGATTCATTGCCAATGTGGTTGTAATCATATGTGAATCCATACATTTATTATCATCTACTTCTCTGTTTTGTTCTCTGCTATACTTACTCAGAGCAGTACCTTCAGAAGGACATATCACGAGTTATATTGATCCTTTTTCAGTGCTTTAACATGTTTTCAATAGATCTCAGTGTCAAATTTTTGCATATCAATTTTCAAAGTCATTGGATTTATAGTTTTGGAGATATCTGCAATTTACTGCTCATTGGTCTATCTCTGCAGAGCCTCGAGAATGGTGGGCATGTTCCAAAAATTGATAAATCTTGTTCTCAGTGCTCAGTCCATCATTTGAAGTGTTTTAACTTGTATTGGGAAGCTTGCTAAGTCTATTTGCTATGCCCAAAAGGAATGTTTCTAATTCCTACCAGGTTGAGAGCACTCTTCATTTTTTCTAGCAGGTGTATGTCCAAAAATAACAAGTTTTGGGAGCTAGTCATTTTGCAACTAGTCTGTCTTGACTTAAACTTTTGGGATACATGTTCCAAAGTACTTGGCTGATATTTTGGTGGATTTAGGAAGCTCAAAGGGTCTACTAATCAAATCTGAAGTCTCGGTTGGTTGGTGTGAAGCTGGTTGTAGCAGCACCTACTCATCTTTGGATTGCATCCACCATCTCTCTTCACATAAATCCCATGAATTTGTGGTGGTTGAAGTTGCATTCAATCAAGCAATCAATCACCTAAAAGTAGATCAAACTAGATCTTCACTTTTCCTAGATTGTAGGAAAGTGAATTGATTCCCTCCAACAACCATTCCCACCTTCATTTGAATTCAAATTCCACTTGTAAAAGTCGTGGAACACTCCTAGAGGTTATAAAAAGACTTGAAATCACTTGTACAATACATGGAAGCAATATACATACACTTGTGACCATCATTGTCTTGCTCCTTCAATTCTCTACATCATCTTCTTTGCCAATAGTAATCTTGCAGAGGCTGATGCTCTCTCTCCACAGCTCCAAATTGCATGAAAGATAGCTCATTGAAAAGGTAATGTGTATAGTTTATGTGTATAAATTTTCATAGCATTTAATTCAGTAGATTGGGAGAAATTTGAGTTTTTCTGTATCGGGGTCAATCTCTATGTATTCTTGAAAAATAGGAAGTACCACCAGTGAATGTCGCATTCATTCCTATAGCATATTTTGATTATTCCTTATACTTTTGTGCATTATATACACTCAACTCTATGTGTATCACTCCCATAAAAGGATTTTTTCTAATTGTAATCACACTAGTCGCTATGGGCATTTGAAGTTCATTGTCTCTTCCATAGATAGTAAGTTTTTTGAGCTAGTCAACCCGCGAACCTATGTGTTTTGTATGGACTCATTCTCCTTGATGCTCCAAGGTACATAGTGTGTTTCTTTGCACTTATCGCATGTCTATAAGGTCTATTTGAGTCTCCATAAGCTTAAGGGCTAGTCTTGTGCCGGTTGGCTTGACCAAACTTTGTCGCTTTGAAATGCACTTTTCTACCTTCTACAAGCTTCTCCAAGTTCTTTTAGTGGTATCACAAATAGATCAAGATGGGTGGCTTTCCCTCAATGATTGAGAAGCTTGATCGACATAACTACGCGGCTTGGCAAATCAGAATGGAGGCCTATTTGCAAGGTAGAAATCTTTATGGAATTATAGCAGGTGATGAAGCTATGCCTATTCCAAGATCCAAAGGAGGACCTACACAAGAGGAGACAGATACGCTCTCACTTTGGTGCGCAAGGGATGCTCAAGCAAGATCGTACATACTAAAATACCTTTTACTTTCTATTACCACATATTAGAAGATGCAAGACATCTCAAGAGACTTGGGATGCCCTTGAGACTTTCTTTTCTGCTAGTACCAAAGCAAGAAAGAATCATCTTTGGAACAAGTTCAACAAAATGAAGAAGATACCTAAACAAACCATCACAGAGTTTTTTTACCAAGGTCAAAGAGGGTGCGGATCAGTTAGCATCCATTGGAGAGCTGATTGAAGAAGAGGTCATCATGAGGCAAATTCTCAACGGCATTCGAAGTGATAAGCAATGGCAATCCTTCACGACGGCTTATGATCTCATCATGGATGTGCAGACTCCAGACTTCAACATCTTTCTTGGAAAACTCTTCAATCAAGAAGCGAAAAATAGCATAAAGGAAGGTAAATCTTATCGTGGTTATTCAACGAGTGCTCTATATGCAGATAAGAAGGATAAGAAGCAAAAAGGCAAGAATAAGGAAGAAGATGAAGAAGAGACTTCTCAATCCAACTTTGCAAGCAAGAGCAAGTGGAAAGGGAAGAAGAAAGGACCAAAGCAAGCCAAAGCCAAAGGTCACAATGTTCAACCTTGTGCCATATGGGATAAGACCAACCAGACCACTCAAAATTGCTGGTTCAATGGGAAGACCCAGAAAGGAAGTGGAAGAGGTGGATATGGCAGCAATAGAGGCAGAGGTGGACACAACTTCAACAATAACAATAGAAGCTATAATAGAAGGGACTACAACAATTATTCAGAAGATCAACCACATGAAGACTCATTGCTTCTTATGAATTTAAGCCGCAAAGAAGGTAAAGAAGATGATGATTTGGTCTACATAGATTCATGATGTTCCAATCCTGTTGTAGGCACCATTGCTCTTCTATCTGATTTGGAAAGTCCAAAGCATGGACATGAAGTGCAAACAGGAGATGACACGAAGCACAATGTGGAGAAGATTGGTAATGTCAAAACTTCCAATAGCAGGACAAACATTCTAAGTAAGGTTCTCTATGTACCCACTATCACTAAAAACCTAATAAGTGTAGGCCAAATAGTTGAAAAAGGCTTGCAAGTCAGGTTCACCCAACATGGAGCTTTTGTGGAAGATCCGTGTCAAGGCTTCAAAAAGATAGCCTGAGGTGAGAAGCATGGTAGGCTCTTTACTTTTGAAGTAGGAGAAACCAGGAACATAGCTCTATTGAACTTTGGGTCTCAAACCCTAAGTGAGCTTGAAGTGTGGCATAAGAGACTTGCTCATGTGAATGAAAGAACCTTGAAGGATATATGCAGGGATCAAAGGCTTCTAGGACTGCGGAACATATCAAAGCAACACATGATCAACAGGTGTGATGCATGTCAGATTGGGAAGGCACAAAGACAACCATTCAACCACAAAGGGTACATCCACAACAACTTATTGGACTTAGTACATACAGATGTATGGGGAGCAAGTCAAGAACCTTCATTGGCAGGATCAAGGTATTATGTCTCATTTATTGACGACCATAGTAGATGGACTGTTCTATACTTTATCAAGAGTAAGAATGAAGTGTTTGATTGCTTCAAGAAGTATCTTGCACATGTGGAGAATTATACAGGTAGATCACTAAAGAAGCTCAAATCTGTTGGAGGGGGAGAATACTTCTCGAAAGAGTTTGATGAGTTCTTGCCGACCAAAGGTATCAAAAGGGAAGTTACTACTAGGTACTCTCCTCAACTAAATGGAATTGCAGAGAGGAGAAACAAGACATTGGTTGGATCAGCCCGAATAATGCTTGAAGAGAATAAGATGCCACATTATCTATGGGCAGAAGCTATTTGAACTGTTGTGTACCTTGTCAATCGACTACCATCCAAATCACTTCAAGGTATGACTCCTTATGAATCATGGCATGGAAGAAAACCTAGTCTTGGACATTGCAAGGTTTTTGGTTGTTTAGCTTATGTTCATGTACCATCACAAATAAGAGGTAAGCTAGATGAAAGGGCAACAAAGGTAGTGCTTATTGGATATGATTCAACTCAGATGGGCTACAGGTTCCTCAATCATTCAACCAAGCAATTCACTACAAGTAGAGATGTTGTGTTTGAAGAACATGGGTATTGGTATGATGAAGACAAACAAAAGGTAACACTACCATATGATCTTGATTTTGACTCTTATGAATTAGGAAGCAAGCATGATACACAGGTCCAGGATCCAAGAAGTGATACAGACGATGACCAAGATGAAAGGGAAAAACATTACAAGCTATGGAAGTCAAGAGGCAAAGCAAAGATGCAAGAGGTTGGAGACTGCTCCAAACAAGTACCTAGAAGATCAGCAAGAGAGAAGAAACAACTAGAAAGGTATGGATATGATTCCACATTTGTTACGAAGCATTCAATATACTTGGCAAAAGACTCTATTTTAGAGGAACCCTCAACCTATGAAGACGCAAAGGGAAACCCTAATTGGGAAAAGGCCATGAAAGAAGAGATAGATGCATTGAAGGAAATGGACACTTGGGATTCGGTTCCAATGTCACCAAATGAAAAGGTAATTGGTTGCAGATGGGTATATAAAGTTAAAAGAAACTCAGATGGATTAGTTTGCAGGTACAAGGCAAGATGATGCTCACAAACTCATGGTATAGACTATGAGGAAACATTCTCACGAGTTGCAAAGATGACTACAATCAGGACCTTGATAAGTGTAGCTGCTGCAAGGAATTGGAGACTCCTCCATCTTGATGTGAAAAATGCATTCTTAAATGTTTGGATAAGTGAAGAGGTATACATGTCACAACCACCACATTTTGAGAACCCTAATCATTCATCTTATGTTTGGAGACTTAAGAAAGCATTGTATGGATTGAAACAAGCTCCTAGAGCTTGGAATTACAGGTTGGTTACATATCTTCAAGATCAAGGCTTCAAAGCTAGCAGCTCAAATCCTTCTCTATTCATCAAAAGGGATAACAATGAGGTATCTATCTATGTGTATATGTAGATGATATTATTGTGACAGGTGATGATCTAAATGGCATTCAAAGGATCAAAAGACACATACGAGAGGAGTTCAAAATCAATGACCTAGGTGAGCTCACATATTTCCTAGGTATGGTGGTGATATATACAGATGAAGGAATGTATTTGACTCAAAGAAGATACATTCAGGAGATTCTTCTCAAGTTCAAAATGGAGAACACTAAACCTGGAGGTACAACTTTGGAGATGAATCATAAACTAAGTGTTTATGAAGGTGAGAAAATTGAAGACATTAAAGAATATCAAAGCTTGGTATGTAGCTTGATACATGCTACTCATAGAAGGGTAGACATCTCATATAGTGTGGGAGTGCCTAGTCAGTTCATGCACTCACCGAGAAGACCACACATGGATGTGGCTAAGAGAGTACTTAAGTATCTCAAAGGTACAATCAACGAAGGTATATTCTATCCTTATTCTTCAGATATGGATATCACAATCTATTCAGATGCAGATTGGGCAGGAGCTAAGGATGATAGAAAAAGTACATCTGGTTACTTAGCATTTGCAGGTTTGAAGCTCGTGTCATGGAGTTCCAAGAAGCAACCAGCAGTTTCATTATCCTCAACTGAAGTAGAGTATAGAGGCTTGACCATAGCAACTCAAGAGGCAATATGGTTAAAAGCGTTGTATACAGATTTGGGACTTGTGAGTTCCAAACCTCACATATTTGGAGATAATCCATGCCTCTAGCGGCAAATCCTAATTTCCATGCGGGAACAAAGCACATAGAAGTCCATTACCACTTTATCAGGGGAAGCTCATGGCAAAGGAGATTGACATTTCTTTCATTCCAACTGAAAAGCAAATAGCAGATATGATGACGAAGGCACTTGATGGAGTAAAGCTTTGTAGATTCAAAGCTATGACAGGTATTCAACCTATCGGAGAATGAAGACTCAAGCATACTTTAGCTTGAGGGGGAGATGTTGGAACATCAAGCTTACACTATGCTTGAGGTGGATTTGATCTACATCAAAGGCTATCGTGTCGAAAGAATATCCGATGGAAGGTTCTTTTTTCTTATGCTCATTTATTGTATTTTTTTGAGAGATTTTTAATGGTTCATTTACCGTTATAAAAGCCTTGAGCTTTACACATGTAAAGGTAGAACAATAGAGGTGGTTGAAGTTGCATTCAAGCAAGCAATCAATCACCTAAAAGTAGATCAAACTAGGTCTTCACTTTTCCTAGATTTTAGGAAAGTGATTTGATTCCCTCCAACAACCATTCCCACCTTCATTTGAATTCAAATTCCACTTGTAAAAGTCGTGGAACACTCCTAGAGGTTATATAAAAACTTGAAATCACTTGTACAATACATGGAAGCAATATACATACACTTGTGACCATCATTATCTTGCTCCTTCAATTCTCTGCATCATCTTCTTGGCCAACACTAATCTTGCAGAGGCTGCTGCTCTCTTTCCGGAGGTCCAAATTGAGTGCAACATCATTCATTGAAAAGTTATTAGTGTCTAGTTTATGCCTATAAATTTTCATAGCATTTGATTTAGTAGATTGGGAGAAATCTGAGTTGTTCTATCTTGGGTCAATCTCTACGTATTCCTAAAAAATAGGAAGTACCACTGGTGAATGTCGCATTCATTCCTATTTCCGTATGTGATAAGACCAACCACACCACTCAAAATTGTTGGTTCAATGGGAAGACCAAGAAAGGAAGTGGAAGAGGTGGATATGGCAGTAATAGAGGCAGAGGTGGACACAACTTCAACAATAACAATAGAAGCTATAATAGAAGGGACTACAACAATTATTCAGAAGATCAACCACATGAAGACTCATTGCTTCTTACGAATCTAAGCCACAAAGAAGGTAAAGAAGATGATCATTTGTTCTACATAGATTCAGGATGTTCGAATCATGTTGTAGGCAACATTGCTCTTCTATCTGATTTGGAAAGTCCAAAGCATAGACATGAAGTGCAAACAGGAGATGACACGAAGCACAATGTGGAGAAGATTGGTAATGTGAAAGCTTCCAATGGTAGGACAAACATTCTAAGTAAGGTTCTCTATGTACCCACTATCACTAAAAACCTAATAAGTGTAGCCAAATAGTTTAAAAAGGATTGCAAGTTAGGTTCACCAAACATGGAGCTTTTGTGGAAGATCCATGTCAAGGCTTCAAAAAGATAGCCCGAGGTGAGAAGCATGGTAGGCTCTTTACTTTTGAAGTAGGAGAAACCAGGAACATAGCTCTATTCAACTTTGGGTCTCAAACCCTAAGTGAGCTTGAAGTGTGGCATAAGAGACTTGCTCATGTGAATGAAAGAACCTTGAAGGATATATGCAGGGATCAAAGCATTCTAGGACTGCTGAACATATCAAAGCAACACATGATCAATAGGTGTGATGCATGTCAGATTGCGAAGGCACAAAGACAACCATTCAACCACAAAGGCTACATCCACAACAACTTATTGGACTTAGTACATACAGATGTATGGGGACCAAGTCAAGAACCTTCATTAGCAGGATCAAGGTATTATGTTCATTTATTGATGACCATAGTAGATGGACTGTTTCTATACTTTATCAAGAGTAATAATGAAGTGTTTGATTGCTTCAAGAAGTATCTTGCACATGTGGAGAATCATACAGGTAGATCACTAAAGAAGATCATATCTGATGGAGGGGGAGAATAATTCTCCAAAGAGTTTGATGAGTTCTTGCAGGACAAAGGTATCAAAAGGGAAGTGACTACTAGGTACTCTCCTAAACTAAATGGAATTGCAGAGAGGAGAAACAAGACATTGGTTGGATCAGCCCGAACAATGCTTGAAGAGAAGAAGTTGCCATATTATCTATGGACAAAAGCTATTTCAACTGTTGTGTACCTTGTCAATCGACTACCATCCAAATCACTTCAAGGTATGACTCTTTATGAAGCATGGCATGGAAGAAAACCTAGTCTTGGACAGTGCAAGGTTTTTGGTTGTTTAGCTTATGTTCATGTACCATCACAAATAAGAGGTAAGCTAGATGAAAGGTCAACAAAGGTAGTGTTTATTGGATATGATTCAACTCAGATGGGTTACAGGTTCTTCAATCCTTCAACCAAGCAATTCACTACAAGTAGAGATGTTGTGTTTGAAGAACACAGGTCTTGGTATGATGAAGACAAACAAAAAGTAACACTAGCATATGATCTTGATTCTGACTCTTATCAATTAGGAAGCAAGCATGATACACAGGTCCAGGATCCAAGAAGAGATACAAACGATGACCAAGATGAAAGGGAAAAAGATTACAACTATGGAAGTCAAGAGGCAAAACAAAGATGCAAGAGGTTGGAGAATGCTGCAAACAAGTACCTAGAAGATCAGCAAGAGAGAAGAAACAACCAGAAAGGTATGGATATGATTCCACATCTGTTATGAAGCATTCAATATACTTGGCAAAAGAATCTATTTCAGAGGAACCCTCAACCTATGAAGAGGCAAAGGGAAACCCTAATTGGGAAAAGGCCATGAAAGAAGAGATAGATGCATTAAAGGAAATGGACACTTGGGATTTGGTTCCAGTGTCGCCGAATCAAAAGGTAATCGGTTGCAGATGGGTATATACGGTTAAAAGAAACTTAGATGGATCAGTTTGCAGGTACAAGGCAAGATTAGTTTCCAAAGGATGCTCACAAACTCATGGTATAGACTATGAGGAAACATTCTCACCAATTGCAAAGATGACTACAATCAGGACATTGATGAGTGTAGCTGCTGCAAGGAATTGGAGACTCCTCCAACTTGATGTGAAAAATGCATTCTTAAATGGTAGGATAAGTGAAGAGGTATACATGTCACAACCACCAGGTTTTGAAAACCCTAATCATCCATCTTATGTTTCTAGACTTAAGAAAGCATTGTATGGTTTGAAACAAGCTCGAATACAGGTTGGTTACATATCTTCAAGATCAAGGCTTCAAAGCTAGCAGCTCAAATCCTTCTCTATTCATCAAAAGGGATAACAATGAGGTATCTATCTATGTGTATATGTAGATGATATTATTGTGACAGGTGATGATCTAAATGGCATTCAAAGGATCAAAAGACACATACGAGAGGAGTTCAAAATCAATGACCTAGGTGAGCTCACATATTTCCTAGGTATGGTGGTGATATATACAGATGAAGGAATGTATTTGACTCAAAGAAGATACATTCAGGAGATTCTTCTCAAGTTCAAAATGGAGAACACTAAACCTGGAGGTACAACTTTGGAGATGAATCATAAACTAAGTGTTTATGAAGGTGAGAAAATTGAAGACATTAAAGAATATCAAAGCTTGGTATGTAGCTTGATACATGCTACTCATAGAAGGGTAGACATCTCATATAGTGTGGGAGTGCCTAGTCAGTTCATGCACTCACCGAGAAGACCACACATGGATGTGGCTAAGAGAGTACTTAAGTATCTCAAAGGTACAATCAACGAAGGTATATTCTATCCTTATTCTTCAGATTTGGATATCAAAATCTATTCAGATGCACGTTGGGCAAGAGCTAAGGATGATAGAAAAAGTACATCTAGTTACTTAGCATTTGCAGGTTCGAAGCTCGTGTCATGGAGCTCCAAGAAGCAACCAACTGTTGCTTTCTCCTCAACTGAAGCAGAGTATAGAGGCTTGACCATAGCAACTCAAGAGGCAATATGGTTAAAAGCATTGTATACAGATTTGGAGATAATGTAAGTTCCATGCATCTAGCGGCAGATCCTATTTTCCATGCGAGAACCAAGCGCATAGAAGTCCATTACCACTTCATCATGGAGAAGCTCATGGGAAAGGAGATTGACCTTTTTTTTGTTCCAACTAAAAAGCAAGTAGCAGTTATAATGACGAAGGCACTTGATGGAGTAAAGCTTTGTAGATTCAAAGCTATGACAGGTATTCAACCTATCAGAGAATGAAGACTCAAGTATACTTTAGCTTGAGGGGGAGCTTCTGGAACAGCAAGCTTACACTATGATTCAGGTGGATTTGATCTACATCAAAGGCTATCGCGTCGAAAGAATATCCCTTGGAGAGTTCTTTTTTCTTATGCTCATTTATTGTATTTTTTTGAGAGTTTTTTATGGTTCATTTACTATTGTAAAAGCCTTGATCTTTACACATGTAAAGGTAGAAAGATAGAGCCCAGATCCCACGATTTTGTGGTGGTTGAAGTTGCATTCAATCAAGCAATCAATCACCTCAAAGTAGATCAAACTAGATCTTCACTTTTCCTAGATTGTAGGAAAGTGAATTGATTCCCTCCAACAACCATTCCCACCTTCATTTGAATTCGAATTCCACTTGTAAAAGTTGTGGAACACTCTTAGAGTTTATATAAAGACTTAAAATCACTTGTACAATACATGAAGCAATATACATACACTTGTGACCATCATTGTCTTGCTCCTTCAATTCTCTACATCATCTTCTTTGCCAACAATAATCTTGCAGAGGCTGCTGCTCTCTTTCTGGAGGTCCAAATTGAGTGCCTATAAATTAGTGAAAATGTATTAGTGTCTAGTTTATGCCTATAAATGTTCATAGAATTTGATTCAGTAGATTGGGATAAATCTGAGTTTTTCTATCTCGGGGTAAATCTCTATGTATTCCAGAAAAATAGGAAGTACCACTGGTGAATGTCGCATTCATTCCTATAGCATATTTTGCTTATTCCTTATAATTTTGTGCATTCTATACACTCAACCGTATTTGTATCACTCCCATAAAAGGATTTTTTCTAATTGTAATCACGCTAGTCGCTATGGGCATTTGAAGTTCATTGTCTCTTCCATAGATAGTAAGTTTTGAGCTAGTCGACCCGCGAACCTATTTGTTTTGTATCAACTCATTCTCCTTGATGCCCCAAAGTACATAGTGTGTTTCTTTGCACTTATTGCATGCCTATAAGGTCTATTTGAGTCTCCATAAGCTCAAGGCCTGGTCTTGTGCCGATTGGCTTGACCAAACTTCCTCGCTTCGAAACACACTTTTCTACCTTCTACAAGCTTCTCCAAGTTCTTTCAATCATGGCCTAAGAAGGTCCATGAGGGAAAATGAAAACTAGAAAGGTATGGGTTTGATACTTCTCTAGTTACTTAACATTCAATCTATCTAGCATAGGACATAAATGAAGAGGAACCTTCAACATTTGAGAATGCAAAGAAGAAATCAGAATGGAGGCATGCAATGGAAGAAGAAATTGAACCTCTTGAGGAGAATAACACTTGGGAGTTGGTTCCCAAGTGTCCATCAATGAAAATGATAGGCTCAAGGTGGATTTACAAATTGAAGAAGAACTTAGATGGATCCATTAATAGGTATAAGGTAAGGCTTGTGACAAAAGGCTTTGCACAAACTCAGGGGATTGATTATGAGGAGACCTTCTCTCCTGTAGCAAAGATGCCTACTATTAATGTTATGCTTAGTATTGCCTCTTCCAAGAATTGGAAGATATTTCAATTGGATGCAAAAAATGCATTTCTTAATGGATGGATAACAGAAGAGGTATAGAGGGCACAACCACCTAATTTTGAGAATCACATATATCTTGATTATGTGTGTAAAACTAATAAAGCTTTATATGGACTCAAAAAAGCCCCAAGGGCTTGGAATCACAGGCTTGTCTCATTCTTGCAAGACAAAGGATCTCAACGTAGCAAGGCATATCCATCACTATTCCTAAAAAAGGAGTAATTCAGAAGTCATCTATTTTTGTGCGTATGTAGATGATATTATACTTATAGGAAATGCTACAGATGGCATGAAGAGAATCAAAGAACAAATGAGAGAAGAATTCAAGACAAGTGATTTGGGTTCACTTACCTACTTCCTAGGATTGGAAGTTCTCTACAAAGATCATGGTTTGTTTCTCAATCAAAGAAAGTACATCAAAGACATTTGGCGAAATTCAAGATGCAAGATTGCAAATTTGTAGGTACTCCAATGGAGGTTAATAATAAATTGAGCTCACATGAAGGTCAACGCATAGAAGATGTGACAGGTTATCAAAGACTTGTGGGTAGTTTGAACTATGCCACATTGACAAGGGTTGATATATGTTATAGTGTGAGTGTGCCAAGTCAGTTTATGCACACACCCAAGAAAGCTCACATGGAGGCTGCCAAGAGGATACTCAAATATCTCAAAGGAACCATGGATGAAGGTTTATACTACCCTTATGTAACTGATTTAAGTTTGAAATTGTTCTTTGATGTAGATTGGGCTGGCTCCAAGGGAGGCAGAAGGAGCACCTCAGGATATCTTACCTTTGCAAGTTCAAAACTTGTTTCATGGTCATCCAAGAACCAACCCACAACTGCACTCTCTTCCACTAAAGCTAAATACAAAGTTCTTGCGATAGCTACTCAAGAAGCAATGTGGATGAAGACACTATTCATAGACCTTGGATTGGAGATTGGAACTCCAACTATCTTTGGTGACAATATGAGCTCTATTCACTTGGTTGCCAATCCAATTTTTCATGCAAGGACTAAACATATTGAAGTACATTATCACTATGTAATAGAGAAGATTATGAGCAAGGAAATTCAGTTAACTTATGTGTCTACTCATCAACAATGTTCATATATTTTCTAACAAAAGCATTGGATGGTACAAAGCTTTGCTAATTCAAGGCTAAAATTGGTTTGCAGGTAATCTTGAACAATTGAAGACCTCAAGATCACTTGACTTGAGGGGGAACTGTTGCAACAAGTCCATGGCAAGTCCAAGTGATGGCTTGACTCATCAAACGGATTTGAAATTTAAAGGAAATGTCAACTTCTTGTAGACTTCACTTGTGAGCTCCCTCTTGTAATCTTTGAGTATTTACTTGATGTAAAAAGTGAAAGCATCTAAAATGGTTGAGTCCACTTGATGAAAAAAGAAAGAAGAAGCCTGAATTCATGATTGAAGGTAGTTGGAGAATCAAATCAATCAGCAAAAAGTTTGGAGAGTGATTATAGGAAGATTTAAATTCAAAATTAGGCTCCAACCATCACTATAAATACATGGCCGTTTAGTCACATTTTTTATACCTCCATGAGCTGAGCTTTATGCCATATCAAAGTGTGGGTTCAAGACACACATATGTATCAGTAAGTTGATTGTAGTTTACAATAAGTAAACTGTTGGAATCAATGTCCAACATTGGTCCAAAAGCTCATTCTTTGTTTAATTTCCAGATGGTGGCTACAACATATAGAGATTTTGGCATTATTCTTTCCACATGACAATGGCATGGGCACATTGGTTAAGTCAAACGCCTCCTAAGCAAAGTACCTGGGTTTGAATCTCAGCAGCGACAGCATGTGGAAACTTTATTTTGGAAAAGAAAAGCGATGCCATAGTTGTTTCAATCGACGGATAGCGATGGCCATTTTTCATGATGTTTTTTAATCATAGATTTATTTTGCTTTCGAAGAGCTTTTGGGAGATATACAAAAACTATATAATAAGAGGCTTGGCTCATTGTTATACTCACTCAAGCTCTCAAGGAGATCAAGGAGGAAGAGTCTCACACTCTTGAGGAGGTGGAGATTTGGTGAAGGAGAGGCTACTCTCTTGGAGCAAGAAGTCTTCTACAAGGTGGTGGTAACTATGTTTTGTGAGTTAACTTTGTGGTTGATTTACAATTTTGTTACACTATTTTGTGAGAATAAGGTTAGCTTCGTTGCTCATTTACTTCACACACACTTAGATGATTTTGACATAATCTAAATTTTGTATCATCATCTTCTTGTATATTCTTCCATTAGTGAGTGCACCACTTTATATGGTTGACTAGTACTCCCATGTTGTATTTTGGATATCTAGTTTTTAGAGAGTAAGCATCCAGCTTATGTTCCATATCCTTATCTCAAGATCGTTCTTTCTATCTCTCACTTCTCATCTTGTCAATTAAGTTGTATATGCTCAAAAGGTTTTAGTTTGGATTGATCCTGGGGCCCCGAATTCCAACATAAACTTTCATTTTCATGATCATTTGAGTTGATATTTTCATGCTTTTGTGAAGTGTACTGTGCACTGCCATATCTCTCAGTTTTCTCAGTTAGATTGCAGAGATGATTTCTCTGAGCCTGGGGCGTCCATTTCAATGATTTAAGTTGGTAAATTTTTCTCCTTAAGTCTACTAAATTCACATAAAATTTCTTTGCAATTGGCTTCTCGAATCTTAAGATATGTTCAATTGAAGTCAACTATATTGCGTGATTCTCTACTTCTCTGCCAGCACTCCATCAGATCAATCTTTTTCTTAGAGCTGCTTCTCAGTTTGTACTTCATCATTTTCCATGCTTCAAAGTAGATTTGAAGATATTTAACTCTTTGAGGCTAGCTCTTTGATATGAAGCCTATTCTTGATTCCCAAAGTAGACTACACCTGCAAATCTCTAGATCCATATATAAAATTATAAAACTCATAAAACAAGGTTCCATGCAAAGCACAAAAATAAGGTTGCTTGAAGTAGAGAATTCTAAATTAGTAGCTCTCTAGATCTATACCTCCGTAGAACCAACTTATTCAATGATGCACCTCAAGACTATAGATCTACACTGAAAAGTAGAATGCTTCTTAGAAAAAAAGGACTTGCAATAGATACAAACATGAGAATTCTTGAAATTAAAAACTCTAAAGTAGATGTATAGATTTGTTCCTCCTTAGAGCTATACATCTACAACAAATGTCAAGAACTTGGGCGAGAAACGAGAAAACATTAAGATTCTATAGTACACATGATAAAGTGAGCTCCCAAAAGTGGAGAAAGAAAATAATATGAGTTTTCCAAAGAGAAGACTAAGAAAATTTTGTAGCTTTGTTTCACACACCCAAACGATTCAATAGGACTTATCAAGGGGACAAAGATCGAAATAGTCTCTAGGTGATTTAGTACACCTAGAGATGAAAAGTTCCTTCTAAAAATAGTTAAAATATTTCAATGCATGTAACTTCTGAAAATTCCACATATACAGAATGACATCAAGAGTTACTTAAAGTGAACTTATCATGTATTTAATTTAACGAATCTCTTCTATTTTTACCCTTTGATGGATTACCTAACAAACATTTTGTTCTGAGTTGGCCGCCTCTAGTTGGATCTCACACTAAGTAAGGTTTTAATTTTGTACCAAAAAGATATCTCATACGTTTTTGAATGCTTGATCATGGGAAACTTTGAGGAAATTAGGGTTGTTGTCCCAAATGATCCCTTGGTGATGTGATTGCATGGTCCCCATTTCATGGGTTTGTAAACACATGAATCTAAATAATTCTACAAGGATTAGTACTAATGATTTTTATTCTAACTTTCTGCACTCCTAAAATCTTGATTGGATGAGGTTGTGCCTTCATTCCCGCCTTTTAGTGTTTCCAATGGGTGGCCTTAGCTACCTCAGGAAGGAGTAGATTAGCAACAACTTCATCAAGTTAATCCCCTTTTCTCATGGAGAAGACCAATTGGACTTAAGATTTCTTGTGGATTGCACCCCTTTCTTTCTTCATAGTCTAAATAGTGTGTCAAGATCAACCACAAAAGGATTGCATTAAGGACCCTCCTTCAACCATTATGACAAAAGGATTGCACCAATTTCTTTTTTCATATTGTTTATAGGATGTTCGGGCCCAAGATCAACCACAAAAGGATTGCATTAAGGACCCTCCTTCAACCATCATGACAATGTATCCATAGTCATGGCTTCCAAGATATTGCATTTTGTTGCATCTTATAAATTCATGGAGCTCTCATGGGATTTCATATCTCAATGACCCAATTGTTGGATTGGGTGCTTGGAAATCAGATACCAAAATATAGTACTAGAAGAGTATTCAACTTGAAGAGATAGGAAAGGCCATGGTTTTAAATATTTTTATTATCCCTTCATGTATGTAGCTCTTTACTTGTTGGAGATGCATAAATAAATTAAAGAGATACATAAGTTAAAGCCAACATGTAGGAGCTTATATTGGACTAGAGACCCCAATCAAAAGGGGATTCCTAAGATAAATGGGAATATGTAGTCATGTAAAGGATAAGGATGTATTCGGGATCCTCAATATGATTGTTGCCATTGTGGTTGGAAAGTGGATGATTAAAAATAATTGGTCCAACCAATAAGAATCATGGGCATAGCTTATGTTCACAAAAAAGAAGCACTTCTTCATTGTTTGAACTGTGTTGATAGAAGAACCATGACATCAATATGTTGCTTGTTGGTGACATCAAAGTCCCTCCCAAGAGATTTGACCTAGTAGCCTTCTTGTGGATAGTGTTGAGCAACTCTGAATGCCATTGGCTCCTAAATTTTGATACAAATGGGTTGTGGAAAATAGATAAAATGACTCCATTTGATTCCTTATTATTGATTTTTACACTAGTAAAAGCAAGACATGCCAAGATCCTAGAGATTAGACTCAAAAATATTTTGTAATTGGAAGCCTCATTGGAACTATCAATAATTTAGTGGACTTCACAAGTGGACATCGACTATCTGTAGCTGGACTATGAAGAGTGGTTCGTGCTTAGATTAAGAATGATTGAAGAATGGGTAAAATAAGTTTTGAAGTTTCTATATGATAATTGTGATCTCCACACAAAAGGATTCTTGTGGAGGGATGAACAACAATACATAAGAGACATCCCTAGACTTCATAAAAACGTGAATTACACCTAAGAGTAAAGATTAAATGACATAGGCAACGGTCATGGCCCGAATGGAAGATCACGCTTTTAGTTCCTTTGGCAACCATTGAACAGGATGAACAAGGAGATTTAGCTTTGGGGATTCCCCCACAAAGGCATATGGAAGAATGTTTGAGCCCACAAGATTCTAAATGCCCCATCCCCCTTGTGTAAGAAATGTAACAGATAAAAGAAGATGTTTAGTTCTATGCAAAGGATTATCCACTTGTAGAAGCTATCCCAAGTGAGATGATAGGTTGTTTAGTTGCACTTGGGAATGTTGTGGAAGATGAAAATCTATGGAGGATATGGAAGGAGAGAGCTATGTTCAATTTTGGAAGCTCTTCCAAGGAATGTCCTATTGAGAGATCTGTCAACTTGTTGGGTAAAATAATAAGCAATATAAGAATGCCCCTCCCCTTCAAGCAGTCGATTGCACCTCCCCACAAAACGGATGACATATTTACTTATTATAATTTATATCTCCCACTCTTCTACAATACTTCCTTTTAATTAATTACAAGCTTTTGTAATAAAAATAACTGCATATGCTTATTTTTATGTATATCTAAGATGCGTTTCTCGAAAATGCAATGTCATATTCATACTCTCACTCTAATCAATGATAAATAACACTGAACCTCAAGATTGTGAGGTGGAGGGTTCAAAATCAAGAGTGTGAGATCAAGGGTTCAAAATCAAGAGTGAAGTTTGACATAAAGACCTTGAAATGTGAGGGAGAAGGCCCAATGTGCATGTATTGTTGCTTTCAAATTAAATCTTAATTAAAAGAGTAGATCGATGATATAAAGCCAAAAAAAAAGGCCAGTGGGTGGGAGGAAGTCTCGGGTTCAAATCTGATTGGCTGGACATATCTGTTGGAATCTCCAAATTGCTGGGTGTCTCTATCTTATGAGATTGGGTGTGTGAGTTATTTCCAATTCATTGTAACTTCAAAAGAAAAAGAAAAAAGCAATTAAAAAAAAAAAACAAGAAACAAAAAACAAAACAAAAAACAAAAAACAAACAAAATTCATCTTTTCTTGTGAATTCCAAAAGAGGAAGTTCCGCCTAAGCCTAATCTCGCTTTTGCTTCAATTGATTGAAAGAACGACTGTAAAAGTGAACACATGATAAAATTAAGATTATGTTGGGACTCGGGAGTGCTGCGAAGATGACGATGGAGCACTCCTCACTAGCTCAAATACACACACAGATGACACAGTCCAATCCGTCATTCCTGTGCAACAAGAATAAATATACATATGAAGATGTGGACTGTGGGGTAAGAGCGTTGACGAAGGAACTGAGAGTGCACTGCCGAGGGCCGTGGTAGTCAGTGAGAGTTTGTTCCTACATTGCTCCTGCCATAGCAAGGTATACGCGAATCATGCAAGTCCGCCGATCTGTATAGTAACATCACCGGCGCCGATCTGTATGTTGTCGTCGACGCAGCAGCTGCACTGGCGGCCGAGCACCATCAGCACTACGCTGGCGGCTATGGTGAACCAGACGACAACAAGAGACTGATGAATGTTATGGATGAGAGAAGAAGGTGTAGCCGTTCCGCAGGGTCGCACGCTTTCTAAGTGCCATGTGCTTTGACCGAGAATCGCAAACACGAGATGGATGATGGGAAGGAACGCTCCCCCACTTGCGATGCTGGCGCTACTACAAAACAGGCTTCCTATCAGATACTTCTTCATATGGCTGCCATGGAGCATCTGGACGACGTTTGTATTAACGACATTAACACTAACTCCGCCGCCACCATTGTCTTTGGTATTAGTGCACTTGGAGTGCTGTTTCAGCGCCCGACTGCAGACATGAAGATGGTGACGCATATCAGTATGAATGAGAGAGAGAGAGAGAGAGAGAGAGAGAGAGAGAGAGAGCGAGAGAGAGCGCTCACCTGCACACTACTAGGTTATATATGTTCAGTCCAATGGTCGTAAGCGATAGTACAAGCAAGAAGTAGTGAAGCAGAATTCTGCTCATTCTTGGTGCCCGATCTAAGATCTGTCGGCAAGCTAGAACTCCATGTTTCCTTTCTCGACTTGAAGCTACAGATCCGAGTACGCTCAAAGACTTCTCACAATGTCGAACAACAGTTTTAGCGCACTTGACGCAAGAAGTAAAGCCTGGAGCAGAGATCCTAACCTCCTTTATGAGAAGACTCCCTCAGGTCTGATCGGATTGGATGACTACACAGAGCTTCGCACGTGATTTCCTAATGAATACACAGAGCTTCTGCTGCGCAGACTCCTTTCCAGCTTTAATGGAGTTCGAAGGGAGAATGGCTTCGAGGATTAGTCAGACGATAGCAGTATACAGAGCGCGTTTTAGTTTGACAAATGAGGACGTGGTTGCCCAACGCGTTCTGTGATCCCGTCTCGTATAAGCATGCTCATTGCTCACCTCCGTCAAGCTTCCTGGCAAGTCTGACATCTTTTCGTCAAGGAGCACCATTCTTCACACTAGAATTGTCTTTCGTACAGGAGTTCACTTTCGTACGAGATCCGTGGGTGACCAGAGATCCCCATTGCATACGGTCTGGAAATTGGAATCCTACAAAACAATTGGAGAAACAGAAAGGAAAATGTTGGAGCAAAAAGTCTATTGTAGAATTCCTTATTCTTGTTCCTACCAAACCTCGGAGACTTTAAAGAATAAGCAATCAAAATCTCAAACTAAAGAAAAAAGCAACTAAAATCTAAAAAAAAAGCAATTACAATCTCAAACTAGAAAAAAATCTATTAAAATCTCAAATTATGAAATATTTTCATGTGAAATACCATTCTTTATGGTTGTTGGCTTCTCTTGTTCATTATTATGATAGAAAACTGCTTTATAAGAATCATAACATTAAGCAATGAAGCACAAGCAACAAACCAGTTGAAATGATCTCATACTTTTATCTCCAATATTTGACAAGATGTTAAGGTGCAAGAGAAACAAAGGAAAAAGTTGTATTTGTTTACTTATCTAATGCCTCTTGGAATACCGATTCTTAAATCTAGACTTTTCTAGCTTAAAATTTATCCAAGTACTTGTGGAAAATATAAGCTTATGGGTAGGGATTTGGTTTGTCTTAGTTAAAAGACATTGATCGATTTATATCTTTTTATACCAGAATTGACATGTCATTCAGGCACATGCATTAAAGAGACGTAGCATTGATGGCTTTAAGACATGTTTTGATATCAAGAACTCACCTGAAGTCTATTAATTTCATGTCATTCTAGCACATGCGTCAAATATACTAAATGAAGGAGTTAAGTTAGACACGTAAATGTAGAGATTTTGTAAGGGTATAATAAACATAGCTTTATTTCTTACAAAATACTAAAATCTCAAACCATGAAATATTTTCATGTGAAATGCAATTCTTTATGGTTTTTGGCTTCTCTTATTCATTGTTATGATAGAAATTGCTTTATATGAATCAAAACATAAAGCAATGAGGCACAAGCAACGAATAAGGTGAAGATAAACAAAGGAAAAAATTGTATTTATTTACTTATGCAATGCCTCTGCCAATACCGATTTTTAGACCTAGAATTTTCTAGTTTGAAATTTATCCAAGTAATTTTGGAATTAAATATAAGCTTATGGGCAGAGATTTGGTTTGTCTTAGTTAAAAGACATTGATGGATTTATATCTCCTTATACCAAGAAACTAACTTGAAATCTATTGAAATTGACATGTCATTGAGGTATATGCATCAAAGGGAACTAATCTTGATGGCTTTAAAACATCTTTTTATACCAAGAAACTTACCTGAAATCGATTTATCTCATGTCATTCTAGCACATGCAGCAAAGGGAGTAGATGAAGATGTTCAATCAGACACGTAAATGTAGAGATTATGTAGGGGTATAATAAACATAGCTTTATGTCTTACAAAATACTAAAACAAATATCAATAATCTGCAAGACCAAACAACGGAAGATCCAATGGTATGATTTAGCGTTTAACACAATATTCAGAATTTCCTCCCAAGAAATCTTTAGTTGCTTGGACTTTCTCACTTTGCAATCCAGTAGCATACATTGCCCTTGGCTAGAGCCCGTGCATCAACATAAATAAATTAAATTCAATTGTTGAATGCTTAGTACTATTGTAAGAAAAATCAAGTAAGTTGAAATAGTCTCCCCAATCAGTTTGGTTTGAAGACACATACGCCCGTAACATATCTTCAAGTATTTAATTGACCCTCTCTGTTTGTCCATTTGTGTATGAATGTTTGGTTGTACTGATATTCAACTTTGTTTCTAACCGATTGAGTAGAGCTCTCCAAAAATGACCCATAAAGTTTTTATCTCTATCACGAACCATGTCTTGTGGTAGACCATAGATTCAATAGAATTTTGCTCCAAATATTTTAGTTAGTTCTAGGGTTTTAACTCTAGTTCGGGTAGGTATGAAATGAGCCATTTTGGTCAACTACGTAACTATGGCCCAAAGTGCATCGTGATCTTTTTGGGTTGAGGCAAGCCCCTAATAAATTCCATGGAAATACTTTCCCCTTTTCCATTGGGAATTTCTAAAGGATGTAACAAGCATCCTATGTTCAACTTCTCCATATTATTTATTTGGAATTTTCTACAGTTGAGTTCATAGTCTTGTACATCTTCACATACACAAGGCAAGTAAAAGTGTCTTTTGACCAATTCATAATTTTTGTTGATTCTTGGATGACTAGCAATTGATGCATCATCGCATTCAAACAAAATGTTTTTTCTAAGTTCTTGATCACAAGGTACACATACTTTCCTATTTTATAATAGATATTCATCTTGAATATTGTAGTGTTTAAACTTATCTTAAGATGAAAATTTTGTATCTTGGTTTAAAGCCTTTTTCAATGCTTCCTTAAAACTTGTATATTCTTGATACTTGCCTTTCATCAATTCTACTAAGTCATTGGAAATTTGTATTAAGCTCAAAGAATTCAACACAAGGATATGACTTAAAGCATCAAATACTTTTGATTTCCTTCTTTGATATGCGATTTCAAAATCAAATTCTTGGAGTATCTAGGCCCATCTAGCTTTCCTACCTATTAACTTGGATTGGTTTGCAAACTATTTGATACTTGCTTGATAAAAGACTATGTTTACTTTGGAACCAAACAAGTAATGTATCCATTATTTTAGAGCATATAGAATGCCATAAAGCTCTTTTTTCATAGGTAGAATAATTTTGTTGAGGAAAGTTTAGCTTTTTTACGTTAAAAACCAATAGATCCACCATTCCGATTCAACATAGCTCCATTTGCTAAATCAGTAGTATTTGTTTCAACTACAAGGGGTTCATTTAGATCTACTTTTTATAGAACCAAGCCTAAAGATAAGGTTTCTTAAGTGTTCCAAACTTGAATTATCCCAAGTAAGGTTTTATGGCTTTCCCTTTAGTTTTGCAAATAAACGGATTGAGATCTTTGCAAATGTTTGCACAAACTTTATATAATATCCTGCTAAGCCTAAAAAACTTAGAAGATCTGTAATACTTTGAGGGTGAGCCCAATTCAGAATAACTTAAATTGTTCTTCTGAAGATCAACTTGAATTCCTTTGTCAGATATAATATGTCCAAGATATGTAATTTTTGTTGAAAATAATTCACACCCAGCTTCCTTTCCATACGATTTGTACTCTCTTAGAACTTGGAAAATGTTTTCCAGATGTTCTAGATGGGAAACTATATGTTGGCTATAAACAAAACTCTTGTCAAGGAAATAATGTAGATATTTTCCTAATTTAGGCCTTAAGATTTTCTTAATCAAAATCATGAATGTAGTGCGAAATTTTTTAGTCTAGAAGGCATGAATAAGAATTGATAAAAATACATGTATTTGGTTCTAAAAGTTGTTTTGGAGACATCTTTGAGTTCAATTATGATTTCCTAATATCCTTATAAAAAATCAAGCAATATCTTAGCTCCCATTAGTTGATAAAATAAATCATCTATTCATGGCATTGGATATCTTTCTTTATTTTAATTTTACTGAAAGCTCAAAAATCAATAGATAGCCTCATAAACACATCGTTTTTCTTCACCAACAGCTCCCTACCTAACATCAATTCTTTCCATATGCATGATCTTAAAATTACATTTATCCTTGAATCTTGATTTTGAGACCATAGAACAAAGTATCCTAGAATTTCTTATCATGCCATTACATCATGGACACTACATATTGATGTCAAGACTTCTCGTGAGGCAACTTTAATCTCTTCACTAGTGAGTAGTTTAGGAAGTTATGGGTGGCTGAGTCATCTATCATCACTCTGGCCCTTTTCTCTTTTAGGTTGGTATGGATTTTGACTACTTCATGTGATCGAAAATGACTTTGGACCAACATAGAATTAGGAAAATGTCATTGATGCATGCAATCTTTCTATAGGACTTCCACTTTCTTCCAAACTTTACTATTTTGAATGATTAAAGTTTGAGGCTGGTGGTCTCCTACCTTTTCCTTCTCTTTTTCCTCATGAAAGCTTTTGTTGTATTTGTAGTATAATTTTTACTTCAATGTCTTGGGCTTAAACACTTAAAGCAGAGATGTTGATTCTTTGCTTTATCCCAAACTTCATGGTCAAGTTTTATTCATGAAAATCAAGGAGTGTTGAAGTATTCTCTTCTAAAAGTGCCTAATTTTACTTTAATTTATTTAAAAGATTTTATTCTCTCTAATAGGATGAAGTGGTTGTGTCCTAGTCTTAGCATGATATTCATATATTTGTGCTAATTTTATGGCATCTTTTAAAATCTTAGAGGTGCTTCTCTTCACTTCATGTTTAATTTGCTTATTAAGGCCATGAATGAATCCTAGAATAGGACTCGATGTCAACCCGAAGGTCCCAAAATATCACATGGACATGTGCCAAAAATCAGGCATAATTAGTTCTCGAATAATCAATCGACACCCCTTTGTGACCGTAGAGGTAGGAGGAGGAAAGAGCATAAGGAATGTGAGAGCATTGGTTGACTAAGGTGCAACAACTAGTACAGTTAGACTTTCATACTACCAAAACTTACTATTGAACATCAATCCCATAGAAGCCTATCTCATAGCATTGGGAGGTGTGGAAACCCCTTGTTTGGGCAAGGTGGAACTTCCTATCTACCTTCAAGATGTTCCAATGAAAGTCAAAATGCTAGTGTGTCAAGATGAGGACCTTATAGAACCACTTGTCTTGGGTCACGATTGGATCTATGACAATGGAGTTAACTTAAACCTAAGAAGTCAACTTCTTCAAGTTTGGATACATGAACAATGCACCCAAAAAGAAGTTGAGCAAAAAATATGTTGTATGTGTCAAGAGCTCTATGTTCTCGAAGAACTCAATCATGGAAGAACAAGCCCAAAGGCAAGTGAACTCCTCCTCTTGTACAAAGACTAATGTCGTCAAAACAACTCAACCAAAAAGGCAAGCAAAACAATACATGCCGATTGCTATATCAAAAAGACAAAGGGAGTTCAAAAAGAAAGTAGTTTCATGCATGAAGAAGATCTGGGCACAAAAAGGAGAGCAACCACCAGCCTTTCCAACACAATTCCCACCGAGGCAAGCCAACAATGTGAAGACCAGAACCAAGCAACCACGACGAGCTCAACAAGAAGGTTTGCAACAAATTTGGGTGCCTAAGAAATTAGTTGCATCTCAATAAGCGTGATTACACATGTGGGTTTCCAAAGGACTCTTACATGCACAGAGACCTATGCTCTCCACCATGCAAAAGGTCTCAACCAAGAAGCCAAGGAGAGAAAAGGGAAAGAACCGAGCACACAGACCACAAGAAGATAAACTCACCTCTTCGGCAATAGTCAAAAGACCAACAACAAAGATATGAGTATGGAAGCCAAAAGCACCGGTAGGCCCCACAAAACCAAAGAGCCAACCACGAAGGATCAAACCCTCAAGAAACCATCCAAACGTGAAGCAGCCAAAGGAGATCACTAAACAGTCAAAGACCATTCTCAAATGGATCCCCATAAAGAGGAAGGATCAATTGTCATTCAACAATAATGGGCTTACATCATTTCAAGATCCAATGGATACCTCCAACAAAGGCTACCTCAACGTCCGCAAGAAACATTGACAGCCTCGACGAGCGACAATTATGTGCTCCTTGCACAACCCTATCTTTTGCACCATTGAGATCATGCATTTGCAAATTATGCATTAGTATAGGGCCACATTACACGACCCTGCATAGACACATTTGAGAGTCCTGGGCACAAGGGCACATTGACATATTTCAACTATTTTTAGTGTTTCTAACATCTTTCTTCTGGGTTTGTGCCATTGTTCCTCAAAAGAAAAAAAGAGAGAGAGAAAAAAACAAAAACAAAAAAGAAAGACAGAGAGAGAGCACGCTTGTTCCCACGCTTGGCTCATGGAACATGAATGAGTCATGCCTCGTTGAAGGTGGAACCTTTGATGAGTGGGCATATATCATTTTTGATAGAAGTGTGTCTTGGCTAGCAGAAGATATTAGTGTTGCCTTATCTGGTAGATGTCAACAACCTGGCTGGAACATGGCATCCACAACTAGTGTTTCCCATTACCATGGTAGGAGGGAAGATCTCAAAGGTCTGCAACTTGAGAGATGCTTAACGACTGTATGTCCGAGAGCATCCTATTACCCTTAGTGTCCATGTGAAAGGCCAAATGGCCACCGGACACTTCTTTGTATATGTTCTTTAATAAAACAGATAGTGGCCTGGTCAGTCATAAACTGTAAGTTCGACCGCATTTGTAAGACCTAAGAAGTTTGTCTTCGTGCTCCCTGTGTACTGTGTTTTCTGCGTATATCTACAGCCTCTATGTGGAGTACTGCGTGCAGATTAGGAGTTCAGTTTTCTACTTCAAGCATATCGTCGTGGAGATCTCGAGAAGGGGAGCGCACTGAGGTGCATTGAATCGAAATCCTTCACTAGTATCAGAGCAGTTCGAGGCAAAAGCTTTGTTCCTTTTGTGCGAGCGAAGCGAGCATCCCCCCCCCCCCCCCCCCCCCCCTTCTCCAAAGCTTACGACTAAGGCGGCGACCAAGGCATAGACCTTGGCATACCTTGTCATCCGAGTCACCATTGGCGCGGTTGGTTGCGCGTGAGGGAGGACCTCAACGATCAAGGAATATAGAGGTTCTCAGTACTTCCCGGGAGGTCACCCATCCCAGTACTGTTCCCCCCAGAGCTCGCTTAACCATGACAATCTCTTGCCACTAAGCTACACTCTTGTGGTGCTTGAAGAAGGGGAAAGACTAAGGTTGAAATTACCTTGAACAAGTTTTGGTCCCTCAAAGCTTCATTCTTTGCTTTCAAAGCCTATTTCTAAAGCATTTTTGGGGTGTCTTTTGGAGCCATTTTGGAGTACTTTTGCACATATTTCTCTTCACACAGGTCCAAGAACATCAAGAAGAGTGTTCTTTGTACTTCTCAGGCAATAAATATCAACCTTTGGGGCTATATTTTCAGCCACACTGATAAAACTACAGGTTTCTTGAGAGGTTTTCAGTTTTGGTGGGAGCACCCGTTGCAAATTTTATGCAGCTTTTTTAAAGCCTAAAACATCAGAGTTGACAGGCACTTGCAGGTGTTATTGGCTAGTTTTTTAGGCTCTCTATTTAGCCCTTTAGTGTCATTTTACTGCATATATTGAGCACATACACACCATGTACGATTCTCTGGATACCGCTTATGTACGTCCATGTGGTCATTGATATAGCGGTTACGTTCTTTGCATAAAGCCTTTTACATTTGATAAAGAGGGTCATGGTGAGGTTTTCTTAACTGGGAGACACCCAGATATCGAGGTCTCTTCGGTGATGTAGGTGGAAGACTTACCCAGCCTCGCCATAGGAGATGTATGATAGTTGTTCATAGGTGCTCGATAAGCCTAGTTGGCTTTTATTGGGTAACTGATTATATGCAGTAGAGTCAGTGATTCACTATGCAGGTAGACATGTCAGTACTTGCAGTTTTATGATACTCTGACACTGGTCATGTGCTAATTTTGCAAAGGCTACTCTGGCAAAATTTTTCCAGATTTTTGGTTTAGTCAACTATACAGTGGTCGATTTACTCCTTGATACACTTAGTTGTTGGTGTTTGGACTCTTCTAGCTCCATTATCATTCTATTCACTTCTCTATCATCATGGCATCAGAGGCCTCAGGCACATCCAATGGATCACGGTCTAGTGCTAGTGTTCTGAGGAGGAGCTATAACTTGCAGGGAAAAGACCATTTTGAGATCCGAAAATTTGATGACACAAACTTTGCTCTATGGAAGAATCAGATTAAAGATGTGCTGATTCAAAGGAGGTAATGGAAGCCAGTAAATGGGATTTCAAAGAAGCCTGGTGACATGGATGAAGATGATTGGGATGAGTTAGATGAAATGGCAAGGTCTACCATTCACTTGCACCTGGCAGATAATGTTTACTTTACAGTATTAGACTGTGAAAGTGCAAAGGAGCTTTGGAAGAAGTTATGCAATACATATGAAAAAGAGACGGCATCAAATAAAGTGTATTTGATGAGAAAATTATATGACCTTCGTATGAAGGACACAGATAGTTTTGCTGCTCATCTAAATGAGTTTGATGTTATATTCTCCGAGTTACAGGCTCAAAAAATGGATATGGATAATGAAATGAAAGAAGTATTGTTGTTATGCACCCTGCCATCATCATGGGATACGTTTTGCACAGCTATTAGCAACAGTGCACCTGGTGGTAAACTCGTCTATGATGACATATGTGGAGCACTCTTGAGTGAGGATATTCGTAGAAAATATATGGTTGGCACTCAGAGTGGAGATGCATATAATGTTCGTGATTGTTACCAAGGAAAGAATCACCAACGTGGCAGGAGCAAGAACAAGGAAAAGAATGGTCAACAGAATAAAAGTAGAATTAAATCAAGGAAGAGGGATATCTAATGCCATTATTGTCATAAGAAAGGACACATGAAGAAAGATTGTTATGCATTAAAGATTGCTAAAGGTAAAGGAAAAAATGTTGATGGGCATGTTAAACAGTTACCTATACCATCTACTTCGACTGTGAAGATTGAAGAAATTAATGCTATTTCTGATGATGCTCATGTGTTGACACTTGATAGTACTGTGCCATCTGAGGCACTTATGGCTGATTCTCTTTCCCACACCTGGCTGCCAGATTCTGGTGGTTCTTTCCATGTGACACCACATAAAGAGTGGTTCTCTAATTATGCAACAAAGTCTCTTGGTACTGTGAGACTTGGTGACTCTTATCAGTGTGATGTTGTGGGGATTGGAGATGTGGTTGTGCAGTTCATTGATGGTTCAAAATTTACTATGCATAATGTATGCCATGTACCTCAGTTATCGTGCAGTTTGATGTCAGTTGGTCAACTTGATGACCTTGGTTACAAGGTGGTGTTCTATGCTCAGTCCTTTCGTATATCAAAGGGCAATATGGTTATTGCAAAAGAAAGCAAAGTTGGCTCACTTTATCCTTTATTTGTATCACAGAAAGAACAGTTGTTAGCTGTTACTGAACAACCTATGGATTGTATTTCGCATGGTCATTTGGGCCATATATCTCGTAGTGGAATGGAAAATCTTTCTCATTCTGGCTACTTACCTGTGTTATCTTTCTTTGATTTTTCATTTTGTGAGCATTGTCAATATGGAAAGCAAACCAGAAATGTGCATAGAACGCACCTTGACTCTTCAATTCAGCCTTTAGATCTGGTTCATACATATGTGTGTGGGCTTATGCCCACCAGGTCCTTAGGAGGTTCTCTGGGTATATCCTATCAAATCAAAGGATGATGTATTCCCGACTTTCAGAAAATTGCTTGCTTCAGTTGAGACTGAAAAAGGAACTAAGATTAAGGCTTTACGTTCAGATAATGGGGGTGAGTATGCCTCACATGAATTCAGCCTTTTCTGTCAGTCTAGAGGGATTCGTAGAGAGTTTACAACTCCTTATACCCTAGTACAGAATGGTGTAGCTGAGAGGATGAATAGAACTATTCAAGATAGAGTAGTCTCTATGTTGCATCATGCAAACCTCTCAGAAGGCTTTTGGGCAGAAGCAGTATTGACTGCAGTTCATGTGATTAACCTTTCACCTAGTACTGCCAAAGGTCTAAAAGTGGGACAAGAGTTATGAACAGAGAAACCACCATATTATGATCATCTTCAAGTTTTTGGGTGTGAAGCATGTGTTCATATACCCAAGAATCTTAGACAAAAGTTGGACCATAAGTCAAAGAAATGCATTTTTCTTAGATATGGTTGAGAAGGACAATTTGGATATTGCTTAGGGGATCGTGAAACACGGTCAGTGATCAGAAGCAGTGATGTTATTTTTAATGATTCTAAGATGCATAAACAAGCCATTAAGGAGGTTGAAGTGAGAAGAGTGGTGTTTGAGGATACTAGTACTCCGGTTAGCATGCATAACAATGCTGCACATAGGGATGTTCAAGAGAATGTCCATTCAGATCAGTCTGCACATGTTCCTGTTCAACAACCATACAGACATTCTACACGTGTCTCACATCCACCCGATAGATATGTTCCAGGTTAAGATTTTTTTATGCTAACAGATGCCGGTGAGCCCTGTTGCTACAAAGAGGCTATGCAGATAGAGGATCATGTCAAGTGGGAGCGTACCATGAAGAGTGAGTTGGATTCTATTCACAAGAATGGTACTGGGACTTAGTACCTTTGCCAAAGGGCAGGAAAGCCTCACCATGTAAATGGGTATATAAGCTGAAATTCACATCAGATAGTGCTTCTCCAAAATATAAAGCACAACTTGTTGCAAAGGGTCTTAAGCAACAACATGGTGTTGATTTTGAGGAAATCTTCTCTCTAGTGGTCAAGATGACTACTTTGCGCATGTTGCTTGGATTCGTTGCAATGGAGGACTTAGAGCTAGTCCAAATGGATGTGAAAACAGCTTTCATGCATGGAGATCTTAGAGATGAGATCTATATGGAACAACCAGAGGGTTATGTAGTTCCTGGCAAGGAAAGTCTAGTTTGTAAGCTCAAGAAGAGCTTGTATGGACTTAAGCAGTCTCCTAGCCAATGGTACCAAAAGTTTGATGCTTTTATCAAAACCCAAGGCTATTCTCGGAGCAATGAGGATTATTGTCTCTACACAAAGAGATGCTCTCATGGCAGCTTGATATGCTTGATACTTTACATCGATGATATGTTGATTGCTGGGAAGTCCTCTTATGATTTGTCAAATCTCAAAAAGAAGTTGAGTCAGACATTTGATATGAAGGATTTGGGGGATGCCAAACATATTCTTGGCATGCACATTACTCGTGATAGGAGTAAAAGATGCATATACTTGTCTCAAAGTGAGTACATATCCAAAGTACTTCACCGGTTCAATATGCACGGTGAAAAGGCATTGAGTACACCTTTACCCACATATGTGAAATTGAGCAAGGATGACTACCCCAAATCAGATGAGGAAAAGGAATTCATGACCAAAATTCCCTATCAGTCTACTGTTGGTAGCCTCATGTACGCTATGGTAGCTACGAGACCAGACATTGCATTTGCAGTGGGAGTTGTGAGCAGATATATGTCTAATCCTGGCAAGAAACATTGGGAACCGGTCAAGATGATTTTGAGATATCTGAGTGGCACTAAGGACAAGTGTCTATGCTTAGGTAAAGGGAAAGCATCCATTATTGGTTACACAGATTCTGACTATGCTGGTTGTGTAGACAATCGTAATTCTACATCAGGGTACATTTTTCATTTTGCTAGAGGTGTTATCTCTTGGAGATCTCGTCTTCAAGAATGTACAGCTGTTTCCACTACAGAAGCAGAGTATGTTGCAGCAAGTGAGGCATGTAAGGAAGCATTGTGGCTTTCTCGTCTTGCTTGTGATATGGGTTTACCTCAGCATGTACCTCGTTTGCTCAGTGATAGTCAGAGTGCCATTGTTTTGGCTAAGAATCCGGTCTATCATGCAAAGACCAAGCACATTGAGGTGAGGTATCACTTCATTAGAGATTGCTTAGCCACTGAGAGCATTATTCTTGAGAAGGTTCACACTCCAGATAATATTGCAGATGCTTTGACTAAAGCTCTACCATAGATAACTTTCGACACTGTTGTCACTTGATGGGGGTTACTTGATTCTTGATCTTACACAGTCACTTGTGTACTATGTAACATGCCCATCAGGTGGGAGGTATAGTTTGTATACTTACACTCATGTATTCTTTATCATTCTTTTCCTCTCTTTCCATCTACCTATCTCTTTATCCTTCTCTCTGTTACAAGAGTGTGTGTGATTCTCTATCTATATGTGTGTTTCCTTGCGGTCTCTCTCACAGACCCTCTCTATTCTTCTCGTTCTTTCTCTCTTTCCTATCCTCTAGCCCTATATTCCTTTCTTGTTCTCTTTTTCTTTCTCTCTTTTTTTGGTTCTTCTCTCTCTCTCACTCTCTCTTTGTCTCTTTCTTCTTACGTGTATATATGTAATTGATGGAGATTATTAATCTCCAAGAGAACAAGTTATCCTTGATGTCAGAGCACCTCTATATCAAATACAACTCATAAACACAACCAATTATTTGGAAATCTATTGCCAAATTATCAAGACTTGAGTCAACTGTGAAGAAACTCATTACACAGATAAATCTGCTGCACTTAATTCACTCATTGACTGATCAAATATGTAAAGTTTTCAATGAAAATTTATAGGCTATAGGACTCTAAGTCTCATCGTAATCTACACCATATGTTTGAGCATACCATTTCACAATAATTCTAGCTTTATACCTAGACACACTTCCATCTACATACCTCTTTGTCTTGTAGACCCATTTGCATCCAATGATTTTCTTATTATTTGGTTTAGGAACCAAATCCCATGTCTCATTCTCCATCAATGTATCATACTCCTCCTGCATAGCTTTCTCCCAATTTTTCTTACCTTTTGCCTCATCATATGTAGAAGGATCTTTATCTGTTTTCACTATATGAGCATATTCTTTAGTGGTAAAAAATGAAGTATCATAACTATACCTTATGGGTTGATTTCTATTCCTTGTTGACCTTCTAACTTCTCACTCTTTGAAGTCTCTAGTTCTTCATATTCTGGATCAAACCTTGGCAACTCTTCATTATCAATTTGAACATCAATAATCTCTTCATCATCAGGAACTTGAATCTTTGATTTCCGTTTTCTTTGGGTCATGACTTCTTCATCATCTGCATGAACATTAATTATACCTGCATACCAAGTATCTTGCTCATCAAATGTAACATCATTTGACACAAGGAATTGCTTTGTGGATGGACTGCACAATCTATAACCCATCTGCTTATCATCATAGCCAATGAGCACATACTTTTCAGGTTTAGGTTCCAATTTATGCCTTAATTGAGATGGTATACATGCATAAGCCAAACATCCAAACACTTTGCAATGATCTAAGGTAGGTTTCTTACTCCACCATGCCTCATATGGTGTCATACAATTCAAAGCCTTACATTGAACTCTACTAACCAAATAAGTAGATGTATTCACAACCTCAATCCACAAATAATCAGGGCAATTTTTCTTCTTCAACATTGACCTTGCAAACTCAACAAGAGTTCTATTTCTCCTTTCTGTTATACCATTTTGTTGAGGAGAGTACCTGCAAGTAACTTCCCTTTTTATACCTACATTCCATAGGTAATCACTAAACTCATTAGAGCAATACTATCCCCCTCCATCTGACCTTAATTTCTTCAATTTTTTCCCTGTGATTCTCTCTATATACACATGATAATGTAAATGTATTGAACACCTCTAATTTACCTTTGATCACATATATAGTGATCCACCTAGTAGCATCATCAACATAAATCACATAATATCTCAAACCATTAATGCTAAAGTCCTTTGATGGCTTCCCTAAAACAATTTGTTTATACACATGGCTAGGGTCTTCAACATAAACTCCATCATTAGTGAACCTTAGTTCATATTCCTTCTCTACAATTTTCCTTACACTCATCAAATTCTTTGGAATTGAAGGGACATACAAAACCTTACGCAAAAGAGTGATTCCATCCTTGGCCTTTACTGATCCAATGGACTTCATATTGTGCTTTGTGTTGTCACCTATTTGGACTATATGATTACTCACCTTATTCTCCAAATTAGTCATCAAAGTTATGTTGCTACTCAAGTGATTGCTACAACCTTAGTCATTGTAGAAAACTCTTTGATCTTCACTTGGTCTTTCAGATGTTTGGCATTCATAATTAAGGTTGAATCCTCTTTTTGATCTGAAGCATAATTGTAGTAGGTATCATTGTAGGATTGAATTTGAAAGCCTCTTCCTGCATTTCTTCCAAAGAAACCTCTACTACCTCTACCTCTGAAATTACTTCTCTGATTTGTACTACCTCTTCCTCTTGAATTAGAGTTCTGATTATATCAACCACCATGCTGATTATTATACCAACATTCATGAGAGAAATAATTAGTCTTACCACAAATCTAGCAAGCTTTGACACCATCTTTATTGCTTCTTCCTCTTCCTCTTCCTTTGCCACCTCCTCTTCCTCTTAGGAAGTTAGCTTGACTCATAGTGCCTTCATCTTCATTCAATTGTTGCTTGCCTTTGTTAATCTTCTTCTTATCCTTTGAATAGATTGCTTGACCTGTACTCTTATCAACATCACCTTTGGTATCCTGCTCAAAGGTTAGCATGTCCTAGCAATTGATTCAAATCAGGAGTGAAATGATCTAGTGACAATTGAGTAGATAGAATGAATGGCTTCCACTTCTCATCTCCTCTCAAACCTGTGAGAGTTTGTCTTACCAATTTGTCCTCTTCAATTTCTTCATCAACTACTCCTAATGCATCTGCAAAATCCTTCATCCTTGCTACATAATCAAAAATAGATTCAGAAGCCTTCTTCTTGACTGCGGTGACTTCTACCCATAAAGATGCCTTCCTTGACTTTGTAGTGTTTTGGAAATGCTCCTCCAAAGCATTCCATATGTCGCTTGCACTTTTGAGTCCTCTAATGTGAGGAAGCAAGTAATCATTGACTCCCATGTAGATAATGCTCCTTGCTTGAGCATCCTTCTTCATCCATGTCTTCAAATCTGAGAGCTCTTCCCTAGTTGGAACACTAGGATCCTTAAATTCTGGTTTTTCTTCTTCACCTGTGATGTATCCTCATTGACCAAGTGGGATAGTTTTCTCTATCCAATTTTTCTATCTAAAGAGAATCTCCCATCCTTTCTTCACCTATGTAATAGATTCTTCAAGCTTTGTGAATAATGAATGTACCTTTAATTCGAATATAATTCCTTTTGATCCTCCTGATAGCTTTCAGGCCTCCTGCTCTAGCATTCACGTCAAATTTTCACTTGTTGAATCTTCAAAGATTGATTTTTGTATATCTGCAATAGTCAAGATCCTCCTTTTGTTCAAATCTAATACCACTGATGGAGATGATTAATCTCCAAGAGAATAAGTTATCCTTGATCTTAGAGCACCTCTATATCAAGAACAACTCATAAACACAACCAAGTTTGGAAATCTATTGCCAAATTATCAAGACTTGAGTCAATTACTATGAAGAAACTCATTACATAGAAAAGTCTACTGCACTTAATTCACTCATTGAATGATCAAATATGTAATGTTTTCAATGAAACTCTACAGAAGGTGATGAATATTGTTTACACACTTTCTCCAAGTTAAATTTCTTCAAAAGAATCAATAGATCTTGAGATTTCCTTCTAAGAATGTACCTATGTCTCAAACTGTTCTTCTATGTAGTCGACTTTGACACCTGCAACTTCTAATGCATGGTTCTCCCATTGAGTGCTTAGATGCTCAAAAATGTAAATTGTGGAGTGAGATTTGATAAAAACTTTGATCACTAGGATTGCACGTGTTCTTGTCTTCACTTCTTCACATTTACACATGTAAATGTTCCTATCTTAATTATGGTATGCCCCATCTTGGTGAAGTATATGTGACTCAATAGTCTTGCTCATCGCCTTCAACTGCCAAATGTTTCTAAAAAATGTTTCAAGTCTCACTTTACTTGTCTACATGCTCATCGCCTTCAACTACCAAATGTTTCTAGACTCACTTTACTTGTACACAAAGATGGAAAGCCTATAGAAGCTATGAGAATCGATGTTTATCTAACAACATAGAGCATCTAATAGTATATGGTACAACCTTATTATTCTTCAACTACTTCAGTATGACAAAGTACGATACGCATCAACATCATAACAAATATGTGGGCTCCACATAAAACAAAAAATAAAACAACAACCTATTAAATTCGAAATTCCATGGAGAAAACCTATCAAACTTCAAAGTTCACACTCTACTTTCTTATATTTGTAGTAGTTTCATGATCACTTTTCTATTTGCATGTGACATGGGAAAAGTAACTTTACCTGCACTCTCTTGTATATACATGGAAGATGACCACCTGATGTCTGAAACTCCACTTACATGAACATCTCTATGGAGTCTGCATATTTCAATTATATCTTTGTATTGCATCCTCTGCGCATGTGGGCGTTCCACCATGAAAGACACTACATCTTCCTCATTTTTGCTTTCTATGTTGTCACTCCTTTATGCTCATCAAGAATCTGCATGCTTGCTTTTAGCCCTGCATAATCCATTCACCTCTGTGCAAATTCTTGTGCAAATCAATGAACGTGCCAAAAAGGTGATGATGATGATGCTGGTGAAGTCCGTGATTTGAATCACTACACAAGGAGAAATTTAGAGAGTATTGCATGAACTGCTTTCCTGATCTTGTTGTCTGAGGAGATTTGGATACTTCAGCCTCACATCTTTTCTATAATTGATAAGCTTTTCATTTTTTGCTAGGTGCTTCCGTTTTTCCTTCAGTCTTTCCTCTCTAACCTTAGTAGTCCACACCCTTCCTTCTTTTGTCGACAAATACCTCCATAAATGTTCTCTATTGAAGTGCATCGTCCTCCCGCACGCAGAGGTGTGAGAAGCTGAGGGTTTTTGATTAACCAAAAACCTCTATTGTTGAAGATCCGAGAGGTTTTTTTAAGACCCTCAGCACTAATTACAGTTTTGAAAGCATAAAATCGACTCCAAAAAAAACTGCCCCCTTCAAACTTCCTTTTTCTAGAACAACACCCACTAATTCCCTTTCGATTTATTTTTTGAACCTTTGAAGCCCCCACAACGGGATCTTCTTTGCCACAAGAAGGCTTCTATTTTTGGCACAACAACCTTAAGAACACAAGCATCAAATCCTTCAACATATATTTAACATGCCGAACATTCTCAAGCATTGTTAAGTATGGTATTGGGTGACACAAATGTTTGTAAGCCAAGCATTTGTAAAGCATCAAGAACATTATGCTCTCTAAGTCTTCATATCTGCAAGAATTTATGAATTCCAAAACAATTCGAGTGCATGGGTTATCAAGCACATGTGCCTATGCATGGCCATGTAGTGGGCCCTATCATATGCATACTTTTTAAGTGCATCAGAAAACAAAATGGTGCAATAAGAGAGGTAATTAGCCTTCGATGACAAGGCCTTCCCTTTATTCTAAAACTCAGATTTTCTTCATATACTTAGAACTTATTTAGTGTGCAATTGGGTGTGCACCTATGAGTTTGAAAGCACATGTGCACGTACATTTTCAAACATGCATACTCTAGATGCAAGCATTCACAATCATGGTGCAAGCATGGAAATGCTTCTCATGGCTTCTACTTAAAGAACCTCTCCTTTCATGACTTCCACTCTCAAATGCAATCATTTTTGTCCTCTCACAACTCCTCTCACTTTCACTCAAGGCTCAACATGCTTTTATTTAAAATATTTATAGATATATCTCATGTGCAAATGAGTGTGAAGCTATGAGAATTAAAAGAGGTGCTCTTCTGAACTTAAAATATGCATTCTTTATGTGCAATGCAACTCAAAATTGGTGCAAAGAAAAGATTAGGGTTAAACCAAAGTAGCTATTGAAAAAGGCTTTCTGAATTTCAAACTTTGTTTTTCATCTCTGTTGTCTTTGCTTGATTTTTCCCTGCACTTATAAAACTAAACACAAATTTAGAAGCATTAAATACAAATAACCATATATATACACATGCAATCCATGAAAGGACTTTAAGAATATCTATTTTCATTACGGTATGTATAGACGACTCAAAACCCATTGCTCTTCTTAGAATCCATTAAAATTCCTGATTCACAATTGGCTCCAAATCTTCACCTGTACTCCTAAACTCAAAAAATACATCAATAGTATCATATTCAGAAAGATTATTTGAAAAAAGTTTATTTTCTTGAAAACTAGATGCATTTTCTTGCTCTATTTATTTATGCATTTATTTATTTAATTATGTATTTATTTTATGCATTTATATAGTTATTTATTTATATATTTATGTATTTATTTTATTTATTTATTATATTTGTGTTTATTTATTTATTTATTTATGTTTTTTAATTTATTTATGTATTTACTTATTTTTAACTATTTATTTATATTTTATTTGTATTTACTTACTTATTTCATTTATGCATTAATTTATTTCTATATTTATTCATGCATTTATATATATATATATATATATATATATATATATTTCTTTATTTTTATATTTACCTTTATCCATCTCAAAAAATCAAAATATAATTATTAAGTATTTACATATTTATATTTACAAACTTTACTTTTACAAATTCTAGGGCTTCCTTCCCAATACATCCTCATGGCTGGGTTTTCTCTGCAAAAACTATGTCTAAACTAGCCATCTTTGAATTGCATTGATCACGATCACATTCATAATAGGCTATGTATATAAGCCATCTTATTTTCTTGTCTATCTCTTGGCAACTTGTTTGGTCTCTATAAGTTTCAACGAATTCCAACATCCATGTTTCCCGGAGAAGGAAACTATCTTGGATCAAGTGAAGGAAGGAGCGCGGCTACGAACAGCTACAGATCGAACATCTTCTACTCTGCGCGGCTATGGCGTGATCGAGTGTCGGGAGTGAAGGAAGGAGCGCGGCTATGGCGGGACCCTTCCCGCGCTAGTGGGAGCACTGCTGTACCGTTGGGCATCTCTTGCTCAGAAGAATTGCTGCAGGTAAGTTGGTTGAGGAGAAGGGCGACGTCGCGACAGATTCGGGCCCGTGTGTCGTGGGGGAGCGGAGTGTCGCTGGGCACGGGTGTCGCGGGAGCCCACCTATCGCGGATTTCGAGGTGTCGCCGGGGCCGGTGTCGCGTGCGGTCGAAGTATCGCGAGCCCACCTATCGCGAGCAGTCGGCGTATCGCGGGAGCCCACCGTTCGTGTCGCGGGTGGCTTTCGAGGTATCGCGGCTTCGGGACGCGGGGGCCCACTGTTCGAGTGCGGCCGGAGGGGTGGCTTTCGAGGTGTCGCGGGGACGCCATTCTTGCCAGCTGTCGTCTTCAGACGGTCCCAGCGCGGTCGATTGCTTGGCGGAGTGCGACATCTGTACCCTTGATTAGGTAATCCTAAGAAAAAGGAAAAAAACAAAAAAGAAGAAGAAAAAAAAAGAGAAGAAAAAAGAGAAAAAGAAAAAAAAAGTGAAGAAAAAAAGAAGAAGAAAAAAGAAAAAAAAAAACAAAAGAGAAAACATTCGAAAAAAGTTTCTGCAGAGAGCTACCCGTTTGGGGGTTAATTTTTTCGGTCGTAAGTTTCTAAAAGAAAAAGAGAGGGGTAGCCCTTCGAAAAAGAGAAAAAAATAGAAAAAAGAAAAAAGAGAAAAAAAAGAAAAAGGGGAGACAAAAGAAAAAAAAAAAAGAGGGGGAGAAATAGAAAAGAGTAAAGTTTCGAATATGAAGGACGTTACTTTGGGACTTCTCTAGATCCTTTTCCTAGTGGGTTAAAGTAAATTCAAGGAGCAACGGTGGGTGCTGGATCTTTTAGGCCATGGATGTGGCTTCATCCTCTCTCGTCAAAAGTAATCGGGCCCCTCCCCCTAGGGAGACCGATTTCCTGGCCGCTCTGCTGGAGGGGGGATCGTGTGCCGCCCCTGGGGCATCCGAAAGCTTTGAATCCCCCATTGTTTCCCTCAGTAGACCTGCAGTTCTGTCGGCTCAGGAGGAGCTCAAAAAAGTTTGCCTCGTCGGCCAAGTGTTTGGCCCTAGGCCCCCGCTAGAAACTGTGCGACAATGGCTCCGAAAAGAGTGGTTCCCTCGAGGATTAATTGTTAGCAAGTGTCAGTTCCTACCAGCGAACCACATGCTGCTAGTCTTTGAAAATGAAGAGATGGCGTTCCAAGCCCTTAGCGTTGGCACCTGGCAGTTCGGTTGGTCGACCCTGTGCCTATTCAGATGGTCCCCGGACTTTACTCCCGACAAATCGAAGTCGCTCCGGTACCCTCTTTGGGTTGAGCTCCCTAACCTTCCTTACTTCTTGTACAACTTCGTGTGGGACATTGTCTCTCCGATCGGCAAGCCGCTGGCCTCACGCGAAGACGTTGGTGGTCTCATATATGAAGGTGCAAGACACTCGTTCAATGCTAGGTGGCACCCCCAAATCTGTGTCGAGGCCGACCTCAGCTCGCCGCTTCCTTCAATGATCAAAGTGGACATGGGCGAAGGAGAGGTATGGGAACAGGACGTCACATACAAAAACCTTCCCAATGCGTGCTTTCGATGTGGCCAGCAAGGTCACAGGATTAAAGATTGCCCTCTCAGGCAAAAAACAAGCGCTTTCAAGAAGACTCCAAAACCGCTCAAGACAACATTGGCGATTCGACCCACTCGACCAAGGAGGGGGAAGGTAAGGGCCTCATTAATCCGCAAGCTGATGCTGATGGCTTCATGGAAGTTAGAAGAAGAAGGAAACGAAGCCCTAGGGCCAACGGTGAAAGAAACAACCCGCCGCCTACCCCCTACAGCAATTTGTATTGCAATCTAGAAAAGGAGCTCAATGAGCTTGACTACCCAGGTGGGAAGCTCCTTGAGATAGACACCTACGACAAAGCCCTAGAGATCCCTGACAATAAAGAAACCCCCCAGGAGGGTTACACTACAAGCAAAGAAGAGGGTTTCACCACTAGTAACGAGGACAACATGGATAGTGAAAGTTCCATCATTGGATCGACGATCCCGGAAACAGTGCCGAGCACGGGGCACAAGTCTCCCCAGCAAGGGGCATCCCGCAAAGGAAAACAGCCTATGGAGTTTCCCTGGAAAAGCCCCCACAAGAACAGACTTCTAAGTCGGGATCAGATCCCAGCGAAAAAGAAAGACGAAGTCAAGAGAAGAAAGGACAAGGCTCCCTCCCGCAAAGAGGGATCAATGCAAAAATGATTGTCATCTCGCTGAATGCTCGAGGGCTAACCGACCCCTCAAGAGCGACCATCATAGGTCAATGGCTTCGCGACATTAGCCTAAACCCAGACTTTATATGTATTCAAGAGATTAAAATTGACGGAGAAGACCTCCAGAAGCGACTCAGACAGATCTCCTCGGCCCATGTGTGGATCCCAACGAAGCACCAACGGGGGTCTGGAGGAACGGTTATCGGTGTTAAACAACTCTGGTTTGAAAAGCTTGAGAACTCTATTGAAGATGTTAGTCACCGCTGGATTGCTGTCTCCTTTGGTGCTCCTCTTTGTGCTACGTTGGTTTCTTTGTACGCCCCGAACGGGGATTTGGAGAGACTGAACACTTGGGCTTCCTTAGACTCGCTTCCCCACAACGTGCTTATTTGTGGAGACTTCAACATGGTGGAAGACCCTATGGACAGATGGTTGGGCAAGGGCAGGGTCATCGACAGTCGGGAGAAAGACACGTGGGACATGACCAAACTCCACTTGGATTTGATTGAGTTCAAAGACTCGAGTGGCTTTTCTTGGTCGAATCTCCAAGCGGGCGAGGACCTGAGGAAAGCTAGACTCGATAGATGCTACATCTCTCAGAGTTTTACTCAACAGTGGGGCCTCCCTACCATCACGCAACGCACTGACCTCACTATCTCTGATCACTACCCGATCGTTATCACTTTTCAACCTTCCAGCAAAATCCGCAAGGCTCCGTGGTTCCATGCCAACGCTTCCACCTTCTCTCTCCCCTCCGTCCATCAAGAGATTGCCGATGCGTGGAAGGTGGCGTTCACCTCTGGCTTGGCCCCAGCCAAGTGCTGGAGAAGTGCGGTCGACAAGTCTCGCAAGATCATGATCAGAACTAAGAAGACGCTCGAGACAGTGCGGCGGGCTCGTAGGGAAGCGCTCTACCACAGACTCTGGCGACTCGAGGAGGAAGTTAACAAAGGAAAACACCAAGCCCAGAAAGGTCTCCGAAAAATCAGAGCAGCGTTGAGATACGAGGAAGAAATACAAAGGAAAAACTTGCAAATCTTCTTCAAGGTGTGGTGGGCTGGAAAAGCCGACAAACCCACCAAAGAGATGTGCAGTATCCTTAAAAGGAAACACAACAGAGAGACGATTCCCCTACTGCTAGACACTCATGGCAATGTATGCAACTCGGAAGAAGATAATGTTGGCATCATCGAAGAGCACTTCACGAGACTCTTGGGAACCTCGAACCCACTCTCCCGCCATAGAAGGGACTGCATGGCTGCCATTTCTAGAGTTTCCCCCCGGAGAATACCACCCAACCTCCACGCCCTGCTTCATGCCCCGATCTCTGAATCAGAAATCATTGAGGTCATTGATGCCCTCCCTCTCGGTAAAAGCCCGGGACCTGACGGACTCACTAACGAGTTTTTTAAATCCTTCAAGCTGGTGGTTGCCACCCCTCTTCGGATGGTTTGGCAAGAAGCGCTAAAATTTGGTGCTCTCCCTTCCTGTATAAATAATGGAATTATCAAGCTGATTCACAAGAAGGGGGAAAAAAACAGAATCGAGAACTGGCGGCCAATTACGATGCTCCAAACAGGATACAAGATCATCGCCAAAGCCATTGCCAACAGACTTGCGTGCCACCTGAGATCTTGGCTTAGTGAGGACCAAAAAGGTTTCATCAAAGGCAGGTCCATCCTGGAAACCATTATGGATATTTGGGAAGGTATTCAATTTGCAAATGAGTCTAATCAAGACGTGGTCTTCCTCAAGATCGACTTTGACAAAGCCTACGATAGGCTAGAATGGGACTATATCCTGCAGTCACTCCAAGACCTCGGATGTAGTCAGAAATTCACCAAGATGATCGCGACCCTTCTCGGCAATGCAACGACCCAAATTAACGTTAACGGCAAACTTTCGAAGGCGATCCATCTTAAAAGATCTATTAGACAAGGATGCCCTCTTGCCCCCCTTCTCTTTGCCATCGCCACTGAAGGGCTGAGCAGACTTGTGGCTTATCATGTGGAGGCTGGCAATATCAAAGGCCTCCAGCTACCTCACGACCACAGTCAAATCATCATGAGACTTTTTGCCGACGATATGAACGCGTTCGTTCACAATGATAATACCAGCCTGGAGACTTTCTGGAGGTGTCTTGATACCTTTTGTGAGGCCTCTGGATCCAAAATCAACCACAATAAGACCGCCTTTAGGGCCATTGTGGGACATCAACCTGGCCTTCTCATAGATCATGGCTGTCAAATCATTCCGCAGGGTCAAATCTTTCGGCTGCTCGGAATCCCCTTGGGGTTTGGCGTCTCTATGGAGCAGCGATGGAACTGGGTGCTGGCCAAACTTGAAAACAAGCTCAATTACTGGAGAGGCATGCAAATCAATCTCGCTGGACGGGCGATGGTTATCAACACGTTCCTCCTCTCGTCTACCATCTATTTCCTTTCTTGCTGGAGACCGAATGAGCAAGGCCTGTCCAAACTGAATAGCATCTGCAGAAACTTTCTTTGGACGGGTGATCATAACAGAAGGGGGGTGCCTAAAATCAAATGGGCCATCTGCACCAGCCCTAGAGATAGCGGGGGGCTTGGCATCCTGGACATTGGGTGCATGGCTAACAAACTGGCAGCCAAATGGATGATTAAAGCTTGGTGCAATAGGGAGGCCTCGTGGGCCAAGCTGATCTTCAGAAACAAAAATGAGTTGGCCCTCACGGGATCCCCGAACTGGAAGAACCTTGACATCATGACCCTGCTATTCTCCCCGATACCTGTCTTCCCGAAAGGTTCCAATCTCGTATGCTCTCTTTGGAAGGGCTGGAATAAAGTCAAAAGCTTCACAAGAATTAGTGAGGACTGGAAGTGGGCGGCCGGAATCAGACAAAACGACTCTATCTGGTTTCCGATTCATGGCATCCGGAGTGTGGAGCCGTGGAACATTCAAAATGCCAAGAAGTTATGGAACAAAGGATTCAAAAAATGGAAACACCTCTGGAAACATGACACCAACAGTTGGATCAACTACGAGGATATTGACCCTCGCATAAACATCTCCTACGAAGAATGGAACACCTTGCAAAGCAGATGCCTCGCTTGGGATCGTCACAAAACTCGCCTTCTCATGGGACACGACGCTCCGAACGCGCGTGGTCTCAAATGGCACAATGGAAACACCCTACTCAAAATCCCGAACATCAATGAAACGACTGACCTCCAGATCAGCCTCAACAAGAAGTGGTGCCTGTCTTGGACGCGGCTTCGGTGGGACATGAAATTCATGGGTATCTGGCACCCACTTATAGAGATTAAGAAGTCGGTCCTCTTATGGCAAATTCTTCATCGAGGAATTTGGACTAACCATAAGGCAAGCAAAATTTGTGGGATCCCTCCGTGGTGCAAACGCTGCCACCGCGCAATCGAAGATGTCCCACACATCTTCCTTACTTGCCCCAACTCCTACAGAATCTGGCAGATGGTTGGACTGAAAATCAAAGTTCAGAAACAGCTTAGTTGGAAACAAGTCCTTTTGGGTGAAGCGATTGGGTGCTCTGCGGCTCTCTGGAACGCAATCAGAGGGGAAGTCCTGTGGAAAATTTGGCGGGAGCGGTGTGCTCTCAACTTCGGCGACTCCCCCAGGGAGTGGTCGATTGAAAAATCTCTATTCCTCCTTGGCAAAAGGATTGTCAATAGTAAGAAATCCCCCCCCCTTCAGGCACCATCAAGTCCTCCTTTCGATCAACAACAAGCTCAAACCCAAGTGGGTCCCGCATGAGGGCGACGAGAGGGTGATCAACCTTCTCTGTAATGCAACCTAGGAATCAACCAAGCTTCCCCTGCTTTGTGGGATTTGGGGGGTCCCGTGGGCACTAGTCCCCTTCTATTGTACCTTTGTTTCTTAATTTAATTCAAGTCCGGGAGAGTAGGCTATTGCCGAACTTCCTTTATATAAAAAAAGTTCATCATCTGTAGAGTCAGGAACACATGTATATGAAGTTTGAAATTTGCATATGTGTGATTCATAATTGAAATTTTCTTGCAAGCATGTATTTTATTTTATTTCATGCTTGAGATCATTTATAGGAATTTTACCCCTTTCATTATCTTCTATCATGTTTCCATCTTCGTTAAAATGAGGTTTTTGAATAGAATCATTTGAATCCCACTTCAAACGAAAGTGTTCATCATGCTCAGACATCAAAACACAGTCATCTTTATTCTCCATGGTAAAATCTTTCCTTTCTGACTGAGTTCGAGAAATTATGAAGTCTTCCTCTTTCTCCAACCTTTCTAGGGTCTTGTTTGAGTATGTTGATTTTTTATTTGATTTGTTCTTGAAATAATTTGTATTTGGTTAGCTCCTCCCAGCTCCTTTACTCCTTCCCTCATTAGGGTTTATACTTTTGGCACACTTAAAGATGTATTTATTGCAAAGATATCTACTATCCCATGACATATTGAAGATTAAGGGTTTGTATCATTTATTATTATTGGTTCTTCTTTAATAACCTCAATATGATTATATATGTGATTTCCAGTCATAATTCTTTCTTTTTCGATCAGATTTTTTAAGTGTTTTGGAGTTTGCACATTATTCTCAATGTTTGGCATGCATGAAATATAAGCATCAACTATATCTACATGAAGATTCAATTTCCAATCATTTTAGAATTTTTCAAACATTTGTTGCTTTCTAACATATCTTGTTACACAATCATGAATAAGTGTCCAATCCTCTATGAGCCCCGATTCAGAGTCTAGGCCTTGCAAAAATGAAATTAGTTCCTCTCAGGCTCTAACATCTATTGCTTCTAGGAATAAGAACACCCTTTCATGCATTATGCATCTCTGGTCGTACTTGGACATATCTTCGAATTGCTTCTCCAACTCTTTTTTAACTTCTAGGATTGATTGGTCTTTGGGCATATAAACCCACCTCAAGAAAGATCTATGAGTCACTTTATGTACATCCTCTAGCATGAACTGCTTGAGGAGCATTGATTTGTATTGTGACCATGTCGTTTGGTTTATTCGCAGGAGTTGATTATGCATATCGAATTTAGATACATACATAAAGTTTTCACATAGCTCTAGATCTCTCATTGGACTCAACCCGAAACCTAGGTATTGACATCGAGTTCATATTCTTTACAAAACCTAGATATAAGTTTCCCATAGAAAAACCCACACCGCTTGATTAGATGCTTATGAAGTGGCTGGATGGCTTTTTGATGCCTATCTTCTTCCTTAAAGCGTATGAACTAAGCTAGGCGATCTTCCATGTCTAGAGTGCTAGATCACTCAATTTTTTGGATGCTAACTCTATCCTTTAGTGCACTAGCTCGTAATTCTATTCACCGCCTCCTTTCACATCGGGTTCACCAGATATGTAGCAGGGTTTCATGACAAGGAGGATGCAACTCGGCGCATATAAACATCTTGTATGATTAACCTTCAATTCCAAGTCATAAGATTGTTGCCGAGGGAAAATCAAATTCTTTTACCATGTAGCACTTACTCTGTGGATTATTAGGTCAAGCTTTAAGTTTCTTGTGTGTGCAATATACGAGCAATATGAGTCTCTAAATGAACTTCTGCCCAGATAGGTGCAATAAAGGTATGTTTATTCTCTTTACAAATGATCCTTTCTATCTCAATTCAAATTATGACCAATAGTTGTAATAGACAGACATTATTGAAAACAATATAATTTTGTGATGGACTCATTTATGGCACTCAAAATTAGATGGAGTACAAATCTGAGTATATGGAGAAGCAAGTTGCCTTTTATTTTGAAGGTATATCTTATGCGGATATTAGCCTCCCCTAAAGTTCTAAATCCCAAGAGAAAAATTTCTGCTTGTAATTGCTTAATAATAAAGTGATAACTTTGAAACAAATAGAAAAGTGTTCTTTTTCTACAAAGTTATAGAAGCTGAGCATAAAACATCCGATGTGTAAATTAACAGTTCTACGAAGAAATAGATATACAAAAAGATGCGCAATAATAACAGATGAATGTAGACTTGATTACATGGGGAACCTATGCCCATTAAAAGAAAACAGAGATTTTCTATCAGAACTAGAGATATATGAGTCAAAAATCTAAATACACACACAGAAACACATATCTGGATGATCTACATGACAAAGACGATAATCTCGGATCACTAATGTAAAGATCATAATGATAAGAGAGAGAATACTTATTTGTTCCCTCAAATCATATATTACATTGAAGTATCCCTTGACGGGTGCACTTATACTTATTGCTTTGACTTTCTAACTCAATTCCTTAATGAACTTCAATGCAGTTCTATTATTCTTATTCTTATGATGCAACCTACATGATCCTCCAAACTACATGATTCTTCGATATCTCTTATGCTTGCTTTTTATGCATATAATCATCTTGAATCACCCATGTGCATCGTTCGGATTACCAATATGCATTCTTTTGAATGGTGAAGTATATGTGACTCAACAGTCTCGCTCATCGCTTTCAACTGCCAAATGTTTCCAGACTCACTTTACACGTCTACATGCTCATCGCATTCAACTACCAAATGTTTCCAGACTCACTCTACTTGTCTACAAAGATGGAAAGCCTATTGAAGCTATGAGAATCGATGTCTATCTAACAACATAGAGCATCTAACAGTATATGGTACATCCTTATTATTCTTCAACTACTTTAGTATGACAAAGTACAATATGCATGAACATCATAGCAACTACGTGGGCTCCACCTAAGAAAAAAGAATAAAACAAAATCATATAAAATTGGAAAGTCCATGGAAAAAACCTATCAAACTTCAAAGTTCACACTCTGTTTTCTTATCTTTGTAATAGTTTCATAATCACTTTTCCATCTGTACACTTGGATATATCCATATCCCATACTCTACGCAATAACCTATCTTACTTCGATGCCAATCTAAGCATCTCTTTGCATGTATCTATTTGCATATGACATGGGAAAAATAACTTTACGTGCACTCTCTTGTATATACATGGAAGATGACCACCTGATGTCTAAAACTCCTCTTACATGAATATCTTTATGGAGTCTGCATATTTCAAATATATCTTTGTATTGCATCCTCTGCATACGTGGGCATTCCACCATGAAAGACACTGCATCTTCCTCATTTTTCGCTTTCTATGCTGTCACTCTCCTTTATCATCATCAAGAATCTGCATGCTCGCTTTTACCCTTGGATAATCATTTCACCTCTGTGCAAATTCTTGTGCAAATTGATGAACATGCCAAAAAGGTGATGATGATGATGTTGGTGAAGTCCCTGATTCGAATCACTGCACAAGGAGAAATTTAGAGAATATTGCATGAACTGCTTTTCTAATCCTGCTGGCTGCGGAGATTTGGATCCTTCAGCCTCACATCTTTTTTGTCATTGATAAGCTTTTCATTTTTCGCTAGGTGCTTCTTTTTTTGCTTCAGTCTTTCCTCTCTAACCTTAGCAGTCCACATCCTTCCTTCTTTTGTCGACAAAGACCTCCATAAATGTTCTCTGTTGAAGTGCATCGTCCTCTTGCACGTAGAGGTGTGAGAAGCTGAGGGTTTCGATTAACCAAAGATCTCCATTGTTGAAGATCGGTGAGGTTTTTTTTAAGACCCTCAACACTAATTAGAGTTTTGAAAGCAGAAAATCGACTCCAAAAAAAACTGTCACCTTCGAACTTCCTTTTTCCAGAACAACACCCGCTAATTCCCTTTCAATTTCTTTTTCGAACCTCTAGAACCCCCACAATGTGATCTCCTTTGACACTAGAAGGCTTCTATTTTTGGCTCAACAACCTTAAGAACACAAGCATCAAATCCTTCAACATATATTTAACATGCCGAGCATTCTCAAGTATTGTTAAGTATGGTATTGGGTGACACAAATGTTTGTAAGCCAAGCATTTATAAAACATCAAGAACATTATGCTCTCTAAAAACATAAGGAAAGGATTGTTTTATTTAATTGAATCATGGCTTGGGTTTAATATCTCGATCATATCCACCCCCTCTAAACTTATATGTCCTCCGAGCACACCAATGCTAGTCTTCATATCTACAAAAATGTATGAATTCCAAAACAATTCGAGTGCATGCGTTATCAAGCACATGTGCCTATGCATGGCCATGTAGTGGACCCCATCACATGCATACTTTTTAAGTGCATCAGAAAACAAAATGGTGCAATAAGAGAGGTAACTAGCATTCGATGGCAAGGCCTTCCATTTATTCTAAAACTCAGATTTTCTTCATACACTTACAACTTATTTAGTGTGCAACTGGGTGTGCGCCTATGAGTTTGAAAGCACATGTGCACTTACATTTTCAAACATGCATACTCTAGATGCAAGCATTCACAATCATGGTGCAAGCATGGAAATGTTCTCATGGCTTCTACTTAAAGAACCTCTCCACTCATGACTTCCACTCTCAAATGCAATCATTTTTGTCCTCTCACAACTCCTCTCACTTTCACTCAAGGCTCAACATGCTTTTATTTAAAATATTTATTGATATATCTCATGTTCAAATGAGTGTGCACCTATGAGAATTAAAAGAGGTGCTCTTCTCAACTTAAAATATGCATTCTTTATGTGCAATGCAACTCAAAATTGGTGCAAAGAAAAGATTAGGGTTAAACCAAAGTAGCTATTGAAAAAGGCTTTCTGAATTTCAAACTTTGTTTTTAATCTCCGTTGTCTTTGCTTGATCGTTCCTTGCACTCATAAAACTAAACACAAAATTAGAAGCATTAAATCCAAATAACCATATATATACACATGTATTCCATGAAAGGACTTCACAAATATCCATTTTTATTACGGTATGTACAGAAGATTCAAAACTCATTTCTCTTCTTACAATCCATTTGAATTCCTGATTCACAATTGGCTCCAAATCTTCACATATACTCGTAAACTCAAAAAACACATCAGTAGCATGTTGATATATTTAGGTAGTGATGTGTGTGAACACACTAGGACTGTCGGGGCACTTTTTTCCGTCTTTAGGAGGTTTATTTCCCTCGACTTGTATATACGCCTAGTGCCCTTATGGGCTACTTATCTTTGTACATTCTCTAGAAATACATGCAGTATTGTGTGTTTGTGCTCCAAGCTTTTTCTTCTTCCTTGTGCTCTTCGCGTGCTTCCGCAGACGTCTAACTCCAACAATTGGTATTAGAGCAGGTCGTCGCTTCTTCTAGGGCGCCCTCGACACTCCTCCGTTTGTAGTCTCAGATTCGCACGAAATTTGGTAACCATACTCAGGGTGTTTCAGAGATCAAAACAGCTTCGCTGTGTGGTGCCGAAATCGCGATCTGAACTCATTTCGGCCTCCAAATGCACTATCACAGCACTTGTGCAGGCTATTTCATCTTTTTGTGCCAAAGATATATTCCAGTTTCTGTTCGCCAGTATAAGCGTCTCGAAGTCTGCTACAGGTCTAGCAGAATTCGTATGGGCAGTTCCGTTCAACTTTTGAGATATAGTCAATTTTTTGCATCAAGGTATTTTAGTCACTAGCCATGGCTGAAAGCAGTGATGCATTCCGTATCTTGGCTGTTGAGGATAAGTTGGATGGTACCAACTACCTATTATGGGCTTATATGATGCGACATGTATTGGTTGCAAAAGGATTGTGGAACATTGTGCAGGGTGTTGAAAGACGTCCTGTTACAGCTTTGACTACAGGTATTGCAAATACAGATGATAGAGCTGATAACACTGAGTCATAAAAAACGAGAACAAAGACATGTTCTCCTTTAGAAATTACAAAAGTATGCTAAAAACAAGGAAAAATTAGCCTATTTTCAATTGTTCCATAGAAATGATAAGGTCCATTTTAATTAGGGCATGAAAATCATATGCTTTTATTTCATGATACTTTGTCTCAATCTTTATTTCAATTTTTGTTTATAAAAACATGCTATATTCAACATTACAAATTCCAATTAGAACTTTAACGAATCTTAGATGATTAAAAGTACATGATTTCATGAAAATGGAACTTGAAAAGTAATTCATTTTATTTCAAGCCCACATAAAGCATAATTTTATGCCATTTTAAAAAGGGATTAGAATACGTTTACGAAGGATGCATTTTCCATGATGTTTTAAGACTTTTATGTGAAAAATAAGAGTGAATCATATAAGGAAGTCAACGCTCGCTCTTGACAATACAAAGCATAATCATACAACAATTAGGTGGTCATATATGTGTACTAGTAATAATAGCCAATTATGCCAAAAAAAAAACCATGAGATCAAAATGAAATAGATGAGATTAAATTGACTATACATATTGAGAGAAAACACCATGCATATCATCATACATGATTCTTTGATGTCTAATAATCCAAATGAAAGAGACTTTATTGTTCATTGTTGCACATTCTATGAAATAAATCTATTAGTTTTTACATGCTAAGAGACTTCAATAAAACTTTGTTCAAGTTACGTTAATCAAATACTCTAAGACATTGCTTTTTTCCTTGCCCCGAGTCTTTATCCTTTGAAAAATCGCATTTCCCCTCTCTCTGAGCATTATCATGGTCAAAGTTAAAAAGCAAGACAATATATCACGTTTGATATTACTTTGTGAGAACATATTGCATGCATTGAAAGCGAAATGTGTAGTCTTTTTTACTTTGTTAAAGTGAAAACTATACTTTTCAGCGAGAAGTCGATGCCTGGCATCGACTTCTCGCTGAAAACTATACTTTTCAGCAAGAAGTCGATGCCTGGCATCGACTTCTGGCTGAAGTCGATGCCTGGCATCGACTTCTCGCTGAAGTCGATGCCAGGCATCGAGTTCTTGCTGAAAAGTATAGTTGTCCGCAAGAAGTCGATGCCAGGCATTGACTTCTTGCTGAGAATGAAAGAAAAAATGTAAAATTCACTTTTTTCTCGCTGAGAAGTCTACACCAAGGTGTTAATGATCATCTATACTTTGTGGGCATGGAAAGACAACATGAGGTAAAATTATCTTCTAACGCACTCTATTAGTCGTGCCTCCCTCTGGACTTTGAGTATGCTTTGTTGTTAGTGAATTTTAGTCATCGTTAGTGAGAATTGATCCACTCACGAACATCGATGCTCCAAATAAAGAGAGAAGAGAGCCTATCTACGCCACCTACAAGTCACACAATCCACACACGCTAATGAGTGATGAGCTTCCCTCTATACTTCCATACCAAAGATATATGCACATAGAAGGTGTTTGGCAAGAATCACAGAAGTGGAGATAGTCTCTCTCAATCCTCATTACTACACTTTGATTCCCTTTTGCATGCACAAAGAGGTGTGATCATATTATCCATAATCAAAGCCTTGCCACAGACTATCTATTTGTGCAATAATGAACAACATAGCCTCATTTGTTTTACTCTAATTTTCGGAGAGATTCCAATGTCTCACATGGACATCTTTCCAAAATCTATATTTTTTTCTCTAAGAAAGTATGGAATATATATTTCCATTAAAAAAATCTAGAAGGAAGAGTATGACATAAGTGTTGATGTGTGAAACATCAAAAAAAAGAACTAATGTGACACTAGGCAACCTCTATGGTCACCATTAACTCATTTCCACTCAAAACATTGAGAAATGATAGCCAAAACCAAGAAGTTTACTTCTTGAGATTTTTCTAGTCACTAAAATGACATACCTTCAGTATTTTGATAATTTCTCTTAGCTCAAGTATCATTTCCTGTTGGCAGTATACGAGAAGAAGCAAGTACGAGCATACAAGCAGATCTAGCACTAAGGCAACCCTCTATTTTTTTCAAAACCCTTACACCATTTAAAAGTGATTCTCATCACTAAAAACCCCTGTAAATACCATTTTCACCTTCTTGTAGCTCCATTTTGTACAAGCCGAGGAGTCCTCAAGCTTGAGGAGCCTTAGAAGTAGTTGCTTGCCAATTTTCATAATTTTTAGATCTCGTTTGAGCCCTCAAATAAGCCCTGGAACCTAATTTTTAACTAGGCCGGACACTAGGTCTGGACAGGGCCAAAGCTAGTCAAAAACTATAAATAGAGCTAGAGAGCTCATTTTTGGGGGAGCTTCTTGTAGTTTTGAGCTTGTATGAGAACTTGGTTGCAATAGAAGTGATTCCATTGTCTTACTCTCTTTGTTCTTGCCGTGTGTGCGCGTGTGCGTGTATGTGTGTGCATGCTTGTGTGCTTCTCACTCACGCACTTGTGCTTCCACTTGCTCGTGGTCTTCATACCATCCTCACGTCTTCCCGGATTGACATTAAAGGAGGTGCTACTCATCACTGAGCTACACCAAATTTTGGCGCCGTTGCCGGGGATTGAGCTTTGAGGACGAGCGTGTGATGGTAAGACATAGAGAGGACGCGTTGGAATGGTAAGTAGTTGGTAAATTTCTGATTTTTCTCCATCTCCATATCCATCTTCACCTCCTTCTCCATCTCCACCTCCTTCTCCTTCTCCACTACATATTCCCTCTTCCTTGTCATTCCCCTCATTTGTTGTGTGCGAGTTTGAGAGAGAGCGAGCGTGTGTGTTCTTGTTTTGTGTGTTTCTTGCATGTTTCTTGCAGGTGGCAGCTCCATCATCATCTCCAACAAGCTCAGCAGGTACAGAATCTGTCTGCACACTCCCCGAGGCGTTGAGCTCGAGCTATCGCGACACTCCGAAAACTTCACCCAATCACGATTCTGAGTGCACCACGACACTGCGCAGGCCTAGAGCTCCCAGGATCACTAGACAGAACAGAAAAATTCACCATATCCCGAGCTATCGCGACACCTCGAGGTATCGCGACACTCACGACCTATCGTGACACCTCACGAGCTATCGCGACACCTCACGAGCTATCGCGACACTCCGAAAACTTCACCCAATCACGATTCTGAGTGCACCACGACACTGCGCAGGCCTAGAGCTCCCAGGATCACTAGACAGAACAGAAAAATTCACCATATCCCGAGCTATCGCGACACCTCGAGGTATCACGACACTCACGACCTATCGCAACACCTCACGAGCTATCGCGACACCTCACGAGCTATCGTGACACTTCGACCTATCGCGACACCTCACGACCTATCGTGACACCTCACGAGCTATCGCGACACTTCGACCTATCGCAACACCTCACGACCTATCGCGACACTTCGACCTATCGCGACACCTCACGAGCTATCGCGACACTTCCCACCTATCGCGACACTTCCCACCTATCGCGACACTTCGACCTATCGCGACACCTCACGACCTATCGCGACACTTCGACCTATCGCGACACCTCTCACCTATGGTGACACTTCCCACCTATCGCGACACTTCGACCTATCGCGACACCTCCCACCTATCGCGACACCTCGACCCGACCTATCGCGATACACGGCCTTTAACGCATGAAAAGTTAGGGTTATTTTTGAGTGAATTGAAGGGTAGTTGAGCTTAATTTTAGGCACCTTGGTATAACTTTAGAACCTTGGAAGTGAGCAAAAGACCTAGAAATCAGAGAGGGATCTCCTGAACCCTAAGAGCCTGTTTTGACCCTTTAGTGCCTGAATGGTCATAACTTGACCATACGAACTCCGATTGATGAGATTTTGGTCTCGTTGGAAAGCTCGTTGAGAATCCTACGTGGACCTCGACTGGTTTTTGTAAGAATCATACGCGGAGTTTTAGAACATGTATTTTTAAGTTGACCTTTAGGTGGAACTAAGTGGTCCTCAGATTCAGGGGGTACAGTGAGTTACTCCAAGGGGGCTAAAATTATTGATGTGTGTCTTTCAATTACTTGTGGTAATAGAGCTATACTAACGGGTGATCTTTTGCAGGAACATTGTGTGCACTCAAGGCAATCCAAAGCAAGCTAGCAAGGGTGAGTACCAAGCTTGGGAGAAGGCTTCCTGGGATTGTGTAGCAGTCTGGTCAACCAGCTAATTGAGGTTGGAAGATCTCTCAACCCTCCTTTGTCAATTCCTAGCCTAGGCTAAGTACGACTTAGGTGTGGTAAGTAATTAGGGCAACGTTAGGCACGAATCAAGTCCAAGAGTATTAATCAACCAAGTGCAAGAATTAAGTAGGTCTTAAGTGCGAAAACCCTAAGGGACAAAAGGTAAACTGGAGTCGATCACTTATCAAGTGCGAAATTCACTTAAGTACTCCTGACGATGCGATTTCAGACAAGATCATAAACATAATATTCAACTCAAAAGAACAAAGTGATTGGTGCAAATTAACCTGCAACGAGAGTGTGCTTGGGTCCAAGGGGGTAGACAAATCAGGCATATGAACCTTAGATCAGGCAGACACTTAGGCCGAGACAGACAAAGCCTCAAATCTTCTGAAGCTAGTGTCAATCACACTGCACGGTCTTGGGCTCAACAGTTGAGTGATTACCCGTACACTCCCAGATCAGAAACAAGTGATTCTGAGATGTCCTATCACATGGAGAGACCAGTAGGTAGTTCAGGGTTGGCTTATCTAGAAAAGCCAGAAGGACCATACAAGACTCAACTGGAATACATCAGGACTAATCGTCTAGGTGCTCACATCTGTGAAGATGGCCTGAGAAGATCGGTGGTCCAGATTAAGAACCCCGATCAACCCCATGGATTAGACCACCCGGTAGTCAAGTTTGAGAATGGAGCATACCTAGATAAAGAGGGGACTATTTATGTAGTCACCACTCTTCCTGATAGAACATACGAGTTTGGAAATGTGATTGCAGAGACCGACATGGGTGATATAGAACAAGGGAACTTAGAGAGAGAGCCGAGAACCCCCCGTGGTAAATCGGTCTTGACCAGAATCATGACTCCAGAGTGGATTCCACAGGATAATAAAAGCATCGATCTGCTTTTAAACCGAGAAACCGATGAGGCCTTTTGGAGATATAAATCTGCTCAACCTCAGGAAGTGAGTGCCCTCACAATCTATGAGCTTAAAGACCCTGATAGCCCAGGCCAAGTAACCTACCTAGACAATGCATCAGAGATAATCTTCATGGTCACTGAGCATGGCGGACATGCCTACACATGGAAGGGTGAATTTGTTTTTCCCCAACCAAGGTCTAATGTGTCATACAGTCACCAAGGAGCTGGGACCTCCCAAGCTCATGGAGCGCAAAGAGATAGAAGTAGAGACAAACCTGAGGTAAGTTTTGCCAACTCCCTAGGAAGAGAAAGAACGAGAACAGAAAGGAATAGAGTGGAACCTGAGAGACATAGAACCCCATGGAATCAAAGGGATGCTGACGATTTTCCTTTGCCAAGGCCGAGAGAACACACTAGGACCCTGCGACCAACTCAACTGGTGAAGTCCATGAAGAATTACTTCGATGGCACGGGAGACCCTAATGACCATGTGGCAGAATTTCGGCAAGTATTGAAAGCTGAACAGGTAGAGGACCTATTCACACAATATAATGCTTTCGGTCTAACCCTTAGGAACACTGCCCTTACGTGGTTTCAACCACTAAACGAGAGGCATTTCAGAAACATAGACCAGCTCTTAGAGGCATTTATCGTTGAGTTTTATAAGAGTGGAATCAGGCATAACACCTCCTCACTAATTCATAGCTTCATACCTCAAGAGACGGTCAGACTAGCTGGAAGAAGATTTAGGCAATACCTGGAGAGATGCCCGATGCCGGAGTTACCCACACCAGCCAAACAAGTGGCCTTGTTCTTAGATGGATTATTGAGCACCAAGCTCAGGTCATATGTGTATCTGAAGGACCCCAGAACAAGAGAAGAGTGTGTGCGCATGTGCATAGACATTGAGGACAATCTAGGTGAGGAATTAGAACTATCAAAAATCTATAAGGATTCTGATAGCTCTAGTAACCTGACATCTGGTCAATCCACATCCATTGAGGAACTTGCAGAGAAGGTAGCCCGAAAACTAGGTGTCTCTAGCAAACAAATTCCGAGATTTGCCCCAATTAAGCGGTGTTACAATTGTGGCGGTGACCATATGGCAAGTGTATGTCCCATTATGGTCCAACCCCAGGCGAATCCTAGTAGCCAGTACTGCACCATAGAGCGCAGGTACACCAACCACACTGCACAAGACTGCCCATATAACAAACAAACTGTTAGGCAAAATTACCCTCAGCCATATCCACAACATGGTAGATACCAGAATCAGTACCCACCACAACAATACAACAGACCACAGCAAACTTATCAGCCACCTTATCAAGGGCAGCAGAGACCTCAACCAGCCCTAGTGCAGCAACCCCCTGCTCCAACCAATGTGATCCCAGTGAAATATGCATCTACTGAAGAAAATCCGAATAGAGCCATAGTCCCAGTCACCCCATTGCTATCAGACAGTGACCCAAGTGACCATAGTTTTGACTCCACACATATTGACAGCCCACAGGCTTACTACATGTAGCCACCCGAGCATAATGAGTCATACTATTATGAGGACCCAAGTGAAAATAGTGGGGAACGTGAGTATGCTAATGTCATGTTCACAAACCCCAACTCTAGACCTCAACCTAGGCAAGTAAGACCCCCATTTCCTAGAGGACCATGCTTCAGATGTCAGGGAGATCACCTTATACGTGATTGTCCACTGCCTGTCCCTACACAACCTCAACCAGTAACCATTCAGGGTTTCTGTCAAGACTGTGGGAAAGAACATCTCCTATGAGATTGCCCAAAGAACCCTAATAACATGCCTAAAATCACTCCTATCAATGTTGTTGGGTTAGTTGTAGACTCCACAGGGAGTGTGACTTCCACTGCACCTGTGCAGGTGATCACAAGAGCCCAGGCACTACAACAAAACCAAGGTGTTGGTCAGGAGAAGAGCCCCGAGGTGAGTGAAACAGAGAGCATAACCAAAAAGAGGACTAGAGCCTGGAAGGATAGTCGTGAAAGAATGAAAAGGCAATGGGCAAAAAAGATAAACAAACTTGAAGAAAGCTTGAGAGAAACCAAGGCAAAAATCATAGAGATCACATCTCAACCGCACTCTCACACCTTCCCACCACTACCATCCCCATCACCCTCCATTCCTCCACCCTCTAATACACCCCACGTAACCCACCCACCACCCCGAGTAGGATCAGTATTAGCTGACCCCACTCCTGAAGGCTTGGACATGATGTTCAAGGCCTACCAGGCTCGACTTCAAGAAGGGCCAACAGCTGCAAACCTAGACAAGAGTTACCCTAGAGCAGATTTAGAGATTGAACGGATGAAAATGTGCATGAAAATGGTAGAACAAGCTCAAGCTATACTTGAGACTAGTCAAAAGTTCAATCAGACAAACTCTGTCAAATCAGATTTGCACTTCCAAGGCTTACTAGAAAAATTAGAGCAGTTGGTAAACAAACCACAAGTTTCTTTACCTCCACAGGCTCAACCAGTTATTGAAAGAGGAAGCTCACCACCAATGGGAGCTTATGTTCCTAATTCCACGGATGCTGGAATACCTCCTTCAATTCAACAGTACTCTCAAGAGTTCTTGCGGGAAATACAGGAAGAGAGATGGGCCAAGGAGAAGGGTAATTCCCCTCCTATTCCTGAGATTGATGATCTTCATGATCAATTTCCCCAAGACATTCCGTCTATCTATGGAGACCAAGCAGAGCAACAAGAAGATGAAAGATTAGATTTTGAATCTAATTCTTTACAAGAGTTGCCTCATTTCACAGGCCCATGGGAATCTGAATCTCTCCAGATCAGAGCTCCCACAATATTGGTAAGAAACGAAGACTCAGTGATTCCAAGAAACACTGATGTTGTGAAGAACACTAAGGTTCAATGTCATCTCACCGTAGAGGAGCTGCTCAAGGCAAAACCGGAGCTCTGGAATCATGTGAAGGATCAGGTTCCAGAACTTGAATCCAATATGCCAAAAGTAGGCTCTAAGCAAAAATTTCCAGAGATACCTCTCGACAAGATAGGAGACATGAGCGAAGGTGAAGAAGGTAACACTTATCTTACGATCACCTATCAAGGTTACACAACCAAAGCAATTGTGGATTCGGGTGCTGGTGTTGCTATTGCGACCACCTCCTTGTGGAAGCAATGGGGCAAACCCACCTTAAGACCAACGAGAATGAAACTTCAAATGGCAGATGGTCATTTTGAAAGACCTCTAGGATTGCTTGAAGGGATAACTCTAACCACTTGTGGTGTAGAGTTTGAACATACATTTGCTATATGTGACTTTGAGAAAAATAATGTCTACGAGATGATCCTAGGAAGACCCTTCCTACGACAATTGCAAATAGTACAGGATTGGGGAACCAACTCCTTGTACTTACAGCACTTAGGGGTCACCACCAAGGTCAATTTGAAGGATTACACCTTCAGAGATGTACCACCCCTACAGTGGAATCCTATCCACAAAGCGAAAGAAGATTCCATCTCCGTGCATTCTGGAAGTTCACCTAATCCATCCTGGCTGCATGAAGATACTCACTTGTGGATGTGCAAGGTCGCGGAGGAAGAGGAAAAGCGCCTAAAAGCGAGAGAAGAAGGAACTTCCCCAGGAGATAGACCAATAAAAGACCCAGCCTATACACCGATGATATTTCCAGATGAGGAATTTGAGCCTCATGGTTGGGCAGAAATCTTAGCTACCATGGACATAGCAGTCAATGAAGAACAATGGACACCTCATTGTGATGAGGAGGGTTATGATATTTCAGTGTTTATGTGTCAGCCCCTGTTGGAAGAGTGTGATCCTAGTGAGTTCATAGAAGAAGAGGAGAATGACGATGATCTCGAATCCATTGTGATGGATACTTACTTTGACTCAGAGGAACACTACTTAGAAGACATAGGAGTGTTAACCCAAAAAGAAGAAGAACCCCTCGCGAGTATTAAAACGATAAATTCAAAGGAAGGGAGTGAAGGAGGTCAAAAGAAGAAGAAAAGAAAAGCAGTGAAACAAGAGGAGGAAGAATCATTGTTTGAAGTACCAGAAAATTTCAAGAAATATGAAGTGGAAGACCGAAAAATTTTAGTACGGATGCCTAAGAGAGAGGCCATTATAGGAGAAGCATATGACAATAAAGAAAAGACCAAAAAAATTGTAGTGACCATTGAAGGGAACGAAGAACGATGTACATACATAGGAGATGACCTAAGTGCAAAAGAAGAAGCAGAGCTTGTAGCTCTATTAAGGGAATATAGGGATGTGTTCGCATGGCACTATAGAGACTTGAAAGGAGTAGATCCACAGATTTGCTCTCATACGATTCCGATGACCGCTGATGCCAAGCCCACCAAACAAAAGCCCTACACATATAATGACAATTATGCAGCCAAAATAAAGGAGGAAATTGACAGGCTGATTGAAGCTGGATTCATCTATGAGATTGAGCACACTGAATGGGTGTCCCCCATTGTAGTGGTGCCCAAGAAGAATGGGAAATTGCGAGTGTGCATTAACCTTAAAAAACTTAATGCCGCTACAATCAGAGATAGTTATCCACTTCCAATCACCGAACATCTATTGGAGCGTGTTGCAGGCAAGGAAGTTTATAGCTTCCTTGATGGATTTTCAGGTTACAACCAAGTAGCCGTTGCCCCCGAAGATCAACACAAAACGGCCTTTGCCACAGAATGGGGAATCTTTGCATTTCGTGTGATGCCATTTGGGCTCACCAATGCACCTGCAACATTCCAAAGGCTCATGTGTCATGTCTTCAAAGAGTTCTTGCGAAAGAGCTTAGAAGTATATGTGGATGATTTATGCGCTCATTCCCAAGAAAGAAGTTACCACATCCCTGAGCTCAGACAAATGTTCAACAAGTGTAGAGATTATCGAGTGTGTCTGAACCCAGAGAAGTGTGTGTTCATGGTACAACAAGGTAAGATCTTAGGTCACATTGTTTCTAAGAATGGAATTTCAACAGATGAAGACAAGGTAAGAGCGATAGCAGAGTTACCAAGACCAAGAAATGTTAAAGAGGTACAAGCCTTTATGGGCCATTGTGGATATTACCATAGGTTTATCCACATGTATGCCATCATAGCTAAACCTCTTTATGGGTTGTTAACAAATTTTGAGTGGAACGAAGAATGCGAGAATTCCTTCAACGAGCTGAAAAGACGTTTGTGCACAGCACCAATATTGACTACTCCGGATTGGAGCAAACCCTTTCATGTCCATGTAGATGCCTCCAATCATGCAATAGGATGTGTGCTAGCACAACCCACAGGTGAAGGAAACTTGGATTTGCCGATAGCATATGCTAGTAGGCAATTAAATGCAGCTGAACGAAATTATACCACAACGTAGAGAGAAGGCTTAGGCATGGTATATGCTGTGAAGAAGTTTAGACACTATTTATTGGCCAATAAGTTCAAGTTTTTCACTGATCATCAAGCTTTACTATATTTTGTCAATAAACCTTGCAATACAGGCCGCTTAGTAAGATGGTTCCTCTTACTAATGGAATACGACTTTGAAGTTGTTGTCAGGAAAGGTAGAACCCATCTTAGGGCAGACCATCTTTCTCGCATCACTTCAGGAGAGCCACCGCAAGGAGTGTCTGACGAATTGCCCGATGCTTATTTGTTCAATTTAGAAGTTGTTCCTAAATGGGCAAATAAGATGGTACCAGTCCTAACCTTTGGGCCTGCAAATAAAAATGTGAAAACAAGCAAAGAAGAAATTGTAAGATCACAAAAGTATCAAATATTGGCCGAAAGCATGTACAAACAAGATCCAGAGGGTGTACTAGCTTGTTGTGTTGAGGACGACGAACATGCTAGTTGGTTGCAACAAGCCCATGAGGGACTGCTAGGAAATCACTACCCTAAACAACGAACATTGCAGAATCTAAAACGTTTAGGAGTGTATTGGCCTAGCATGGACAAAGAAATACAGAAGTAGATCCAGAATTGTCCAGTGTGCCAGAAGAGAACCCCAGTGGAGCATGCCACTCTTTATCATGTGTCATTAATCCCAGATTGGAGTGCTCCGTTGGTCGAGTTCATGAGATCGGGAACATTACCCAATCAGGCTAGTCTTGCAAGAAAACGGAGCATGGAGCAAGAGGCTCAAGACTATGCCTTAATAGGAGACAACCTATATCGAAGAGGCAAGGATGGTTACCTAAGACTGTGCATTCATGAATCAGATTATTTGAAAGTCTTAGAAACTGCACACAGCGGTGCTGCAGGTGGACACTTTGGGCCTGACAGAGTAATTAAGACCATTCTATTCTCAGGACTTTGGTGGCCCACTCTTCATATGGATGCACATACTTATGTGAAGAAATGTGACACGTGCCAACGTGCCCAATATCCGATGAGAAAAGATGAAATGCCTTTAAGGCCAATGATGGGAGGACGTGCATTTTCAAAGTGGGGTATAGACTTTGTAGGTCCCATCAACCCCCCAGCTAGAAACTCCCATGCAGAATACATTATTGTAGCCACAGATTACCTTACCAAGTGGGTGGAAGTAAAAGCCACGACAAAGAATGATGCTCAAACGACGGCTAAGTTCTTATTCGAAAATGTGTTCACTAGATATGGGTTACCAATAGAGTTGGTTAGTGATAGAGGTACGCACTTCTTGAATGAGGTCATTGAAAATCTCCTTCAAGAATTCATGGTGATACATAAGAAGTCTGCCCCCTATCATCCACAAGCTAACGGACAATCCGAGAGCACGAATAAGATCCTATGTAACGTATTGACGAAACTTGTAAATAATAAACGCTCTGATTGGGACAAACAACTTCATCATGCTGTTTGGGCATACCAAGTTGCCTACAAAACGGTACTCAATGCCACCCCATTTCAGATGGTCTTCGGACAGAATGCGGTGCTACCATTAGATTTTCTAATTCCAGCTTTTAGAGTAGCACAAGAGCATGAGTGGAATGGACATGAGTTGTCCTCTAGGATCTTTGATCTAGAACGTTTAGGTGAGACGAGGCTACGAGCAGCAGCAGGCATCTATGCTGCAAAGAAACGGCAAAAGGCATACTTTGATGCCCATGTGAAGGATAAGGGCTTGAAAGCAGGAGATCTAGTTTTAGTCTACACATTGAAACAACATGCAAGAAAGCTAGAAAAGAGAGGCTACGGACCTATGATCATCAATAGGATCTCCACGAGTGGAGCAGTACAACTAGACACTTTAGAGGGGGATGTTCTCCCAAACTATATTAGCGGATGCAGAGTCAAGCTGTATCAGGAACCCCTCACAGAGGAAATGCTAAGTCGACTCAATACTGCTAAGCAACGTAAAGAGGAGGAAAAACGAATTCGAGAAGAAGCACAGGCAGAGGCCTTAGAGCGTATCAGACGAATGAAGTTGAGGAGACAAGGGAGGGATCAGCCTATGACTGACACTCAAGAGTCTCCAGGCTATCACATGGCCATGTGTGAGGCTTCAGGTGAACGTACCCATAAGATAGTGGACCGACGACCTTTTGTGACCCTAGAAATAGGACAAAGAGACAGCACAACAAGCGTGAGAGCTTTAATTGATTCAGGAGCAGCCACAAGTGCAGTTCGGCTTTCTTATTGTCAACAGCTGCAATTGGAGGTAAAACCCCTAGAAGCATATCTGATAGGATTAGGAGGTGTTGAAACCCCTTGCATGGGAGAGGTGGATCTTCCCCTCTACATACAAGAGGTCCTCATACCAGCAAAAGTGCTAGTGTGTGAAGACGAGGATCTGACCGAACCTCTTGTCTTAGGCCAAGACTGGATCTATGATCACGCAGTCAACCTCAACCTAAGAAGTGGACTTCTTCAGGCTTGGGTAGGCCAAAGCCGTCTCACGATTGAATTAGAAAATCAAGCACTCAAACCAATAGAACAGGCACCAACTCCTGGTCCCTCCAGGAATCCACATGAAGATAACAATGTTGTTCTTGTACAAACTTCTATGGTGCAGAGGATTGTCAATCGTACTGAAAGTACAGGAGCCAATAAAGAGTTCCTAACTGATCCAAAGAAGATTCTAGACGAGCAGACCAAACATCACTCAACACGAAGGAGGCTGCTGATCAAGAGGCAGGAGCACCAACCTGTGCAACACGGAGCATCTCGTGGCGCGAAGCAGAACTGGATACGCAAGGATGGGAAACCCACAACCCTAATAGTAGACTCTCAAGATGACAAGAAACGAGCCTCACCGTCAAGGAACGAAGTGAAGAAGCCCCCTAGGATAACCCCTAGGCATACCATTTCTATTTGGGTTCCTAAGCGGTCAATGAAGGCCACCCCTAATGCTAGACAGATATGGGTGCCCAAGGCTTGCTTACAAGCCCAAATTACTTCACCTTCAGACACTAGGATGCAGCAACTTTCAGAAACACTCGTGGCCAATAACTCAAAAAATGAAAAGATACCTACACCTCTCACTGTCTCCACTCCCATCAACCCTAGGAATGTTTGGAAATGGGTACCCAAAAGGTCCCAAATACATCACACTCTCATCCAGAAATCTTCACCTGTCTTTAGCTCTAAGAGCTACGAATCCTTTATCAAAGTGTGGAGAATTAAACTGTGTACTAAACCCCCTCACCCAATTCTGTAAATCTGTCCACTCTAACACAGGAGCATTCTGAGCCCATTGCATAACCAAAGTATGCATCTAGGATGACACTGACCTCTAATCACCACTCACACCTATCACAAACACTTCACCACTAACCACTGACCTCCGGGATTGTCATGTTAGTATTGTGAAGGGAACACCATTATATCTTGTTTCCTATGCAACACTAATGTACCTTTCTTCTTCCAGCAGATAAGAAACCTACTCTCATGGCAACAGCGGCAGGCACAAGCTCTCAGGCAGGCTCTAGTGCTCCAATCAATTGGGATGCCATGCCGGTGGAGGCCCCACCAACAGCTCGGCCTGAAGAGTTCGTGAATGTGCGGAGCATTCCTATTCCAGATCCACCAAATGGCCTAACCGAAAGAGTAAAGGGGCATTCTCACTGGTTCAATGAGATGCCAGGAGATTTGGGGGATGCGGATCATATCTGGGAGTCCAAGATGGAATGTGGAGGGGTGTGGTGGACCTTCCAGTTCTTCTCACGAGAATTCGAAGCATTGCAAAATGCCGCTCCACTTCAAGATATCTGGCAAAAAGCAGGATTACAAACTTATTTCAGTGCAGCTCTGCCTAAACCCGATTTCCTCAGGTGCTACTACCTAATTGCCACGCTGAAGCCGACAGGGGATAAAGATCATTCAGGCACATTCTGGGTGCCCTCCTTGTCAAATCTGGAGGAAATGAGGAAGTTCGAATTGAATGTTACTTTAATCAGGGAAGCACTTCAGATGTATGGCACGCATGTACCTTCTGACCGCGACCCCTTGATACCTGAGTCGATGAAAAGCAATAGAATCAAGAAGCTAAAAGAAATGTGCGCCCTCACCCCCAACATCGCCATACCTTTGCGGATGTGCCTCCAACATTTCGCATTCCCAGCTCAGGACCGTTTCACCCAACCTCACAAGAAAATATGGTATGGGCTATATCTAGCAGAGACTGGAAGCTTGCCCATTAAGATGCCTGTATGGATCTTGGACCAAGTGTATGAGGCAGGCAAGCGGGGAGTGAGGAAGCCTACTCTACATGGTTGTTGTGCGCTTACAAGAATTATCTATAGATGTCTTGCATATGATGTGCCAGTTGCCAGAGCCCTCAAGTATGCACAACTGGAGTTGTTCAAAGGGCGGAAGTCAGGGAGCCAGCCTGCAAAACGAATGCGTGGATCACTCTCCCAGGTAATGATCCCTCAAGAGGCCACGGCTGAAGCTTCTCCCAGACCAGAAGCTCAGGTCGCACCTTTCACGATCCATCTTCAAGGAGTTCAAGCTGGGGAGGTGGTACAACCCGCTCCATCCGCCCCTCCACTACCTACCGATGCAGAGTTTGCATCTATGGCCACCTTCACAGAGGATCCAAACTTCGATTTTGAAAGATTCCTGCAGACGGTCCCCCTATCAGACAATGAAGATTCCCCTGACAATGTTGATCCGGGTGCATCAGTCCAAAGAGAACAGCCACGGGGCAAGACGAGCAGAGTACATGGGGAAGAAGTGGCACACCATCCTCATGACCCAAACACACAAGTTCACGAAGGTGCACAAAGAAATGAACCAGAAGACAGTGAAGAGGAGGCCCCTGCCTACACGGCACAACTCAGACGGCTATACAAGACAGTCAAGCAGGTCCAGAGAAGACATAAGATGACAGAAGAGGCGAATAGAGCTCTAGTGAACCAAATGCTTCAAACTGAGAATGTCGACTCACATTTTGTGGAATCATTGAATCTATTGGCAGAGACATGTGGGATCGGGGAAGCATTAAGGATAATGGTCTATCAGGAAAACCCGACCTATGATCAACGGAGGATTGATACACGGCCACGACGAGGGAAAATGATTCAAATGGAAGTCTCTACTGCCTTGCCTACCACAATTTCAAAGGATGTTCACATGACGAGTCTAAGTCCCACTGACGAACAAGATGTAATTACTCAGGTACCATCTCCACCGCCACCTTCCATTCAACCCTCATAACCCTTCTCCACTAGCCCTTCTGAACAACCGATATCCACCCATCATGAAACCATTGTACACACCTCCGTTTTTACATCCTTCCCTTTACCCACGTCCAGCACTTCCACCCAAATTTTTGAACCTCACACCGGTCATCCGGCCACCGATCAAACCATAATAGGTCACCCTTCCTATCTCCCCGCCCTTGGACAACCACTTGCCACTAGCCAGACCTTATCCCATCCTTTTCCATTCACCCACACCCAAACCCTATCCACCACTTCCCTAGTAACTGCCTCACACTCAACCCAAGTCACACAACCCTCATTTTGGACAAACCTTGTAAATATACTCCAACAAGTGGATAATTATAATAAAAAGTCCCTTTCCCAACCTCACTCCCCCACATTCACTGCCACCACTATCACACCACCCACCATTCCTGTATTCACAGTTCACGAATCACACACTCTCACATCCGATCCCATGGACATCTCACCATCCACAGGATCACCCACCACCACTGTTACTCCAACATCACCACGTGTCATTTCACTCACGTCGCCATTTCCAAACACTGTAGGCACAACATCCACTTTCCCCTTTCCCATCTCCCGACCCCTTGCATCTTCCACCCTCACCCCTGCACCCACCTCATTTAGTCATGCACTCAACACCATGCTCGAAGCTGCTGCCCAACTTAAACAGGAATACAGGTTACTAGAAGAAAACAATAAAGAGCTCTGTACTTTGTCATCCCACCTCCAGGCACGTGTCACTGCCTTGGAGTTGTCTAATACGGAATTACAGCAGGAGGTGACTACCCTCCAACAATATCAGGTGGAGCTCGAGTCCACACATACAGAGAAGAGTAGGGTAACGGAAGAACAACTCAGAGATCAGATAGCCCGTAACGCTAGACTACAACGAAACATGGCTCTACTCCGATGCCATTTAGCGGCTGCTCAAGAAGAAAACAAAAGACTACAGCAACAAAATCAAGACAACCTCGAAGCAGCCATGGAAAATACTCCAGGGGCACCCACCGACCCTACTAAATTTCAAGCCATCCCCCCAGAAAACATACAACAAATATTGGAAGCTTATGCCAATCTCTTGGAAGCACATGATCAGCTTGCTGACCAAGTCAAAGACCTACAGAAAGCCCAAGTGCCTACACAACACCAACGAGAACCTAAAGAGATGGCCAACGCCGCAACCTCACCAGAGCCGGAATTATCAGTAACCAATGACGTACTTGAGCTACGACAACAGGTTGCAGAACTAAAAATTAAGTTGTTACAGTATGAACGACCTCCTCCTCCACCTGATCAAACCATAGAAGAGGAAACAGTAGTCATTCCAGTGGAGGAGACATTTGAAGACAATTATGAGCCTCAAACTCTTCCAGGTGGCAGGATCACTGAAGAGGGACAAGATACATATGAGGAACCCCCGTCAGCATGGATGAAGCAGGTAGAGGAGATGGGTCACACTCACGAAGAGCATGTTGCAACTCAGATGCTAGCCATGAAAGCCATAGAGGAGACCATACTCAAGTCTGAATATTTCTCGAACTTGGCTCCTAGGCGGCTGATAACTAGCTCAAAGTTACAATATAAACCTTATTTTGTATTGTTGGCAGACTACAATGCTGAGATCAAACGCATAACCAACAAGCACCCCTCTTTCGCAACACAATTCGAACCCGAGGACATCCCAGAAGCAGCCAAAAAAGGGGCCATATTCCAGCCCATGTGGAGGCAAAAGTTACTGGAGACCTATCCGGAAATGTTACGAACATGGGATCATGCTCCCATGCATCTGAAATATAACCCATGCTTTGGTCCAGTACAAAGAAGAAGATCATGGAAAGCATTCGCCATCAAGGTTCAGAACAACGCAAATTATAAAGAATGGCTCAATTACCCCGCAATCGCACCCCCAGCCGGCACACCTACAGTATCATACATGATAGCCACCATCAGACATTGGATGCCACGCCTCCACCCCATGCCGGATGTCGCCGCTCAAATGATGCTCAAAATTTTGGACATGATGCAAGTGGTCCTCAAGACCTTTCGAAATGTAGGTAACATCCAGCCTTCGATTCCGGGCTTCATCAATGGTAATTATGATTTGCTATATGACATGAGCACGACCCCGAGCATTCGAGTAGCTTACGCATGGCATGCACGCATCAGATATCTCCCTGCCTGCTATAAGAAAACTTTCGACGATATGTTCACCACGGGGTTTTGGGAGTCACACTCAGAAGTGTTCGCACCACGCCCAACCCACCTGCTACATCTATTCGCGTGTGAACAAACCATGCACTCAGAACTCTACACCACACCACACCCTGATATGCCGGGAGCAGTCAATTGGGATGCCCTCTAGAGAGACTTGGTCCAGGGACTACGCATCAAGGAACAAGAAGTGGCAATCGACCTCTTGCAGAAGTACATTGATCAAACAGTGGAGCAGAGGTCTGTCAGAGGCGACAGACGCTAGGGGGGGGAGAGTGTTGGCAGTATACGAGAAGAAGCAAGTACGAGCATACAAGCAGATCTAGCACTAAGGCAACCCTCTATTTTTTTCAAAACCCTTACACCATTTAAAAGTGATTCTCATCACTAAAAACCCCTCTAAATACCATTTTCACCTTTTTGTAGCTCCATTTTGTACAAGTCGAGGAGTCCTCGAGCTTGAGGAGCCTTAGAAGTAGTTGCCTGCCAATTTTCATAATTTTTAGATCTCGTTTGAGCCCTCAAATAAGCCCTGGAACCTAATTTTTAACTAGGCCGGACACTAGGTCTGGACAGGGCCAAAGCTAGTCAAAAACTATAAATAGAGCTAGAGAGCTCATTTTTGGGGGAGCTTCTTGTAGTTTTGAGCTTGTATGAGAACTTGGTTGCAATAGAAGTGATTCCATTGTCTTACTCTCTTTGTTCTTGCCGTGTGTGCGCGTGTGCGTGTATGTGTGTGCTTGCTTGTGTGCTTCTCACTCACGCACTTGTGCTTCCACTTGCTCGTGGTCTTCATACCATCCTCACGTCTTCCCAGATTGACATTAAAGGAGGTGCTACTCATCATTGAGCTACATTTCCCCAAGATCTTTTGATGGATGAAAGTAGAAGAGTAGCGCTTTCCAACAAGCTATCATATGCAAGAAACGGATCTCTAGAACTCAAGATATAGCCTTCACAAGATGACCCTGTATGACTTCCAAAAGTGGAATTTTTGCCTGTTTTAGTAAGTCTGACTGTCCAAAAATGAAAATTCGATGCCTAGCATCGACTTGCAACCAAAAGTCGATGCCAGGCATCGACTTTGAGCTTTTTTGGCCACTTTTTTGTTCCTGAAATAGGCGCGTTTAACACACATATGATGAAAACCACTTTTATGTGGGAAGTCGATGCCAGGCATGGACTTTATCTGAAACTCGATGCCAGGCATCGATTTAATCCACAAACCTCATGTTTTTAAGAAGTTCTAGCAGTACATAACACTCAGAGAATAAAAAACCGTCAATTTTTAGCCTTTTCTAGCTCATTTCCTTTTTGTTCGATCCAAGCTAAATGAGTATTCTCATAAAATAAGGCTTTTTTTATCCATTTCATAATTCTCTATTAAACATTTTAGATCAGGTACTCTAAAATTAGCAAAATTCTGCTACCCTAAAGTGATCAAAATTTTGAAAATATGTTCAAAATTTGCATATTTTTGGGGGGTTTTAGAAAACCTTGTATACTCGTGTAAAGAATTTTTTAAAATCATGCAAAAAAAGGCTATTTTAGTGCATAGGGTTTCTCTTTTTATGACATAGTTCTCGTTGGTTATGACTCACTGTTTGATGAAGATGGTGTCGAAGATGATATTCCGCAGATTCCTGTTCGTGCTGCTGTTTCTGCTGCACCAACTACAGAGTAGATTCGCTCGGATTGCAGAGATGCCCAGGCACATGCATTGATAGCTTTGTCTGTCAAACGTGCCATCATTCCTCACATTCGCTCTTGCAGAACAACTAAGGATGCTTGGGATACACTTACCACATTGTACCAAGCTAGGAATGAGGCTCGTGTTGCTTATCTGCAAAAACAGTTGGAGAGTGAGCACATGAATGAAGGTGATTCTATGGACAGTTTCCCAACGAAGATCAAAGACTTGAAGGAACAGTTGATTTCTGTTGATGAGGTTATACCAGATACCTCACTTGTGGAGATCGTTCTGAATGGTCTTCTTGATTCATATCAGAGTTTTGCTTCTACTCTTCGGTTGATGATGAAAGGCAATCCAAATGACTTATCATTTGAGGAGTTAGTCTCTATTGTGTTGCAGGAAGATTAGTCCTGGCAAAACATGTCCATTATGTGATTTGTAGATCAAGCTTTCCTGGCTAGTCAGAAGGGCAAATGAAAATGGAGCTCTTCAACTAGTAAGCAGAAGTCTGCTAATTCTGCATATTCGAAGAAGGAACATAAAGATGAGAAGAAATCAGAAAAGGAGAAATTGTTTTGTAAGTACTGTAAAGGGAATGATCATATCATAAAGAACTGTCCAAAACTTGCTGCTAAAGAGGCAAAGAAAAAAGAGGCTGGAATCGTTGTTGCAGAGGCCTCTACACCAAAAACAGAGTCTGCAAATCTTGTACAGGAAGAAGAATGGGCGTTTACTACTATCTGCACTTTTGACCCATCTTCTCATGAGGAGTGCATGTCTGTAGTAGACTCAGATGTTTGATAGTTTGAGAGTGGGGCGACCAAACATATTACGTCGCAGCGCAGTTTCTTCTCTTCAGTCGAGCCTACCCCTACAGGGAATACTGTTACATGCGCCAACAACTCCTCTTATCCTGTTATGGGAGTTGGTAAGATCATTTTGACTACTGCTGATGGTAGTTCTTTCACTTTGTCAGATGCTTTATTTGTGCTAGGGATCAAAAAGAACCTGTTATCAGTCTCTGCATTAGCCGAGATTGGCTTGGTTGTGAAATTTGTTGATGACAGGTGTACAGTTCATGATCTGTCAAATGGCGATGTGATTATTGCTTTTGGCCTTTTATGTCGTGGGCTGTATAAGCTCATAGACTATGAAAGATCTGTTAATGATTCGACATGTGCAGTTCATGATTCTCAGGCTATGTCAGATGCAAAACTTTGGCATGCACGCTTTGGTCATCTCAATTTTTCTAGTTTGCTACGCCTGTAGAAATTTGATATGGTGTCTTCTTTGCCCAAGCTTGAGGCACCCGAAAAACATGTATGTGAAGGCTGTATTTTGGGCAAAATGCAGTGTTCCTTCTTTCCAAAAGATGATTCAGCTCGGGCTACGCCGATATTGCAACTTCTACATAGTGATGTTTGTGGTCCTATGCAGACACCCTCTTTTGAAAATTACCTTTACTTCGTGACTTTCATTGATGATTTTTCCAGGCATGCATGGGTATATTTATTGAAGGCAAAGTCCGAAGTGTTCATGTGCTTGAAACAGTTTTTGGTTTTGGTTGAAAATATGTCAACATGTAAAATAGGCATCCTCCATTCTGATCGAGGGGGGGAATATATGCCTTCTAATTTTAATGCATTTCTGGCTGAACGTGGGATAAAACTCCAGTTTACAGTGCCGTATACACCTCAATAGAATGGAGTTGCTGAAAGAAAGAACAGGTCACTCATGGAGATGGCGAGGTGTATGGTCAAGAGTCAGGCCTTACCACACAGTTTCTGGCTTGAGGTTGTCATGTGTGCAGCATATGTACTGAACATGTGTCCTACTAAAGCACTACAGTCTATCACTCCATATGAGGCTTGGCATGACCGCAAGCCATCTGTTTCTCATCTGCATGTTTTTGGTCGTTTGGCATATGCACTAGTGCTTGAACAACATCGCAAAAAATTGGATGATAAGGCAGTAAAATGTATTTTTGTTGGGTACAGTTCTGAAAGTAAAGGCTATCGTCTGTATCATCCACAGACTAAACGCATTCTGGTTAGCCGTGATGTTGTTTTTGTGGAAGATGCTATTCAGCCATTGCTTTCATGTACCAAGGAGACATCTGTTAGCTCCAAAGACATGCATGATACTTTGATGCCTCTTTTTGTAGGTGGACAGTCTAGTGCTGGTCCTAATGAGGAAACTTCTCAGCCTTTGTAGGTTTCATATGATGATGTAGATCATTCCATTTCTGATCCAAATTTACATGATGCACTTGTTGATGAGAGAGCTGATATTGAGTAGGCAAAAACTATGCCAAAATGGCTGGTGCAGACTTTGCGTGACAGCAAATTAGATGCACCTTTGTCTTATCGTACTTGATCAGGCTCTCATAGTGCGTCCTTTGCATCAGATTGCTATGCTATGGCTATGTCTAGTCTCTGTGATGAGAATGAGCCTGTTTCTTTTGATGACGCACAGAATTTAGAAAATTGGATGGCTGCTATGCAATCTGAATATGCTGCTATAATGAAGAATGGTACATGGTCTTTATGTGACTTGCCTCCTGGGAAGAAGGCCATTGGCACTAAGTGGGTATACAAGCTGAAGCATAAACCTGATGGTATAGTTGACAGGTATAAGGCTAGGCTTGTTGCAAAGGGTTATGCGCAGGAAAGAGGCATTGATTTTGATGAGACCTTTGCACCTACATGCCGTATGTATGACTACTGTTAGGAGCATTTATGCACTTGCAGCCCATCATGGTTGGAATGTACATCAGTTTGACATTAAAACAACATTTCTGAATGGTGACTTGCATGAAGAAGTGTATGTTTTTCAGCCCCGTGGCTTTGTGCAAAAAGGACATGAAAACTAGGTGTGCACGTTAAAGAAGGCATTATATGGTTTAAAGCAAGCACCACATGCTTGGTATGAGAAGATACATGCCTATCTGGTTGCACATGGTTTTGAGAGCAGTCCAACTGAAAGCACCTTATATGTTAAGCATGCTAATGATGTGCTTCTGATCATTGTTGTCTATGTTGATGAAATTCTCCTCACTGGTCCTATTGAGAAGCATATTGCTGATTTTAAGGCTGATTTGCATGCCTCATGTAATAAAGTGATTGAACCACACCCTTGACAAATAGAAGATGGTTGAACTACACCCTAAGAGGGAGGATTAGGAACTAATCCTCAACCATGGCTTTTGGGGCAAGTGGTTAGCCCATCACATTCCTAACCAAGAGGTTGTGAGTTCAATTCCTTAAATTGGTATGAGAGCCTAGGAAGTAGGCTTGGGCAAGGTGGAATGATCCAATGGCCTCTAAAACAGGCGCTTGGGCATCCTCTATGTGAAAGGGTAGGAATTGTGGAAGGCGCTGCGTCGGTTTCAAGGATGGACCTTACAATGATTGGGGTGTATATCCCAATCCGTAGGTCGGATTGGGAAGTAGGCTTGGGCAAGGTGGAATGATCCAATGGCCTCTAAAACAGGCGCTTGGGCATCCTCTATGTGAAAGGGTAGGAATTGTGGAAGGCGCGTGCGTCGGTTTCAAGGATGGACCTTATAATGATTGGGGTGTATATCCCGATCCGTAGGTCAGATTGAGGCATATAATATACCGTTGGAAAGCTCTCGGAACGAACTTTCCAATGAAATAGCATGGAAGTGTGAATTCCTTGGGAATCATTGGGTGACATTTGATTGAGTGTTCAAGATACCAAGCATGGGTGAGAACAAGGTTCAAGACTGAGGTTGAGAACAAGGGCTCGAGACACCAAGGTTGCGAACAAGAAGGTTCAAGACAACAAGGTTGAGAGCAAGGGTTCAAGAGACCAAGGTTGCGAACAAGGTTGAAGAAACTATGCGAGGTTGAGGGACATCAATTCAAGGGCACCTAGGGAGTTCCAGGGGTTGATCACCGAGGCCAGAGGGATACAAGAGCAGATCATTGAGGACAATGATTGACCAAGGGGAGAAGAATGTAATAAAGTGATTGAACCACACCCTTGACAGATAGGAGATGGTTGAACTACACCCTAAGAGGGAGGATTAGGAAGTAATCCTCAACCATGGCTTTTGGGGCAAGTGGTTAGCCCATCACATTCCTAACCAAGAGGTTGTGAGTTCAATTCCTTACACCTCATTTGAGATGTCTGAGTTGGGGCATTTGCATCACTATTTGGGCATTCAATTTATGCAAGTTGATGGTGGAATGGCTTTGTGTCAAATGAAATATATTGACACATTATTGCAGCGTTTTGGCCTTGAAGACTGTAAGCCTATTGCCACTCCTATGGAGAGAGGTTTACAATTGAGTCTTCATGATGTTGAAGATGCATTTGATGCTGTTCTCTATCAGCAGGCTATTGGATGCTTGATTTACTTATGCATTACTCGGCTAGATATTGAGTTTTTTGTCTTACAGATGAGCAGGTTTATGCATTGCCCAAGAGTCACGCCTTGGAAGGCGGTTAAGTGCATCTTTCACTACTTGAGTGGTACTCGGCTACTTGGGTTGTTTTATCCCAAGGGGGGATCACTACTACCAAATTTGCATGCTTTTTCTGACTCAGATTGGGCTAGTTGCTATGACACTCGTGTGTCCACTAGTGGCTTTTGCTTCATGCTTGGTAGCTCATGTATATCTTGGTTGAGCAAGAAGCAGCCTCTTGTGGCCACTTCTAGTTGTGAGGCTGAGTATAGGGCATCTTTCATAGCTACTGTTGAGTGTGTGTGGCTCAGACGCCTTATGGCTGATTTGGGTGTTGGTCAGACTTCTGCCACCACCATCTTCACTGACAGTCAGAGCGCATTGGCAGTTGCGAGGAACCCTATGTTCCATGCTTGCACGAAGCACATTGAGGTGCATTATCACTATGCCAAGGAGAGGTCCTCTGCTAGGGAGATCAGCTTGGCATATGTGCCTACGCAGGAGAACATTGCAGCCCTTTTCACGAAGGCTCTGCCTAGGGAGAAGTTTGAAGCTTTCCGCAAAGCTTTGGGCTTACTTCCTTTTGTGGAGTGATTTCCACATAGCTTGGCACTTGCTTATACATGAGTGCCAGCTCCTTGTTCACCGCATCACTCCCAGGGGGGATTTGTTGATATATTTAGGTAGTGATGTGTGTGAACACACTAGGACCGCCGGGGCACTTTTTTTCCTCTTTAGGAGGTTTTTTTACCTCGGCTTGTATATATGCCTATTGCCCTAATGGGCTACTTATCTTTGTAAATTCTGTAGTAATACATGCAGTATTGTGTGTTTGTGCTTCAAGCTTCTTCTTGTTCCTTGTGCTATTCGCGTGCTTCTGCAGACGTCTAACTCCAACATAACTTCATATTCACAAAGATTATTTGAAAAATTTTCATTTTCTTAAAAACTAGATGCATTTTCTTTCTCTATTTATTTATGCATTTATTTATTTAATTATGTATTTGTTTTATGCATTTATATATTTATTTATTTATTTATATATTTATTTATTTATTTTATTTATTAATTTATTATATTTATATTTATTTATTTATTTATTTATTTAATTTATTTATGTATTTACTTATTTTTATTTATTTATTTATATTTTATTTGTATCAACTTATTTATTTCATTTATGCATTAATCTATTTCTTTAGTTATTTATGCATTTATATATTTGTTTATTTTTATATTTATTTTTTTATTTACCTTTATGCATCTCAAAAAATCAAATACAATTACTAAGTATTTACATATTTATATTTACAAACTTTACTTTTAGAAATTCTAGGGCTTCCTTCCCAATACATCCTCATGGCTAGGTTTTCTCCGAAAAAACTATGTTTAAAGCTAGCCATCTTTGAATCGCATTGATCAGGATCAAATTCATAAATATGGTGGCTATGTATATAAGCCACCTTATTTGCTTGTCTATCTCTTGGCGACTTGTTTGGTCTCTATAACTCTCAGAGAATTCAGACATCCATGTTTCAATTATCTGAGCATAAGTATCTTTATTTATGATTCTTTCAAGTTCATCATGTGTAGAGTCAGGAACACATGTATATGAAGTTTGAAATTTGCATATGTGTGATTCATACTTGAAATTTTCTTGCAATCATGTATTTTGTTTTATTTCATGCTTGAGATCATTTATAGGAATTTTATCCCTTTCATTATCTTCTATCATGTTTCCATCTTCGTTAAAATGAGGGTTTTGAATAGAATCATTTGAATCCCACTTCAAATGGAAGTGCTCATCATGCTCAGACATCAAAACAGAGTCATCTTTATTCTCCATGGGAAAATCATTCCTTTCTGACTGAGTTATAGAAATTATGAAGTCTTTCTCTTTCTCCAACCTTTCCAGGAGCTCACTATAGTGTTCTATACCTACTTCAGTTCTCTCTTGCCTATTCTCTTCAAAGGATATGCTTAGACCACATTCTTCATCCATCTCGTTGATCATTGAATCTTGGCCAAGTGCATCCTCACATAAGAATCCTTCTACAACTATAGTTGAATCAACTGATTCTTCATTCGATTCATAGTGGCTAAATCTAGCCTCTTCAGTGGAGTCATAAATTTCTATCTTTTCATGCTCACCCTCACTCGGTATAGATTCTTCATCAGATTTGTCATGCATTTCTATTAGTGTTTCATTTGACATTTCATGCTCACTCTCATCCTCATAGGAGCTTAACTCAACATTATTGTTACTGGTATACATATCACTGTATGAATGAGCAATCGATGACTTATTTTCATCCTTCTCATGATCCTTCTCATACCCCTCATCATGCAGTGTGGCATGATCTACATACATATCACTCTCTAGAACTCCAATAGTGGTTTATCCTCTATCGTATAAGTAGGATCATTGTCCTCCATCTGAGGACATATATCTAATGTAGTTTCACTCAGAGGAATATCATAAACTTGATCTATAATTGATTTATCCTCATGACGAGCATCGCGCTCATCATGTTTGGCATGCATATCAATTTTTAGAAAACTACTTATTGACATCTCCTTGATCTTCACATCATTTCAGTTGACATCATTTCTATTGAAAATTTCTTCATGTTCATCTTGAGACATTGTAGACATCTTTGGCTTTTGGCTTATTGTATATCTTGGTTTAATATTTATACAATTACTTCCTATGAGATGTGAGGAGTTTGTTAGACTAGAAGAAGCTTCATATTGATTTCTTGTTTGAGTATCTTGATTTTTTATTTGATTTGTTTTTTAATTAATTGGTCTTTGGTTAGCTCCTCCCAACTCCTTTACTCCTTCCCTCATTAGGGTTTATACTTTTGGCACACTTAAAGATGTATTTATTGCAAAGATATCTACTATCCCATGACATCTTAAAGGATAAGGGTTTGTATCATTTATTATTATTAATTCTTCTTTACGAACCTCAATATGATTATATATGTGGTTTCCAATCATACTTCTTTCTTTTTCGATCGGATTTTCTAAGTTTTTTTGAGTTTGCACATTATTCTCAAGGTTTGGCACGCATGAAATATAAGCATGAGCTATATCTGCATGAAGATCCAGTTTTCAATCATTTCAGAATTTCTCAAACATTTGTTGTTTTCTAACATATCTTGTTACAACATCATGAACAAGTGTCCAATCCTCTGTTAGCCCAGATTTAGAGTCTAGGCCTTGCAGAAATGAAATTAGTTCCTCTCAGGCTCTAATATCTATTGCCTAGAGGAATAAGAACACCCTTTCATGCATTATGCATCTCTGGTCATACTCGGACATATCTTCGAATTGCTTCTACAACTCTTTTTTAACTTCTAGGATCGGTTGGACTTTGGGCATATGAACCCACCTCAAGAAAGATCTATGAGTCACTTTATGTACATCCTCTAGCATGAACTGCTTGAGGAGCATTGATTTGTATTGTGACCATGTCGTTTGGTTTATTCGCATTAGTTGATTGTGCATATCAAATTTAGACACATACATAAAGTTTTCGCATAGCTCTAGATCCGTCATTGGAATCAACCTGACACCTAGGTATTTGGCCTCGAGTTCATATTCTTTACAAAACCTAGATATAATTTTCCCATCGAAAAAACCACACCACTTGACTAGACACTCATGAAGTGATTGGATGGCTTTTTGATGCCTATCTTCTTCCTTAAAGGGTATGAACTGAGCTAGGTGATCTTCCATGTCTAGAGTGCTAGATCACGCATTTTTTTGGATGCTAACTCTATCATTTAGTGCAATAGCTCATAATTTTGTTCACCCCATCCTTTCATGTCGGTTTCAAGAGACATGTCATAGGGTTTCATGACAAGGAGGGTGCAACTTGGTGTTGGAATTAGACGTCTGCGGAAGCACGCGAACAGCACAAGGAAGAAGAGGAAGCTTGGAGCACAACACACAATACTGAATGTATTACTAGAGAATGTACAAAGATAAGTAGCCCATTCGGGCAATAGGCGAAAAACCCTCCTAAAGAGGGAAAAAAGTGCCATGGTGGTCCTAGTGTGTTCACACACATCACTACATAAATATATCAACAAATCCCCCCTGGGAGTGATGCGGTGAACAAGGAGCTGGCACTCATGTATAAAGAAGTGCCAAGCTATGTGGAAATCACTCCACAAAATGAAGTAAGCCCAAAGCTTTGCGGAAAGTTTCAAACTTCTCCCTAAGCAAAGCCTTCATGAAAAGGTCTGCAATGTTCTCCTGCATGGGCACATATGCCAAGCTGATCTCCCCAGTAGAGAACCTCTCCCTGACATAGTGATAATGCACCTCAATGTGCTTAGTGTGATCATGGAGCAGAGGGTTCCTCACAACTACCAATGCGCTCTGACTGTCAATGAAGATGGTGGTGGCAGAAGACTGGCCATCACCCAAATCAGCCATAAGGCTTCTGAGCCACACGCACTCAATAGTCGCTGTGAAAGCTCCCCTATACTCAGCCTCACAACTGGAAGTGGCCACAGTAGGCTGCTTCTTGCTCAACTAAGATATACATGAACTACCAAGCATGAAGCAAAAACCACTGGTGGACACAGGAGTGTCATAGCAGCCTGCCCAATCTGAGTCAGAAAAAGCATGCAAATCTGGCGGTAGTGATCCCCCCTAGGGATAAAACAACCCAAGTAGCCGAGTACCACTCAAGTAGCGAAAGATGCGCTTAACCGCCTTCCAATGCATGACTCATGGGCAATGCATAAACCTGCTCATCTGTAAGACAGCAAACTGAATATCTAGGCGAGTAATGCATAAGTAAATCAAGCATCCAACAGCCTGCTGATAGAGAACAACATCAAATGCATCTCCAGCATCATGAAAACTCAATCCTAAACCTGTCTCCATAGGAGTGGCAATAGGCTTACACTCTTCAAGGCCAAAACGTTGCAATAATGTGTCAATATATTTCATTTGACACAAAGCCATTCCATCATCAATTTTCATAAACTGAATGCCCAAATAGTGATGCAAATGCCCCAAATCAGACATCTCAAATGAGGCATGCAAATCAGCCTTGAAATCAGCAATATGCTTCTCAATAGGACTAGTGAGCAGCATGTTGTCAACATAGACAACAATGATCAGAAGCACATCATCAGCACGCTTAACATATAAGGTGCTTTGAGTTGGACTGTTCTCAAAACCATCTGCAACCAGATAGGCATGTATCTTCTCATAACAAGCACGTGGTGCTTGCTTTAAACCATATAATGCCTTCTTTAACATGCACACCTGGTTTCCATGCCCTTTTTGCACAAAGCCACGGGGCTGAAAAACATACTCTTCTTCATACAAGTCACCATCCAGAAATGTTGTTTTAATGTCCAACTAATGTACATTCCAACCATGATGGGTTGCAGGTGCACAAATGCTCCGAACAATAGTCATACGGCACGTAGGTGCAAAGGTCTCATCAAAATCAATGCCTCTTTCCTACGCATAACCCTTTGCAACAAGCCTAGCCTTATACCTGTCAAGTGTACCATCAGGTTTACGCTTCAGCTTGTATACCCACTTAGTGCCAATGGCCTTCTTGCCAGGAGGCAAGTCACATAAAGACCATGTACCATTCTTCATTATAGCATCATACTCAGATTGCATAGCAGCCATGGAATTTTTTGAATTCTGTGCTTCATCAAAAGAAACAGGCTCATTCTCATCAAGTAGACTAGATGCAGCCATAGCATAGCAATCTCATGCAAAGGAGGCACTATGAGAGCCTGAACGAGTACGATATGAAAAAGTTGCATTTAATTTGTTGTCACACAAAGTCTGCACTAGCCATTTGGCATAGTTTTTGCCTGCTCAATATCAACTCTCTCATCAACAAGTGCATCATGTAAATCTGCATCAGAAATTGAATGATCTACATCATCATATGAAACTTGCAAAGGCTGAGAAGTTGCCTCATTAGGACCAGCACTAGACTGTCCACCTGTAAGAAGACGCATCAAAGTATCATACATGTCTTTGGAGCTAACAGATGTCTCCTTCGTACATGAAAGCAATGGCTGAATAGCATCTGCCACAAATACAACATCACGGCTAACCAAAATGCGTTTAGTCTGTGGATGATATAGACGATAGCCTTTACTTTCAGAACTGTACCCAACAAAAATACATTATTTTCTGCAATGTTGTTCAGGCACTAGTGCATATGCAAAACAACCAAAAACAAGCAGATGAGCAACAGATGGCTTGCGGTCATGCCAAGCCTCATATGGTTTGATAGACTGTAGCGCTTTAGTGGGACACCTGTTCAGTACATATGTTGCACACGTGATAGCCTCAAGTCAGAAACTATGTGGTAAAGCCTGACTCTTGACCATACACCTCGCCATCTCCATGAGTGACCTGTTCTTTCGTTCAGTAACTCCATTTTATTGACGTGTATACGACATTGTACACTGGTGTTTTATCCCACGTTCAACCAGAAATGCATTAAAATCAGAAGACATATATTCCCCCGCTCGATTAGAATGGAGGGTGCCCATTTTACATGCTGACAGATTTTCAGCCAAAACCAAAAACTGTTTAAAGCACATGAGCACTTCGGACTTTTCTTTGAGTGGATATACCCATGCATGCCTAAAAAATCATCAATGAAAGTCACGAAGTAAAGGTAATTTCCAAAAGAGGGTGTCTGCATAGGACCACACACATCACTATGTCCAAGCTGCAATTTCTATGTAGCCTGAACTGAACCATCTTCTGGAAAGGAGGAACGCTGCATTTTGCCCAAAATATAGCCTTCACAAACATGTTTTCAAGGTGCCTCAATTTTGGGCAAAGAGGACACCATTTTAGATTTCTGCAAGCATAGCAAACTAGCAAAATTCAGATGACCAAAGTGTGCATGCCAAAGCTTTGCATCTGACATAGCCTCAGAATCATTTACTACACATGCCAAATCATTTTCAGATCTTCATAGTCTATGAGCTTATACAACCCATGACATAAAATGCCAGAAGCAATAATAAGATCGCCATTTGACAGATCATGAACTATACATCTCTCATCAACAAATTTCACAACCAAGCCAATCTTGGCTAATGCAGAAACTGATAACAGATTCTCCTTGATCCCTGACACAAATAAAGCATCTGACAATGTCAAAGAACTACCATCAGCGGTAGTCAAAATGATCTTACCAACCCCCATAACAAGATAAGAGGAGTTGTTGGCACATGTAACAGTATTCCCTGTAGGGCGAGGCTCAAGTGAAGAGAAGAAACTGCACTGCGAGGTAATATGTTTGGTCACCCCAGTGTCAAAGTACCAAACATCTGAGTCTACTACAGACACGCACTGCTCATGAGAAGATGGGTCAAAAATGCAAACAGTAGTGAACGCCCATTCTTCTTCGTGCACAAGATTAGCAGACTCCGTTTTTGGTGTAGAGGCTTCTGCAACAACCATTCCAGCCTCTTTCTTCTTTGCATCTTTTGCAGCCAGTTTTGGACAGTTCTTTATGATATGCTCATTCCCTTTACAATACTTACAAAACAATTTCTGCTTTTCTAATCTTTTCTCATCTTTGTCTTGGTTCTTCGAATGTGCAGCATTTGCACATTTCTGCTTACTAGTAGAAGAACTCCATTTTCCTTTGCCCTTCTGACTAGCCAGGAAAGCTTGATCTACAACACGCATAATGGACATGTTCTGCCTGGACTGATCTTCCTGCAACAGAACAGAGACTAACTCCTCAAATGACAAGGCATTTGGATTTCCTTTCATCATCAATCGAAGAGTAGAAGCAAAACTTTGATATGAATCAGGAAGAGCATTCAAAACAGTCTACACAAGTGAGCTATCTGGTATAACCTCATCAGCAGAAATCAACTGTTCCTTCAAGTCTTTGATCTTTGTTAGGAAACTGTCCATAGAATCACTTTCATTCATGTGCTCACTCTCCAACTGTTTTCAGAGGTAAGCAACATGATCCTCATTCCTAGCTTGGTACAATGTGGTAAGTGTATCCCAAGCATCCTTAGCTGTTCTGCAAGAGCGAATATGAGGAATAATGGCATGTTTGACAGACAAAGCTATCAATGCATATGCCTGGGCATCTCTGCCATCCCAATGAACCTGCTCTGCAGTAGGTGCAACAGAAATGGCAGCACAAACAGGAATCTCCACAATATCATCTTTGACACCATCTCCATCAGCTCTAGCACCTGTATTTGCAGTACCTATTGTTACAGGTGTAACAGGACGTCTTTCAACACCCTGCACAATGTTCCAGATCCTTTTGCAACCAATACATATCCCATCATATAAGCCCATAATGGGTAGTTGGTACCATCCAACTCATCCTCAATAGCCAACATACGGAATACATCACTACTTTCAGCCATAGCCGGTGACTAAAATACCTTGATGCAAAAAATTGACTGTATCTCAAAAAGTTGAACAGAACTGCCTCGATGAATTCTACTAGACCTGTAGCACACTTGGAGACGCTTATACTGGCAAAGAGAAACTGGTATATACCTTTGGCACAAAAAGACAAAATTGCCTACACAAGCGCTATGATAGTGCGTTTAGAGGCCAAAACGATCTCAGACCGTGATTTTGGCACCACAGAACAAAGCTGTTTTGATCTCTAAAACACCTTGAGTATGCTCACCAAATTTCGTGCGAATCTAGGACTGCAAACGGAGGAGTGTTGACGCACCGTAGATGAAGCGACGACCTACTCTGATACCAATTGTTGGAATTAGACATCTGTGGAAGCACGTGAACAGCACAAGGAAGAAGAAG